>JANAVB010008198.1:6282511-6482154 GCA_029216955.1 Iris pallida | reverse complement strand
CCTCGTGTTACAACGTGTCAAGGCCAATGAATGCACACACAAGGTGTCCCTTAATTCTAGGTTTAAGTGAGAAAATAATATATAACAGGAAAATAAATGAACAGTAAGTTCTAACAGATGCCATGTATCACAGTTTTTGCATAAGAAAATAAATAATGCGAAATATGAGCTCAAAATAAGTAAACGCAAATGGCAAGGTGTCTTGCCTGGTAGGACGCCTGGGTGCTGCAATAATCATGTGGCACGAACTGCAACTTTGGTGCAACCACTATGCAAGGTGACCGCGAGTGTGGCACGGACATTCCATTGGGTTTAGAAGGGTCAAATTAGTTAGTGGACATAAGGTATCTCGAATAGGCGAAGGAATAGAACAACAGGACTTAGATATGGACAGGAGACAAATCAAAGAAATAATGATAAATATTATACGAGTTTGGAAAACTATTTATAATACTAAAATATTGTTAGTCCAATTATACTCTTAATAAATTCCAAAAAATCGAAAGTCTAAGTTTTGTCAAAGTAGTATTTTTAGTTTGAAATCTTCTTAAAAATACTATAAGAAAACAAAATAAAAAAACTAGTTAAGACTAAACCCATATTTTGTAAAAATAAAATTTTGCTAAAAGCGATGCTTTTTATTGACTATTTTGAAAATCAAGAAATATTTATAAACATTTTAAAACTATAATATATTATATGTATATATGTGACTCTTCAAAATAATAGTGTTAGCAATCATCCTAATAATATTAAACCAAAATACTAATAATAATTTTACAAAGATTATACTAATTAACATTATTATTAACCACCGTGCGAATCCTATATATGACTAGTTCTCACAACACTATAATAAAAGTGAACAATAAGAATTGCATATAAAAATAGCAATGTCAATATTAATAATAATAATAATAATAATAATAATAAACTAATGATATTGATAATGATAATGATAATGTTAATGATAATGATAATAATAATAATAATAATAATAATAATAATAATAATAATAATAATAATAATAATAATAATAAAATCGGCACTGAAGTTCTCCTCTTGAGAACAGTGAAAAAATCAAAAAAAATAATCATAAAGAAAGAAGAAAGAAAAGTCAGGAGGAAGGAGAGAGAGACTGAGAGAGAGAGCGAGAGCGAGAGATTCGAGAGGGGGAGAGAGAGAGAGAGGAGCTTGAGGGAGAGAGAGAGAGGCGAACGAGTGGTCGGGACTCCGAGTGGGCGCCGGCGGTGGCGGAAAGAGGCGGAGGGAAAGGAAGATCGGCGGAGTTCAGGGGTCGGGAGGAGCTCACTCGCGCGGAGGAGGACGCCAGCGGAGCGGAGCGGCGTTCAGCGGTGGGGTCGTGCGGAAAGGACTGTGAGGGAGAGAGGCGGCGGAGCTGAGGCTCTGGTCGACGATCGGGCGGTGGATCCGGAGAAAGGAAGTCGGAGGGAGGAGCGGATCCGGCCGGCGGGGTCAAGGCTGGAATGGTTTCGCTGGACGCCGTGCGGAGGAGGCGGACGCGGCGGTCCAGGGGACGCGACGCCGGAGTGAGGTGGAGCGGGGGGTTCGATAGGCGGCTGAGGCGAGGCCGAGCGCGGCGTGGCGTGGTGGTGCACGAGAGGCTACGGTGGTCCGACGGGTGGTGGTGGTAAGTCGGTTTTGGGTTCCCCTATTCCTCTTCTACGTTGGTGGTGGCGATGATTCTGGTATAGGCGGGGCTGCCGCGGCAGTGGCCGCGGTGGCGGCTAGGTTGTGTGATTTTGCTGGTGGTGGTTGTGTGGTGACGATGACGACGATGGTGGTGGCGATGGCTTTGGTGGTGGTAGTCGGCCAAGTGGTGGTAGGGTGGTTGTGCTGGTGGCGGGTGGCCGGGTCCGGTGGTTCTGGTAATGGCGTTGGGGTGTCGCGATGGTTGTTGAGGGACGGGTGTGGTGTTTGGTGGTTGTAGGTGCTGCCGGGGGTGGTCTGTGCCAGGGAGTCGAGATGGGATGTTGGCGAGGGTGGTGGTAGTAGGGCGGTTGACGGTGGTGGAGACGGAAAGAAGAAGGGCGACGATGTCGATGAGACGAGGGCGACGACTGGGTTAGGTTAGGGTTTTTATTTATGTCGGGGTGTGTCTGACACGAAAAAATTATAGATGTAAAAGAACTGGAATAAGAATCTGGGCACGGACACGGACACGAGGTACTGCACTTGTGGTGGAATATTTGTGGAAAAAAATTTGTGGATGAATAATGTGGAGGAGTACCTGCCTATTATAGGATGTGGGAATTCCCACTTTGGATAGGATTAGGAGAATTTAAAACCCAAGTAGATAAATCAATCTATTAATTAAAATCAATCGAATCAAATCCAATCCAACACAAATCCAAATCTAATTTAAATCAAATCAAATTCCCTTGTTTAAAATCAATTCAAATAAATCAAATTCTAATATGGATATCTATTTAAATAAATTCAAAAATCAAATCACGATTTAAATGGCCAAAATAACTTCCAAATATATTTTTCAAAATACCAATAATAATAATTTCGAAAATAATAAATATTTTTAAATATCTTTTTGAATAATAAAATATTAATATTAATAAATCTCAAAAATTAAATTTTTATTTAAAATAAACTAGCAGAATATTTAGAAAATATATGTATGCCTAAGAATATATTTTATTATTAATAACTGCTATAAACGAAAAGGTTTTCATAATTAAAATCGTAAAACTTGAAATTAATAGCTAGAAATAATTATTGTCTATATTTCGTTGAAACTATAAAAATAATAAAAATAATGTTTTTTAAAAATATGTACGCTCGCACATATTCGCATTCGTCGAGCAATTACGAAAGACGAACCTTCGCACATGACGTACAATACGACTACGTGACGTACAATACAAAAATTTTAAATCAGTACAAATTTTATAAATAAATAAAAGTAGTAGAAATTTAGGAGTTTTACATCCTACCCAACTTAAAAGAATTTCGTCCTCGAAATTAAGAATTAGTAGGGGGTGAGAGGACACAAGGGGGTATTAATGAGGATCCAACGATGACAATGTTTTCACAAAAATTATGTCGTAAGAAATCGCGATCTAGATCGTAGAAAAACAACACGGTATGGTCACGGATAATGTATGAGAGTCACGATTAAGAGAAATAGATTTGCTTTAATTAAGCGATTAGAGGGTCTTGATAGGGTCGAGTAGTTTAGGATGAAGGTATAGCAACATCGAGTGAGAACGGTCATAGTAGAGTCGAGATGAAGGACGAGGAGTTTAGGATGAAATATCGAGTGATAATAATCATGATATGAAAGCTAGGAAGGTCTTAGTACAACGCCTTCGTCCTTCTAAAATAGGTGAAGGCGAAAGCAATATAGAGTTCGAAGGAGGCGTTATCGAATACGAATATGTGGTTCAAAGGCGAGCGAACAATTTCAAAAAAGAATTTTCAAGGCAGTCGTGGATGGAATTCTAAAGGACGAGTTCAACTATATCCCATCCACGTAGATTGATATATGTAAAGGCGAACCAAAGTGCACTCGGTTGATCAGACCATCATGCACCGGTTCTGATTAGACAATATGTTAGTGAGCGGCCGCTCAATAGCTTAAGTCATGAACAAACTCGATAAATGGATGAGTTTGCAAAACTAGATTATAGTTGTAACATTAGTCAAAGTGGTAAAAACATAGGCACGAGTGATTTAGATTAAAAGAAGGTAGAATGATTCTAAGTCATACAGTTGTCCTATAGTCTTCTTGTCCAAGTCCTTGGTTGGCTAGAAGGGTTAGGTCCTCTAGTTTCTAGGATCTAAATAAGCTTGCTACTATAGGTCACTAGGTCAAAGGGGTTGCTAGGTCATAAGGCAGTCTACCCAACTTAAAGAATTAAACTAATGGTGTTTTGGGACAACTAACTAGTAGGGTCAATCTCTATCAAGCACGAAGAGAATATAAGAATAGGGATGGAAGGAAGCAAGCAAGATGCAATTGATGAGTCAAACGGTAGATAAAATCAAGGAAAGTGGTCAAGTACGTGGATGAGATCCTAGACTTCTAATCCTATACGCAGGCTTGCTTGGTACGGTGAAGTAACCAAACAATTTATCTTGACCAGCATGGGCCACCACAAAAACATGTAACGCCCCAGTCCCAAAATACGTAGGACTAGGAACGTAGGCATGCCAGCTGTATTTATACGAAGTATACTCCAATATATGGAAGCCTCGTATAAATACATAAGCTGTAAAATGCAGTAGAACCATAACTAATCTCATCCACACAGAATAAATGAATAAAAGATCATATAATGAGAATATATTTGTCTTGATACAATATGTTGGGCGGAGACAAATCCACTACCAATAAAATAAAGAAAAGTACATAGAAAATGAAATGAGTGGCGAGCGAAGCGAAGACGATCCAAGTGCAATCATCCTCGAAAAATAGCAACGAACACGGCTAGAGCTAAAGCACCTGCGAAAGACAATAGCACACACCTGGCAAGACAACCAGGTCCTCAGAGGGACGTAACAAGACACATAATAGTATGCCATATAAACTGAATAAATATCGCTCAAATAAATAAGTAAATCGAATTTATAACATGGTCCAATACGCACCTACTGAACGAGCGTACCATCTTCCCAACCAAACAAGGACAGGAGATGGTAAACTAATTCACGGCGACGTATCTTCCCATGCTATGAATCCAATATGGTATTCGGACCCCAACAAGGTTCAATACCTTCTCATCGAAGTAGTAAGTCATACCTACAACCAAACAAGGACAAGAAGTGACGAACTAATCCGCGACAAGTTATTGTTCCAAGCCACGGTCAGATACAAGTATCCAAACCAAAAGTACTCGTACCTAACGGATAGGGTAGCCTACCATTCTATGTGATATGTAGTTAAGAACAATCCTTCCTACGCATGGGCCCTGGCTGAATAGGATCGGCGTAGTCCCCCTTTGGGCACCAGAGGCCTCATCAGGAAGAGCATGACGTTCCGCAGAATCGTCAGTGGCCGTCAGTAAACATGGGTCATCAACCCCGTATCTCCAGCGGAGAGTCCAGGTCACAAGGGAAGTCCATCGAAGCCCATACGCTAAGGAATTGTCCTCCCCGCCCAATGCCTACTGTGTTGTATCCACAACACAAACCACTATAACCGCTAAGTCAAACTAGCATGCAACCTCTATTAGCGGTTATTCCTATCGCACGGCTTGTACGTACTGGTGGCCAGCCAATCACGCACTTTCGTGTTCTACATGCGACACACAACCTCGTGTTACAACGTGTCAAGGCCAATGAATGCAACACACAAGGTGGTCCCTTAATTCTAGGTTTAATGTGAGAAAAATAATACATAGCAGGAAAATAAATGAACAGTAAGTTCTAACAGTTATGCCATGTATCACAGTTTTTGCATAAAGAAAATAAATAATGCATGAAATATGAGCTAAAAATAAGTAAACAGCAAATGACAAGGTGTCTTGCCTGGTAGGATGCCTGGTGTGCTACGATAATCAATGTGGCACGAACTGCAACTTTGGTGCAACCACTATGCAAGGTGACCTCGGAGGGTGGCACGGACAGTTCTATTGGGTTTAGAAGGGTCAAATTAGTTAGGGTGGACATAAGGTAGTCTCGAAATGGACGAAGGAATAGGAACAACAGGACTTGGATATGGACAGGAGACAAATCAAAGAAATAATGGATAAATATTATACGAGTTTGGAAAACTATTTATAATACTAAAATATTGTTAGTCCAATTATACTCTTAATAAATTCTAAAAAATCGAAAGTCTAAGTTTTGTCAAAGTAGTATTTTTAGTTTGAAATCTTCTTAAAATACTATAGGGAAACAAAATAATTAAACTAGTTAAGACTAAACCCATATTTTGTAAAAATAAAATTTTGCTAAAAGCGATGCTTTTTATTGACTATTTTGAAAATCAAGAAATATTTATAAACATTTTAAAACTATAATATATTATATGTATATATGTGACTCTTCAAAATAATTGTGTTAGCAATCATCCTAATAATATTAAACCAAAATACTAATAATAATTTTACAAAGATTATACTAATTAACATTATTATTAACCAGCGTGCGAATCCTATATATGACTAGTTCTCACAACACTATAATAAAAGTGAACAATAAGAATTACATATAAAAATAGCAATGTTAATATTAATAATAATAATAATAATAATAATAATAATAATAATAATAATAATAATAAACTAATGATATTGATAATGATAATGATAATGTTAATGATAATGATAATAATAATAATAATAATAATAATAATAATAATAATAAAATTGGCACTGAAGTTCTCCTCTTGAGAACAGTGAAAAAAATCAAAAAAAAATAATCATAAAGAAAGAAGAAAGAAAAGTCAGGAGGACGGAGAGAGAGACTGAGAGAGAGAGCGAGAGCGAGAGCGAGAGATTCGAGAGGGAGAGAGAGAGAGGAGCTTGAGGGAGAGAGAGAGAGGCGAACGGGTGGTCGGGACTCCGAGTGGGCGTCGGCGGTGGCGGAAAGAGGCGGAGGGAAAGGAAGATCGGCGGAGTTCAGGGGTCGGGAGGAGCTCACTCGCGCGGAGGAGGACGCCGACGGAGCGGAGCGGCGGTCAGCGGTGGGGTCGTACGGAGAGGACTGTGAGGGAGAGAGGCGGCGGAGCTGAGGCTCTGGTCGACGATCGGGCGGTGGATCCGGAGGAAGGAAGTCGGAGGGAGGAGCGGATCCGGCCGACGGGGTCAAGGCTGGAAGGGTTTCGCTGGACGCCGCGCGGAGGAGGCGGGCGCGGCGGTCCAGGGGACGCGGCGCCGGAGTGAGGTGGAGAGGGGGGTTCGATGGGCGGCTGAGGCGAGGCCGAGCGCGACGTGGCGTAGTGGTGCGCGAGAGGCTACGGCGGTCCGGCGGGTGGTGGTGGTAAGTCGGTTTTGGGTTCCCCTATTCCTCTTCTACGTTGGTGGTGGCGATGATTCTGTAGGCGGGGCTGCCGTGGCAGTGGCCGCGGTGGCGGCTAGGTTGTGTGATTTTGCTGGTGGTGGTTGTGTGGTGACGATGACGACGATGGTGGTGGCGATGGCTTTGGTGGTGGTGGTCGGCCAAGTGGTGGTAGGGTGGTTGTGCTGGTGGCGGGTGGCCGGGTCCGGTGGTTCTGGTAATGGCGTTGGGGTGTCGCGTGGTTGTTGAGGGACGGGTGGTGGTGTTTGGTGGTTGTAGGTGCTGTCGGGGGTGGTCTGTGCCAGGGAGTCGAGATGGGATGTTGGCGAGGGTGGTAGTAGTAGGGCGGTTGACGATGGTGGAGACGGGAAGAAGAAGGGCGACGATGTCGATGAGACGAGGGCGACGACTGGGTTGGGTTAGGGTTTTCATTTACGTCGGGGTGTGTCCGACACGAGAAAATTGTAGATGTAAAAGAACTGGAATAAGAATCTGGACACGGACACGGACACGAGGCACTGCACTTGTGGTGGAATATTTGTGGAAAAAAAATTTGTGGATGAATAATGTGGAGGAGTACCTGCCTATTTATAGGATGTGGGAATTCCCACTTTGGATAGGATTAGGAGAATTTAAAACCCAAGTAGATAAATCAATCTATTAATTAAAATCAATCGAATCAAATCCAATCCAACACAAATCCAAATCTAATTTAAATCAAATCAAATTCCCTTGTTTAAAATCAATTCAAATAAATCAAATTCTAATATGGATATCTATTTAAATAAATTCAAAAATCAAATCACGATTTAAATGGCCAAAATAACTTCCAAATATATTTTTCAAAATACCAATAATAATAATTTCGAAAATAATAAATATTTTTAAATATCTTTTTGAATAATAAAATATTAATATTAATAAATCTCAAAAATTAAATTTTTATTTAAAATAAACTAGCAAAATATTTAGGAAATATATGTATGCCTAAGAATATATTTTATTATTAATAACTGCTATAAACGAAAAGGTTTTCATAATTAAAATCGTAAAACTTGAAATTAATAGCTAGAAATAATTATTGTCTATATTTCGTTGAAACTATAAAAATAATAAAAATAATGTTTTTCAAAAATATGTACGCTCGCACATATTCGCATTCGTCGAGCAATTACGAAAGACGAACCTTCGCACACGACGTACAATACGACTACGTGACGTACAATACAAAAATTTTAAATCAGTACAAATTTTATAAATAAATAAAAATTGTAAAAATTTAGGGATTTTACAATCTTAGTTAGGATGGTTAGAATGAGTTTCATTTGGATACCTATGTTTGTATCCAAGTATCTTGGCCTATATGTGTTCTTCTGTCCAAAATAACTCAAATTCGTCATAATATTCATCCACGTTTTTATTAACCAAAGCAACTTAGAAATGTCATAACTTTTAGCTTAGAATTCCGATTTATCTCCCATTTTTTTAAAAGAACCGTATCGAAGTAGCTTTCCAAATATATATATTTTAATAGCCAAATTCTTTCTGTAACTTTCTGTAGAATTATTTGAGTGTCAGCTGTATGAAAGACGAACGTATTTCGGTATTTTCGCAATTTCGGGAGCTTCTGGACACGAAAATGCGATCCGTTTGAAGTTTCGGAAAGCCAACACGAAGGGCTACAACATACTTTAATAATAGAATTTAGTAGAGGCCCAATTTGTACAGTATTGGTTTTAAGTAGAAGAGTGACTATACGATATATGCATTTTGTGTAACCTATGAGCCTATGCAGTATGGATATTAAATGAATATAGAGTATGTAATACATGATATGTTAGATGAATGAAATGATATATATATGATATATATCCTCTTTATATTAATGTATATATATGGTTGAATGCAAGCATGTAGGAATGCAATTAATATAATGTATGTAAGCAATGCATAAATTAATGAATGAAAGAATGATATACAATGTATGCATGAAAGTATATAATGAATGCTAGATATGAATGCAAGGTATACATGTAATGATAGATATGAATGCATAATATATAAATAATATAATGCAATATATAATGATAGCATGTATGGTAATGTAGAATATATGATGCAAGCATGTATATGTCCACTGTTTTCCCTTTTCCTTACATTTTCCTTCCTTTCCCTTTCCTTTTCAGTTTTCCCCCTTTTTCCCTCTTCTATTTTTACATGTTGTATACAATGTATATAATGTATTGATGCATGTAAGTATGTAATATGCATGAATGACATGTATGTAATAAAAATAAGTATATGTATGCAACTTAATGATATGTGAATGGATATAATGCCTGAACTGAAATATGCATGCATATGGGATATGAATGAATGTATAAATGCATGAATGAATGTCATATATGAATGAATTAATCAATCAAAGGTATAAGTAAAGTATAACGCATTGTAATGAATGTTAACATATATAATGTATAAAAGTATGTATGTAAATGTGCATGAATGTATATATCTATGTAACTACGTAAATATGCATGATATAACATATGCCTATATATATAAATATGTATGTAATGTGGATATGCATGTATGTATGAAGGTATGTATTTATATATATTATCTATTTTATATTATATATTGTTGTGGTTCACATTGTCTTGTGATTGTGTGAGTGCTAGCCTAGGCTTGGTTAGGCCTACTAAGACTTGTTAGACTTGTTTGGGCTAGGACTTGACCTAGTTGACCTAATTTGACTAGTGTGGTTGACTAGAGTTGACCAAGTATTGACTGTTTGCCATTAAAATTCTTTGATTGTAAATTTCAGTACAAACAGAACAGTGTTACAATATAGGACTTAAGCGTAGTCCTAGAAGTACACTTTTGTTTAATCTGGGTCCCTTGTGCCAATGGAGCGAGTGGTAATGCGTTGACTCCGTTGACGAGCTGACAACGGTTATCGGTTCTCTGAAGGATTGGATTGCTCTGGGTGCTGGAGCTTGCTGAGAGGAGGAAGACATTGAGTGTCTGTATCTGCCTCTCTGGTGGTCTGTATGTTCTCTGTCTGTTCGTTGTGTGTTCTGTGCGTAGGTGAGAAGGAAATGATCCCTCTATTTATAGTTTTGCAGGCTGGCTGCTCATGCGCGTATGTAGGATGCGTCGGTACGTGGGGACGCTACGTGGAGATTGCTGATGGAGGCGCATTGATGATGCGCCCTGATTGAGGGGTTGAATTCTTCATACTGCTGTTGTGAGCCAGCAAGTAGCAGAGAAGAAGATCTTTCTGTTGCTGAAATCTTGGATGAGTTGAGTCAAAGGACACGTGTCGTCGACTCATGGCTCGGAGATCTCGGATTTGATGGGGGAATGATCTGGTGGGATGCGCCTAGGATTGGGCGCATGAGGAGACTCTGGCTCGTAACCTTTTAGAAGTCACGAACCATTCTGGGCGCATGGCTTTTGAGGCGCATGCAAGCGACTTTCTTTCTGTCTTTTGGGATCAGAGGGCAGTCTGGAGCGCATGGCTTTTGAGGCGCATGCGGATGGTTGGGTGGCCACGTGGCGGTGGCCACGTGGCAGTGGCCGTCGAAGTAGAGTAATAATGATGCTGACGTTGTCGACGCTTCGTCTTTTGAAAAAGCTGTCAACTGTTCAGACTTCGGGGGGCGTGCTGCCAACTCTGTCAGTTCAGCATTTAATGTTTCTGACATTCGATGGACAACTGAGGGGGCGCATCGATTGGCGTTCCACTGGGTATGGGGACGCATGGGGGCGCATCCTCTGTGATGCACTTGGTATTGGAGGGCGCGTCTGTGTGATGCACCTGAAGTCGAAGGGCGCGTCTGTGTGATACGCGAGCTTGGCCGGCGCATCCGCTTTGTGACACGTTCTTTAATGCAGCGACTGTTACGTTCTTCAAGTGCTTTAAATAGCCGTTTTGATTTGGCTGAATTCGAAGCGTCCGATTCATCCATTAAATGCAAGTTTATTGCTCGGAATTCGGAGAGCCATCCACCTGGCGCATGGGTTTGATCTGTCCGGCCTATAAATAGTGGTATGGAGAGGAGGTTTGCTTCTCGTTCTCTCACGTACTTCCAACATGAACTTGGGTACTCGAGTGCAATCTGTTGACGAAGTGCTCCCGAGGGTAAAGATGCGACACCGTGTCTTCATTGGTGCACTTGAAGGTGACTGTTTCATCCAAAAGACGGAGTCGAGGGCTTCCGAGGCAGGTGGAAGGTGCCTGTTGCATCCAAAGATAGGGATGCCCGGGCCTCATCTTCGTTGTGCAGGAAGAGCCGTAGATCAGAATGGCGGTGCCGGGCTCTTTCTTCCTTCAAAGTGGGTGTTGCCCACTCTGGTTGTGTTGAAAGCTGCTCCTTTAGCCGCATTTCGATTACGGTCTTCCTTGGTCTTTAGAGGCTCTTTCGAAGCCTCCCCTGGCCACAGACTTGCGGTGCTCTTCTCTTCCTTGGTTTGAGGAGACCCGTCTCTAGCCAGAGGGTTAAATGTTTCATTAGTCATAGCATTTATCAGGTGAGCCTGGCTGGAAGAGCGGCACATAACTGGGCTACTGAGGGGATGCACATAACTGGGATGCACATAACTGAGTTGCTGAAAAGGATGCGCCTTACCGAGGGAGCATGGTGTGATGCGCCTGACCGAAGGCGCATGGTGATTATTGTACCTGTCTGAGGGCGGATGGTGACTGCTGCGCCTGTCTTGAGGCGCGTAGTGGTTGCTGGCCGTAGACTTAGGATCTTTCCTTTGTAGAAATTCTCCTTTGTACAACCTTCTCTAGCCATGTAATAGACTTTTATGTATAAATAAAGAGTCCTCTTTCAAATGTCTATATTTGTTGACTTTGCTGTGAAGTATTTAGTCCGAGCTCTGGCGTATGTAGTGTCTGGCGCATGGGCTTTCTGTTTGTGAAATTCCATGCTTCTACAAGACCCCCTTCAAAGTTTTCAAAACTTGTGAATAAGTTTTGGAATACTTTGAATAAGAAGCTTGGAGGTCAGGGCACATGACTGTTGGGGCGCATGCCTGTTCGGGCGCATGCTTCTCTCAGTTAATGCATATGATGATGCCTCGGTAACCGAAAAGATTAATGATGATCTTTTGGTTTTATTTGCTGTCATCTCTTCACAGAACTCGAGGCGACGGCTGAGATCACTCGTCATCGGTTCACGCGTGCGACCAAGCCCTATAAATAGGTAAGAGATGGAGAGAGAGAGAGAGTTTTTCTTCTCTGTGCCTTTGCTTTCTTTAGAGTCCTTCTTCAAAACCCTAACTTTTCCTTTTTGAGAGAATGGCTCCCAAGACTCCTCGCGGCGGTGCTAAGGGAAAGGAGAAAGGAAAGGAGCCTGTAAAAGTTGTGATGGCTGACATCCCCCGTCGGCCTATCGAAGTTCGGCCGGAGGTGTTTGGTGAGTCTCATTTTACGTACACCAACGCACATAGACCTTGAGTCTTTGATGATGTGCCGCGGTCTTTGCCCGCCGACGCGCATGGGTTTAAACCCTGATGATGCGCTGAGGCTCTACCACTGACGCGCATGGGTTTAGACCCTGATGATGCGCCGAAGCACTGCTAACGCGCATGGGTTTAAACCCTGATGATGCGCCGAAGCTCTGCTAACGCGCATGGGTTTAAACCCTGATGATGCATCGAAGCTCCTTTTTCATTTACACTATGTGCTTCTGATGGGTCTTAGACTCTCTTCTTTACTTCTAACATTTTCGAATCCTTGCTAGTGTCAATGACTATCCCGCCTTTGAATGAAGTGCTTTTGGAGGCTGCCCTCAGTCAGACGGGGGTGGATACCTCCGACCAAAGGGACACTCTGACCGCCGTACGGTCTGGGTCTTCTTTCACCTGGCGGACTCTACGTCCTGGGAGCCTTTACAGTGATGTTCCCATTGATACGTTTGCTTATAGTGCTTCGACTACACACCGTATACTGTTGATGGAATGCTCATACCCGAAAGGAGAGTTCGGGTGGAGGGTTGGTGCCATTACGTTTCCAAATGGGATAAACTGACACTCTGGATCTTGTTGCGGTTTCGGACTGAGCTCCGAGAGATTGAGTTGACTGCCGCGATCCATGCTACCCAAGCGGGTGTTGACATTAATAGGCATATGTTTTTTGCACTCTTGGAGATATTTGATATCCATACCGGGACCTTTTTTACTCCGGTAGGGGAGTTAGGGCTCGCACTTCATGAGATGTATGAGGTGTCAAAGCTCCCTTGGGGGTCAGAACCCTATGAAGAGTACTTTCCAACCAACGAAGAGCTTCAGGTCCTGGGGGACAGGGCTGAGGAAATGACAGCCATTTTTAAGGAAGTGGTGAGTCATCACTACTACATGCAAAAAAGGGATAAAAGCGGGTCGCAGCCCCATGTGACCGCTTGGAGAGATTACGTCTTTAGACAAGACAAAGAGGATCCCTCACAGTTCTCTACTCCGCCAGCACTTTCTCGTAGCGAAGTGCTCTCCGAAATGAACAGGTTAGGTGAGAAGAATCCCCGAGGGAACGAAGACCAGCAGTCGGATGAACGCTCCTACAGCTGCTTCTGGCATCTTGCTTATCGGATGTCTTCGAAAGTAGTATTGGTCGCGTACCTCATGGTTTGGCTTCGAGATTACGTCTTCTCAGGTGGATCAGGCTCTGTAGAGAGGGTGATGCGGAACTTAATCCTGCCAGCCGTGAAGTTGGTTTTTGGCCGGCGCTTGGCTCTACTTCCCGCAATGGTATGCAACCTGCAGCGAGGTTTGCAAGAATTTACGGGAAATATGATTCATGACCGAGGTAGAAACAATAACTTCCCGCGTGCCGAACTGCCGTTTCACTACTTGAAGGGGTGGTTAATTTTACACCATCCCAATGTGATGAGTCCAGGTTCAGAAGAAGACTACAGGGCCGGCGATGCATTTCTTCGCCGTTTTCACCGGCGGAGCTGGTCGCACACTAGCGTCCCTGTTTGTAGAAAGGTTTTATCCCGTCTTCAGGGTTGGGAGATCACCAAAGTTAGTCCAATCTTCTTGGGATTTGAGGCCAACGAAGACTTAAAGGATTCGGGCGAAGGCGCCACCACGCTGCCTCTATGGGGATTCTACTGGTTGCAAAGTATCCGGCCATCCCATCTGGTGTACCGGAACAAAAATCAGTGCTACCTGGAGCCGTATTTATCGAGCCGCTTTGTACGGCAATTCGGTTATGCTCAGCTGTTGTTGGATAACCCCAGTATCACTCTGGGGTATGTTGGAAGTTTGTTTGATGGTGCACGTGCTTGGCATTACTATAATGCCGGGTGTACCGGGGCTCGTTTCACGTTACCCGTCCCAGATCTGCGGCCGCCCATTCTTTACTCGACCGCCAAATTTTACTGTGTTATGGCTGCCGTGCCTCCCGGATATGATAGGGAGACCAGTCTTATCGCAGGCACTCAGTTAGCAGTGACCGGGGACTTGCCAGCGAAAGCCCGATCGTATCGTCCGCGAGGGGCGGGTTATCGGGGTGCCTCTTCCGTGTCCACAGAGGGTCAGGCAGAACCCTCGGTCGATCAATCAAGACGACGTATAGATACAGGGGTTGGATCTCCTGTGCCAAAGAAGTAGAAGAAGGCGTCGTCACCGACGGTATCATCAGATTCAGCATCCGCGGAGGTAAGGATGTTCCACATAGTCTGGTTTAGGTTCCACATTTCATGTAACCAATGCCTCCATTTTTTTTGTAGGAGCTGCTAATAAGAAAGCCTCGTACTCCAAAAACGAGTGGGAGTAGGCCAAAAGAGATGGCGGGCTCGTCTGGAGTGTGCATCCCGTCGACTATGATGTCTCCCATGGAGGAGGATCCGGAGGATGCCGTCGTTATGGAGATTCCAGTATCTCCAGATTATGTCAGGAGGGAAGCTGAGGGTGTAGCAGCTTCCGAGGTGATGAAGGCCACAACGGGGGCTTCGAATGCCGAGGGTTTAGCAGGCACGCGGCTTCCTGGTGGTGAAGTGGAATGGAGTTCGTCGTCTTCGGATGACGTTGCTCCAGAGTTGCAGGAGTCTGTTGCGGGGGCAACAGAGGTTGTTGGAACAGAGGAGAGGGTTGATTTCCCTCCTTGCCATGATGAGGGGAGGTCGGCTGTATCATTGCCGAGCCCTACCCCAGTCTCAGCCGAGGGAGTTGAGGTGGCTACCGATTAGGAGGTAGCGACAGATCCTGTCCCTGTAGAGGGACTCGAGAAGGATAAGACTCATTCGCCAGTCCTGTCTCTCGGGGCGGGCCAGGAGATGAGTGTTGATCTCCCCGTTCTGCCAGGGGAGGTACTGGCCGCTGATAGGACGTTGGGGGCAGAAGAGGTGGCTGTTGACGTCGGTGGTTCCTCCGAACTTGAGAAGGGTAAGGGTGTGGAACCCTCCATTGCTCCTTCTACTTGGGGTACTATCTCGACGCCTGTGCCGGCTTCCTCTGTTCCTTCGGCTCTTCGGGTTAGCAGCCCAGCCCTTGTTGATGAAGAGCCTATTGATATCGAGGTTCCAGCCTCGCGGGTTGAGGTTGGCGGATCTTCTTCCGGTCCGCTAACTACAGCAGCTCCTCCAACTCCTGCTATGATGCCGCAGGTGCTGGCAGACGCAGATGAATATGTGAAATTCTTCGTCGAGGGGGTGTATAAAATGCTGCAGAGGGGTGTATCTGCGGTGATGGATGCCAACGGAAGCTTTGCGACGGCAAGATCTCTGGCAATGCCTTGTATCGAGCTGATCCGCGTTCACCAAGGCCACGACCATATGGCCGAGATCCTGGAGGCTTCGATGATCGAGCTGGACCAGCGGCTCACGGAACTTCAGCGCATCCAGCGAAATGACCTTTCCGTCTAGATAGATTCGGAGAAGGGGAAGTTGATCGTCGAGATTGAGTCTTCCTACCAGGCCACTGTGAGCATCTAGGAGCGCGAGGTGGCTGAGACTGAGGCTACGGTAGAGCAGTTGTCTCAGTCCATGAAGGAGACAATGGAAACGCGAGCTGCGTTGGACGCTAATATCGCGGAGATCAACGCCCAGATGTGCCGCCTTGAGGACCAACGGGCCCGACTCCAGTTAGATGCTGAACGTATCCAAGCTAAACATGTAGCATTCAAGAAGGAGGAAGCAACTTTCACTTAACGGACTCTTGCCCTGGCTCAGCAGCAACAACAGCTTGATGAGAAGCATGAGAATGATACTTTCGCTGAGGCTGTTGAATTGATGCGTCAAGAAGCTGAGCGTCGAGTCCTGGCGACTGTGGAGACTCATGAAGTCGACTTGAGACGTCAAGTTAGAGAGCTCTCAGCCAACCCTGGAGATATTTAGGGACTGTAGCCTCTCCTTTTTATGTTTTTGCAACTCTTGCTGGAGGATAGTGTAGTTCTGTACTCTCTCTTTTTTTCTTAGAAAATAAAGAAGTACGCAACCTTTTTTTGTGGTGTGTTCATTTTTGTTATCATGAACTTGATGATTTCTGTGGACCTATTATCTTTTGCGCACCTTGGCTTTTAGGTACAGATAATAAGTTTGAAGGAACCAACATGTTTGCTCAGAGGTAATGTGGACGTGGCAATCATTGGGGTTCAAATGATAGAATCTTCCTGCTTAGAGGTATTATAGACGTGGTAGGAATTATCCTGGGGGATACGCTGAACAACTCAGAGGTGATGTGGTGGAAGTTCTGCGATCAATGTACGACAACGCAGGGGTTGTTTGTACGAGATGTTAACTCAGAGGTAATGTGGACGTGGTAAACATGAAGGATAGCGTAGGCTTACGGAGTGTAAGATTCCGCTTTGTAGGGTGTAGAGGGACAACTCAGAGGTGATGTGGACGTAGATGTCTTTCAACTGGAGGATGCTACGGAACAGCTGGGTTTCGGAAGCGTATGATTTTGTGGAAGGGAATGGTATGTGAGCCTTGATGATTGGGTCCATAGATCCCCTTGTGGAAGCACATATCTGAAAGATGTCAAGAGTAGTACTTCTTTAGGAACTTGCCGTTGATGGGCATCATGAACAAGTTCCCATTGGGTTTGGCGAGGCGGTAAGCACCGTTTGAGTATACCGTCTCAATGATGAAAGGACCTTCCCACTTGGGCTCGAACTTTCCTGGTGTCTTATGAGTTAACACCATCAGCCTCCTGACTGCCAGAACCAGGTCGCCAACTTGAAAAGTTCTTTGTTTGACCTTCTTGTTAAAAGCCTGTGATATACGGGCTTGGTAGAGTTCGATGCGTTGTTGAGCCAGGAGACGCTTTTCGTCGAGTGCCTCTAGTTCCCACAGACGACGACGTTGATTGTCCTCTTATGTGAGTTCGTTTGTGATTGCTACGCAGAGTGAGGGTATCTGGATCTCGAGAGGCAGTACCGCTTCACTCCCGTAGACCAGAAAGAATGGTGTGTTGCCTGTTGGGGTTCGTACCGTTGTGCGGTAGGCCCAAAGACATTTGCCAAGCTTTTCGTCCCAGTCGCGTTTGTTGGATGAGACGACCTTTTTGAGCAGCCTAACGATAGTTTTGTTGAACGCCTCGGCTAATCCGTTTGCTGCCGGATTGTAGGCGGTTGATGCTACGTTTTGGATACGATTCTTGTCACAGAACCTGCTGAAAATATGGCTGATGAACTGAGGGCCATTGTCATGGATGATCCGCCGGGGTACTCCGAAGCGGTAGATGACATGGTGTTTGATAAAGCTGACCACCCTAGAGCTCTTTACTTCCGCCAATGGGACTGCTTCTGCCCACTTGGAGAAGTAATCGGTAATGGCCAGGATGAAGCGGTGCCCTCTTGATGAAGGAGGGGTGATCGGTCCTACAATATCCATGCTCCAGGCTTCAAAGGGCCAGGAGGCGACTGTAGGATGTAGTGGTTCTGACGGCGTATGAATGAAGTCTGCGTGAAGCTGGCACGCATGGCACTTCTTAGCATAGTTGACAGCATCAGCGGCCATGGTTGGCCAGTAGTAGCCCATGCGTCGAAGTCGATCCTGCAACTTAGGACCAGGATGTTGAGCTTCGCAAGTTCCGTCATAAGCTTCTCGAAGAGCTTCGGTCGCCTCTTCGTTGGACAGGCATCGAAGGAGAAGTCCATCATAGGAGCGTCGGTACAGCATTTTAGTGGCTGTATCATAATAGAATCGGAGAGAACGTCTCCTGACTAAGACGGCTTCCTTCGGGTCCTCTGGAAGAATTCCGTAGATAGCGAAGTCGATGAACGGGAATCTCCAATCTCGGACGTTAACACCAGTATTCGTCGGCATGGCATGGGTCACCCATAAGCATAGGTTGTTTCTAGGACAAACCAAATCTCGGTCAACTACAGAGACGTAGTGTTGAGTCCCAAGGGGTACTGCTAATGAGGCCGCAAGGCCAGCCAGAGCATCAGCCTCTAGGTTTTGTAGACGAGGTACGTGTTCGATGAAGAACCCGGTGAAGGTTGAAATGATGTTCAATGCAACTTCATGGTAAGGGACCAGATCATCATGGCGAACCTTGTATTGCCCTCGGATCTGGTTTACGACGAGTTTCGAGTCGCCGTAGGCTTCCAGATGATCCACCCCCAGCTGTTGTGCCAGCTGGAGTCCCATAATGAGCGCGTTGTACTCGGCAACATTGTTGGAGCACGGCTTCGAAAGAGAGTAAGCAGGCTGGATGACCAGCTGATCGAGGGAGACTAAGACTACCCCCACTCCTACGACGATCTGGCCTTTGGGGCCTGTTCTTGAAGTGCCATCGAAAAATATCCGCCAAACGGAGTTCCCTTCGGTGACGTTTGATTCTTGAACTTCATCCGGGATGTCTTCATAGAGTCTGGAGGACTCCGGGATGGGGTGTGCAGCTAAAAAGTCGGCCAGGGCCTGACCCTTAACAGCTTTTTATGGCACAAACACCATATTGTATGGTGTAGGCAGGATCGCCCATGTAGCTAGCCGGGAGTTTAATGACCCTGGCTTCGTCATGAGGACTCTGAGTGGATTGACTCGGGAGATGACATGAATTGTCTAGCCCGAGACATAATGGCGAGTCTTCTGGATGGCAAACACCAAGGCCAAGCACTCCTTTTCAACGGGGTTGTACCGGTGTTCGGCCCCGATGAGCATTCGACTGAGGTAGTAGATCGCTTGCTCATAGCTTGTATCGCTATTTTGAGCCAGCAGAGCGCCAAGGGCACGGACGTAGAGGAGAAATGGTTTGCCGGCGATAGGTGCTACCAGGACTGGCGGGCTTGTCAAGTAAGCCTTGATGTCGTTGAAAGCCTTTTGGCACTCCTCTGTCCAGACGTAAGAGACTCCCTTCTTCATGAGCTGAGTAAAGGGTTGACATTTACCGAAAAGGTTTGCTATGAACCTCCAGATGTATGTCAGACGTCCCTGTAAGCCCCGAAGTTCTCGAAGATTCTTCGGAGGGTCCATATTGAGGATGGCCTTGGTCTTCTCGGGATCAACATGAATGTCTTTCGCCGTGATGACAAACCCCAAGAATTTTTTGCTAGAAACCCCCAGAAAGGACTTAGCGGGGTTCATCTTGAGTTGATATGCCCGCATGAGATCGAAGACTGTCTTCAGGTCCTGTAGGTGATCTCGTTTGAGGCGGCTCTTGACTGCGATGTCGTCAACATAGCATTCGACTGTCTTGCGAAGAAGTTGACGGAAGATGGTGCTCATAGCTCGTTGGTATGTCGCACCGGCGTTCTTCAAGCCGAAAGGCATCACTGTGTAGCAGAAAACACCTTTTGGAGTTCTGAATGACGTGTGTTTCGCGTCATCGGGGAACATCTTGATTTGATTGTAGCCTGAATACCCGTCCATGAAAGACATGCGTTCGAAGCCACACGTGTTGTCGATCATCACGTCAGTGATTGGAAGCGGGAATTCGTCCTTCGGGTAAGCAGAGTTGAGATCCCTGAAGTCGATACAGACTCGTATCTTCTCATTCTTTTTGGTGACAGGTACGACGTTGGCTACCCAATCTGGGTGTTGTTTCTCACGGATGAAGCCGCTGGTCAAGAGCTTGTCCACCTCTTGATCGATGGCATTCATGATGTCCGGCCGGAAGTGTCACTGTTGTTGTTTAACAGGTTTGGCATCGGGTAAGATGTTCAACCTATGCATTGCGATCTGTGGATCGAGTCCCGGCATGTCTTCGTAGCTCCAGGCGAAGACGTCGATATACTCCTTAGCCAGTTGGATTAAAGACTCTCGGTCTTCTCCTTCTAGGCTTTTGCTGATGAAGATGGGTTTGGAAGAAGACCCGTCCCCAAGGTCGATCTGCTCGACTTCGTCTTCGGTGGGTGGTTCACGTAACTCGAAACGAGACTCCCATTGTTCTCCTAGGCGTTGAGCCCAGGGTTCTTCTTCGAAGGGTTCCGGCACTTGGTCTTCGCCTTCATCTTTTTGAGGTTGTGCTGATGTCATGTTAGCTGACAGCACTTTCCTGAAGACTGATCCGATACTGGTATCAGAATCCCAAGTCGATGCTTCGGACGAGTGGAAATGTTCTACGTCTTCTGCGTCTGAACTCTCTGGAGTTGATGGTGGCGTGACATAGCCTACCCCCCGTCGAGTCCGATTGTAATAGTCCTGCGGCTTTCCTTTAGGTGTTGGAAGCCAAAGAGGAAGACGTCGACCCTTGCCGTAGTTTAGGCCTTTGTTGCTTTTCAGGTCGTAGCCCATCTTTTGGATGATGTGCTTTGCCGTATCCGTGTACCAATAGACTTGTATTCTGCCGGTATCAGGTTCTGGTTCGAGTGGCGGGAGGTCTTGATGACGCTCGACTTTGCCAAAGATGATGGATCCTTCGTCTCGACTTCGTGGAGGGACTATGTAACAGACTCCTTGAGACGGGACTAGTCGATTTACATGATGGACGGTCGTTATTTGTGTCTGTAACGACCGTAGAGCGTTATCTAATGTATACATGGCATTCCAATGTGGAAGGCAAGAATAATTAAAAGATACTCTATTATTGATAAAATACGAGATTTTATCCCGTGGGATTACATTGTCTAAGGAGGGTGCATCTACATCAGCAGAGATATATTCGCCAAGCTCCTCATCTGTAAGCACTGGGGTTGGATCAGGAGAGTCCACCACAGCTCTGATTTTGGGGTCCGAGAGGGTTATGTGAGCCCTCTCTGGCATCTTGGATGACTGCGGCGGCTTGCCCTTAAGACGCACCTTCAGAGTTGCCTCAACTGCGCCTCCAGTGATTTGTGCCTTCCCCTATAATTTTGCCACCAGGGGAGCCGATGTTTGAGACGGCTTTTCCTTGAGGCGTATCTTCAGGGGAGCTTCAGGAGTTGGTGCTTTTCCTGGTAGCTTGATGCTCATTGGAGGCACCTTCTGGGGTGGTTTGCCCTTGAGTCGGATCTTCAAAGGGGCATCAGAAGTCATCTCAGGCTCTATGTCCGGCTCAGCTGCCGTCTCTGCCTCGTCATCAGCATCATTGGCTTCTTCCTCTTCAAGTGACTTGTATAAATCGGAATCGGTGAAGTAGGCTTCAATCCCTTTGAAAGGATCGATGTCTGCGAACTCCGTCTGGATGACGCCGTTGGTGGACACATATTGCATGCATTGGTGGAGCATGGAGGGCACCACCATGTACTAATGTAGCCATGGTTGACCGAACAGGATGTTGTAGTTGACCTCGGCATCCATAACGTAGCAGGTCACCTCAGTTTTGAGATTACCGATATGACACTTCAGCCGAATTTTGCCCAGCGGCTCGCTTTTACTAGTGTTGAAGCCACTGATGGTTGTGTTGGAGGGCGCCAGCCGGTACATAGGGATCCCCAGTATTGATAGCAGCGCCTTCAGAATGATGCTGAGAGAAGACCCCGGATCGATCTAAATCCGGTTCACCTTGACTGAACCGATATACCCTGTTTAATACAGCGGCCGGTTATGTCGGTGGTACTTGAGCAGCATGTCTTGTTGGGTAAAAGTTATGTTTGGGATAACTTCATCCGTACAATGACAATACGCATAAGTAGTTGGGAGGTCTTCAGGCTGCTTGACCTGACTGAAAAAGGATTCGACATCCTTTAGAGCTTCACAGAGAGCTTCTCGGGAGTCTTTGAAAAGACGCAGGAGCTCGAACAAAGATAGGCGGGCAGGAGTACTGGCCAGTTGTGCCAGTATGTCGAAGTTGTGGGGCTTGGCTAGCCCCGAAGCATTCTCCTTTCGTAGAGGTCTGTCGAAACGAGCCTCCACCTGCTTTTGCTTATTGGCTGCTGAGGGCTTAGACGGGCCCTCTTCCTGGACATCAGGGACGGTGCAAGGAGGCACCACCTCAGCGGCAGCTTCGCCGAGTTGGGCGTTCTGTTGTGCAGGCGTCTGCACAAGGAGTGCCTCTTCCGTTGAAGAAGAGACCATACGGCAAGACTTGATCTTCCTGCCTTTGGATTTGGAGATAGGACGTACCTCCGGTTGAGTCACCTCAGAGACAAGGTCGGGGTGGACCCATAGGACCTCTCCTCGAGATATGGTGAGTGGGATGAGTCCACTCACATTGTCACGGGTAGGTGGTAAGTTAACCACCTCCATTGTCGCCTTAGGGATGGGGATGACGCCATCTTGTGTGGTAGTTGGCGGCAAGGTGCCGAACTGGAGTGATACCACATTGGCTGACACCGTCTTCTCTTCGTAGTCGACGGAGATTACATCCGTATTGATCATGCATTGGATGTAATTTTTGAGGACATAACAGTCCTTGGTCGGGTGTCCGACAAACCGATGGCAGTGACAGTACCTCGGGTTGTCCACTTTCCCAACTTTATCGGGCCGCTTTGGGTCCGGTAGCTTGATCTTGTCACCCTACTTCAGTATTTCAAAAAGTTGCAGGGTGTCTTCGTCGTTAAACGAATAAACCTTCTTGGGCCTTGGTGCAAGTGGAGGCTTCTGAGTAGGCGCAGATGCGCCTTTTGAGGCATTAACAGTCAATGCCTGCTTCCCCTTTCTCTCTCGTCCGGGGTTGTTAGCTGCAGACCTTTTCCCCTTATCATCAAAGGCAGGGAAGCTGACCTCCAGAAGACGTGCATTGGCCGCCTTCTTTTCTGCGGCTTCTGCTTCGATGATCAGGTAGCTCCAGTCGGGAGGAGGAGTAGAGTTGAGCTAGAGCTTGACTGTAGGCAGCATGTTCATGCTGCAAGAGGAGAGGAGCGCATGTTCCGGCATGCCTGGAGGTAGTCTGAAGCAGGCCTGTCGGAAGCGTTCGATGAACACTCGAACCGTTTCCTTCTCCTTCTGGCGTATCTCTATGAGGGACGCCATCGTCATGTCCTTCCCGCCGTCGTAGAAGCGGTCGATGAAGAGCCGCGTCAAGTTGTCGAAGGATGATATGGAATTGTCGGGAAGGCTGCAGTACCAGTCATACGCCACTCCCTTCAAGGCTCCGACAAATATGCTAGTGAGGAGCGCGTCCCCCTTCGAGAGATGTCCCATTTGGGACTGGAAGTACGTTAGGTAGCGACGCGGAGAGTCCTTTCCGTCGTACGGCGTCAGTGTTTGTGGCTTATACTTTGGAGGATAAACCACCTTGTTCCACTCGAGGGGATAAGGCTAGGGAATGCCCATCTTCTGGCGCTCCTCTTGCCTGTTCTTGGACTCAAAGCGCTCCCGCAAGTCCTTGATCATTTCGACCACATCCTCCGTGGAGCTGGGAGTCGGGGAAGGTGGTACCACCTGGAGTTGAGCGTTTGAGGGCTCAGACGTCCGGAGTACTTCTCGGCGATCTGTGTCTGAGGATACCCGTTGAAGGGGTACACTCGACTCCCCATTGGCCCCTGGGTCGGGACCGGTCGAAGGTTTTTGGGTCAAGGCCGACCGTATTTCAAACACCGCCTGAGTCAGTATTTGCATAGAAGCAGAGAGAGTTTTGAGTCCTCCCTCTAATGTGTCTATGCGCTGGACGATGTCCTGCGGCGGCGCATCAGACTCGGAATCACCCCCAGCCATGTATAATGTCATGATACGGCCGGGAGTGGATGGATTGGTTGAGGGTTCGCTCTCGGCCTCACTCTCATGTAAGGGAGTCGCCTCTCCTGGATTTCCATCTTGGCCACCCCTAGCCACATTCTGGAGGTCATTTTCGACGGGCGCATCTGCAAGGGTCTGACTACCCTCATCTCCGTCTTGAAGGGCCTCTTCGTCTCCGGAACTACCCCCAGCTATGTTCTGGGGGACATCCTCATTTTGAGGGGCTTCTGGGAGGCTGACTTCGCCTTGGGGATAAAGATCCGCCGCAGCTGTGCTTTGGACATCTTCGTCTTCGAAAGGAGGCTCAACAAGGGTCTGACTACCCCCAGCTTCCTCCAAGAACTTCTTCCTCGACCGAGTGCCTTCAAACACTCCGAAGGACGAGACAGCAGCCTTGGTTTTCCTTGGCTGGCTTTTGGATGAGGACGAGGAATTACCAGTCGTCTTTCGGACTGACGAGGAGTTAGAGATCACGTTGCATGAAGCAACCCTTGGCTCCTCTTCTGTTGACACCTTCATCCCAAGACGATGTCGGAGGGGTGTCGATGATTGCAGCCGCTGAAAGACTGACTGCCTTGGTGGTACTGCCGCCTTACAAGAGCAGTTGATGGTGACCACCGCACAAGTATGCCCCGTGAGAGGCATATTGTGCTTGTTGGTCGACTCTTCTGACCGGCGCTTGTGAGTGATCACATTACGCAGGTCGTTGGAGGAGAGTGCTACCTTCACACCCCCTTCAGGCGCATGGCAAGGCTAAATGCCGGGGTGGTCAGGTGAGTGCTGCGCCCCCTGATCTAATACCAAACAGGCATCCCTATCAGTAGTGGGGGAACCACAACATTTGAAGTGACTTGAACGGACCTCAGACGCACAACCAGAGGAGGCGCGGGAGTTCAAGACCACTGAATTTGCCTTACTCGACTTGGTTGTGCACGCAGTAGATGCGCCCAAGTGAGACAAGGACTTTGAAGGTCGACTCGTTTTTGGCGCCGCAGCACTCGAGTCGACCTTGTACAGCTTACCATCAGCAGCGCACATGATTGTGAGCGCATGCTTCTGGCTTGCTGCTGGCATAGCACGTTTGTGGTGCATGGCCCGTACCGCCTTGGATTTCTTTGTACCAGCCCGCTGGGGCGCATAGTACTCAGCATCCAAATTCTCCTCGCCATTACAGCGAGTGAGCCTGTCAAAGACAGAGACTTTTTGTGGCGCATCAGAGGTGATGTACGGGGCATTGGCTGCGTCCCTGCTCTGTTGACGCATCTTCCTCGCCTGAGAGGGAGATGGCTGGGGAATATGGTCAGCCGCACGCTTCCCCGAGAGATGCGCTGCATCAGCGGGCGCACCTTGCTCGCTGAGGACGTCAGCAGGAAGGGAAGGCTGGATTAGCGCATTACCTTCGGTGGTAGTGCCCGAGGCGTCGACCTTGCGCACCCAGACTCGATGGGTCTTCTTCAGCTTCGGCAGCCGCTTCGAAGGACTCGCACTTTCTTCAGAAATGAACTCCTCGTACGCCTGTTGATTGAGGCACACAACCAGCATTTTGTGGGAGGAGCCCACCTTCACGTCGTCGGCTTGTGACACGACTTTCTCGGTGGAGGAGAAAGAAGTTCCCCAGCAGAGTCACCAGCTTGTTTGCCATTAAAATTCTTTGATTGTAAATTTCAATACAAACAGAACAGTGTTACAATATAGGACTTAAGCGTAGTCCTAGAAGTACACTTTTGTTTAATCTGGGTCCCTTGTGCCAATGGAGCGAGTGGTAATACGTTGAGTCCGTTGACGAGCTGACGACGGTTATCGGTTCTCTGAAGGATTGGATTGCTCTGGGTGCTGGAGCTTGCTGAAAGGAGGAAGACATTGAGTGTCTGTATCTGCCTTTCTGGTGGTCTGTATGTTCTCTGTCTGTTCGTTGTGTATTCTGTGCGTGGGTGAGAAGGAAATGATCCCTCTATTTATAGTTTTGTAGGCTGGCTGCTCATGCGCGTATGTAGGATGCGTCGGTACGTGGGGACGCCACGTGGAGATTATTGATGGAGGCGCATTGATGATGCGCCCTGATTGAGGGGTTAAATTTTTTATACTGCTGTTGTGAGCCGGCACGTAGCAGAGAAGAAGATCTTTCTATTGCTGAAATCTTGGATGAGTTGAGTCAAAGGACACGTGTCGTCGACTCATGGCTCGGAGATCTCGGATTTGATGGTGGAATGATCTGGTGGGATACGCCTAGGATTGGGCGCCTGAGGAGACTCTGGCTCGTAACCTTTTAGAAGTCACGAACCATTCTGGACGTATGGCTTTTGAGGCGCATGCAGACAACTTTCCTTCTGTCTTTTGGGATCAGAGGGCAGTCTGGAGCGCATGGCTTTTGAGGCGCATGCGGATGGTTGGGTGGCCACGTGGCAGTGGCCGTCGAAGTAGAGTAATGATGATGCTGACGTTGCCGACGCTTCGTCTTCTGAAAAAGCTGTCAACTGTTCAGACTTCGGGGGGCGTGCTGCCAACTCTGTCAGTTCAGTATTTAATTTTTCTGACATTTGATGGACAGCTGAGGGGGCATGTCGATTGGCGTTCCACTGGGTATGGGGACGCATGGAGGCGCATCCTCTGTGATGCGCTTGGTATTGGAGGGCGCGTCTGTGTGATGCGCCTGAAGTCGAAGGGCGCGTCTGTGTGATGCGCAGGCTTGGCCGGCGCATCCGCTTCGTGACACGTTCTTTAATGCAGCGACAGTTACGTTCTTCAAGTGCTTTAAATAGCCGTTTTAATTTGGCTGAATTTGAAGCATCCGGTTCATCCATTAAATGTAAGTTCATTGCTCGGAATTCGGAGAGCCATCCACCTGGCGCGTGGGTTTGATCTGCCCGGCCTATAAATAGTGGCATGGAGAGGAGGTTTACTTCTCGTTCTCTCACGTACTTCTAACATGAACTTGGGTACTCGAGTGCAATCTGTTGACGAAGTGCCCCCGAGGGTAAAGATGCGACGCCGTGTCTTCAATGGTGCACTTGAAGGTGACTGTTTCATCCAAAAGACGGAGTCGAGGGCTTCCGAGGCAGGCGGAAGGTGCCTGTTGCATCCAAAGATAGGGATGCCCGGGCCTCGTCTTCGTTGTGCAGGAAGAGCCGTAGATCGGAATGGCGGTGTCAGGCTCTTTCTTCCTTCAAAGTGGGTGTTGCCTACTCTGGTTGTGTTGAAAGCTGCTCCTTTAGCCGTATTTCGATTGCGGTCTTCCTTGGTCTTTGGAGGCTCTTTCGAAGCCTCCCCTGGCCGCAGACTTGCGGTGCTCTTCTCTTCCTTGGTTTGAGGTGACCCGCCTCTAGCCAGAGGGTTAAATGCTTCATTAGTCATAGCATTTATCAGGTGAGCCTGGCTGGAAGAGCGGCACATAACTGGGCTGCTGAGGGGATACACATAACTGGGATGCACATAACTGAGCTGCTGAAAAGGATGCGCCTTGCCGAGGGCGCATGGTGGGATGCGCCTGACCGAGGGCGCATGGTAATTGTTGTGCCTGTCTGAGGGCGCATGGTGACTGCTGCACCTGTCTTGAGGCGTGTAGTGGCTGCTGGCCGTAGACTTAGGATCTTTCCTTTGTAGAAATTCTCCTTTGTACAACCTTCTCTAGACATGTAATAGACTTTTATGTATAAATAAAGAGTCCTCTTTCAAATGTCTATATTTGTTGACTTTGCTGTGAAGTATTTGGTCCGAGCTCTGGCGTATGTAGTGTCTGGCGCATGGGCTTTCTGTTTATGAAATTCCATGCTTCTACATTGACTTTAGTCTAGTTTGACCTAGATAGCTTGCAGATGCATTGTACTTTTCATTTTTCATCTCTCGTATACATCTTGACCTGTGTTGCTCTAAATAGGACTCTGTGGCTTCAGTTTGGACCTCTATACCTATCAGTTGTTCAGGTTATCAGGCAAGTACATTCTCTGATCATTTCATATCCTGTTAGAATTATTCTCCTGCTTTAAATTACTTTACTTGATGCTGTCACGTTGGTCACACGGATTAGTACTATATGGATCCTTTCTTGAGATGTTATCCCCTCAGGGAGCATCGAATACTACATGTTCTGTGCGTTTTACTTACATTGTGTATTACTATGCTTCATGGTTCATTGAATCACTTGTGACATGTACTCTCATGATCACAGAGTCTTCCATGAATCACCTATTTATGGGCATTCCTAGAATCCCCATTTATGGGACTATCATGTATCACCCTTCGGGGGCCATTACATGAATCATAACATAACCTGGCTGGATCCTTGTGTATTGATTGGAGGTATGGGGGAGTAAAAGTGGACATGTGAATAATATCCAAGTAGTGTAGCATCAGAATCATTCCGTAGTGTAGCATCAGAATCATCATATGCCATTCACATGTCTATATTGTACTCTGACTCACTAGCCACTGTTAGTTCTCTATTTATAGTAGATATTTCTATTACAGCTATCTCCTTTACATTCTGTACTTTCTTTCAGTTTCCTGTATCTTACTTTACTGCATGGTTATATTTTCTAACCTGCTATGATCTGTTGAGATGTATTGTGCTCGCTCCGTCCTGATTGGGCACCATTGATATGTTTACAGAGGACGAGGATGAGGCTGGTGTTGACACTTTTTATGGGACAACTCTAGATGACACCTGTGATTCGGATTTCCAGTCGGATCTACTAGCTATAGAGACTGAGGCTCCCTAGTCTAGGTTTTTATTATTTCTGTCATTTGAGATCTGGATTGTATATGTTCTTTCATATTCTGTAGTTGAGACTTTGTATTTCTGGATGTTTGCTGAGTTGTTATCTTAGACACTTAGACTCTTCTGATCATCTGTATTTCATTTTGAGTTCTATATCATATCGTGCTTCTTCTTCCTAAGTTGTGATTGAGTTTACATTCTACTATGTCACCCCCATTCGGAGAGTATAAACTGCTTAGCATTATACTGTTAGATGCATGAGACCTAGGACAGCGTTCTACCGCCGACACTGCGGCATAGGCTGGACGTACCCACGTCTCGTGCCATTACTCTAGGGTACGGGTCGTGACAACTAGCCATGTTTTTGGCAGCTTATGTTGGAACCCAATACTCCATCACAGTGATGGGTCGGGAGCTAGTTTACCCAAAGAACAACCTGTATACGTGCCTAAGCAACTTTGTATAGACAGACACTAATATGGACATACGGGATTAGCGATTCTCGTTTATAGACTAAGCAGTCTATGGAATCCTACCTGAAGACTCGAAGGAAGCTACTTCTGTCAAGAGACGCTCACTCTGGTTCTTCTATAATACAGTTGCCAAAATATTGTATCGTCGTTCATAGGACGGACTTCTCCTGTGGTGTCTATCTAAGACCGAAGCATAAGTTGCACTCCGAGAGGCACATGATGGTGTTCGACATCACAAAAGTTTATACAAACTTTTTATTTATTGAACTTGAAAAAAGGGTACAATTGATTCCTATGCGAGAAAATCTAAGTTCAAGAATTCTGGAAAAGCGTGACGGTGGAGATTGAGCATTGCAGCGGCTCCTTTACGCCGTTGATGATCTGACGACGAGTTGGACTTGCTTTGGCTTTTTAGTACCTTTGATGGAACTCTAGGGTTACTGATCAAGAGGATGCCGGAGTTGAAGACTTCGAAGCTCTGTCTTTTGCCTTTTGCCTTTTGCCTTTTGCTTCTTTTATCTCTGTCTGTGTCCTCCCCCTCTTGTTGAAGGGAAAACTCCTTCGATTTATATAAAAAAAGGGGCACATATGTGATGTGCACTCGTATTTGAGATATGAAGGAATCTAATATCATTGTACGGTGTGGGCTTCTGCTGAGCTGATATGTGGCGGACGTCGAGATTCCCCTCTATCGAGATCTCGGGTGGTTATCAAAATAACCGAAGGAGAAGACACGTGGCATGTGTCTATTGCTGGGAATCCTTTGTTTAGATGAAGTCGAGTAGATCTTGGATTTTATCTCAGAGTAGGATTCTGTTTGATCTTCAGGAGGCTATCGGTTTAAACAAACCGACTTGAGAAAACTACGTCCTTATCTGAGTTTTAAACTAATTGATAAGATATTTGTACTTATCAATATGATCAACCTCTGTCATATCTTTGAGAGTGGCGGTTTAAACAAACCAATTGGGTGGGACCATGCAACTTGCGCCTCTAGCGAGGTCTTAGTGCTGCTGCGCTTCTGGTGCGACGAGTAGACTGTTCTCCTGGAGACAACGGAGCCTGTGCGCTTTCAAGCGACGAGTGGAATATGTTTCGAAGACGACGGAACCTCTGTGCGTTTGAGCAACGAGTAGGATGGACTTTGAGTAGCAAGTCACTATGCTTTAGGGCGACGAGTAGCTTGTGCTTCAGGCTAACGAGGTTACTGTGATTTTGGAGCGACAGGCGGACTTATGTTGAATGCACTGGTGTTTCCAAAGTCTTTGATGAGGGGGATTGAGCTTCTAGGTCGAAGCAACAGTCTGCGTCATTGAAGCCGGGATGATGTGAAGTCATCACCAGTCTGTGCCTCCTGCTGGCACAGGATTGTAGCTGCACTTCTGGTTTGAAGAAGCAGTTTTATGAAGTCTTCTTTAGGAGCACATCCCGCCCTATATAAAGGGGAGTTTCTTCTGAAGAGTCATGTCTTCCTCTTTTTATCCTTCAATACCATGCTGGATCTAGACTTGGCTTCGAGCAGCCGTTGGCCTTTCCTAAGTCGGATTTTGGTTGAGGATCCATTCGTTCAAAGGAGCTGTGCCTTCGTAGAAGAACTGCTGATGAGCTTCGGGATGTGCTAGAACGCTTCTCATGGGGAGTTCGAACCTAAGCGACATCTTAGAGGTCTTGTAGGTCCTGACGACCAAGTTTGGTCTGGTTGCCAACATGAAGCATCGCGAGTTGTGCTATGCCCTGATCATTGGCGGCTGCGTGCTTTTGTTATGCTAGAAAAGCCCTAGAAGCTGATGTGCTTTTGAAAAGGGCCACATGTCGTGTTGTGGACAAAATTCTCGCTCGGGCCAATAGCTGCTTCAAGAAGAGCTGCACGTCTGAGAGGGGGGTGCTGTGGTGAGAGGCTCTGATGGCGACTGTATTCACATCTTCTATCCACAGTCCCTCCTCTCATAACGATTATAATGTGAAGATGAACCCTAGCATAGATCCGTAGAAGTTTTTAGTTCAGCATATGTAATCACAAGTACTTTGTAACAGATCCTTGTAATTAGGAAGTCTTTTTTTATGTAATCGTGATGAATCTGTAATATACTCTTGTAGCCATAATTTAATAACAAGAACTTTTCTTGAACTTTTCATCTATTTTTTGTGAGTTTGTCTTTTTTGTTGGCATGCTTGACCACCTGTGCTTCTGTGAAGCTGGGTTGGTAGCGAGAGTACCCACTTGCGCCTTGTGTCACCTTACGCTTTTTCATGCTTCTACAAGACTCCCTTCAAAGTGTCCCAAAATTGAGTCGAGCTCGGGATACTTTGAAAAGAAGCATGACACGTGTTTTTTTGTAGGCGAAATGCCCATCATGTCTGCTGCCAGGCTGATATCATGCTTGGGCTTCAGTATTAAATACCTCAAGCCGTCGCTTCCTTAAGTTTTGATCACGACCCTTCGTTTCTCGCGAATGTTTATCATGACCTTTTTTCTGAACCCATATCATTTTGAGGGTGAACGAAGTGTCTTGTCTTCTTTTGTTGACGTGGCATGACTCTGTGAGCACCCACTGGAGCATGAGGGCTTCTGCTGGTATTGCTAATCTTCATACATAGTATTTCTTCAGGGACTTGCCATTGATTGGCATCATGAGTAAGTCACCATTAGATTTGGCCAGCCGATAAGTGCCGTTGGAATACACCGTCTTTATCACGAACGGTCCCTCCCACTTGGGTTCGAACTTTTCTACCGTTTTATGAGTCATCACTATCAGTTTTCGAACTGCTAAGACGAGGTCGTCCACTTGGAACATTCTTTCCCGGACCATTTTGTTAAAGGTCCCGAAAATACGAGGTTGGTAAAGCTCGATCCTTTGCTACATTAGTAGGCATTTTTTATCCAACGCCTCTAACTCTTGTAGTCGTCGGCGCTGATTGTCTTCGTCAGTCACCTGGTTGGTGATAGCTACCCGTAAGGACAGGATTTAGACCTCCAGGGGAAGCACTACTTCGCTCCCATAGACAAGGGAGAATGGTGTGCTGCCCGTGGGTATCCGAACGGTCGTTCGGTAAGCCCATAGACATTCGTCCAACCTCTCATCCCAATCGTATTTGTTAGAAGAGACTTTCTTGATTAGTTTGACGATAGTTTTATTGAATGCCTCGTCTAGTCCATTAGCTATAGGATTATAAGCCGTTGATGCCACATTCTGTATTCGGTTCTTGTCGCAAAATTGATGGAATGTGTAGCTTGCGAATTGGGGGCCATTGTCGTAGACAATCCTTCTAGGAACTCTGAAGTGCTAAATGATATGGTACTGATAAAACTTATCACGTTGGAGGTTTTCACTTCTACCAGTGGAACCGCTTCCACCCATTTGGAGAAATAGTCAGTGATAGCGAGGATAAACTGGTATCCTTTGGAGGAGGGCGGGCTGATCGGCCCGACGATATCGATTTTCCATGCCTCAAATGGCCAAGTGCCCACAGTAGGGTGTAGGTATTCCGGAGGTCGATGGATAAAGTCAGCATGAAACTGACATGCCTGGCACTTCTTTTTGTAATATACAGCGTCTGCCATCATGGTAGGCCAATAATTGTCCATGCGGCACAACCGGTCTTGTAACTTAGGACCGGGCTGATGGGCTCCGCAGGTTCCATCATGCTCCTCTCGGAGTGCCTCTTGCGCTTCTGTCTGGGACAAACAATGTAGGAGGAGTCCGTTATGTCATAGAAGAATCGGAGTGAGTGTCTCCTGACGGAGGCCGCTTCCTTTGTGTCTTCAGACAGGATTCCATAGACTGCATAGTCTACGAATGGGAATCGCCAGTCTCGATTGTCCACGTCAGTGTCTACTTGTACTGAATAGCTTTGACATGTACGTAGGGCATTCTTCGGACAAACTAGCTCTCGTCCCATTACTGTAATGGCATATTGGGATCCAACGGGGGCAGCCAGAGAAGCGACGAGGCCGGCTAGTGCGTTGGCCTCTAGGCATGGCATGTGTTCTAGAAAGAACCCTGTGAATGTGGAGATGATGTCGATCACTGCCTGGTGGTAGGGGATCAGGTCTTCATGTCGAACCTCATACTGCCCTCGAACCTGGCTGATGATTAATTTTGAGTCTCCATAGGCCTCGATGTAGTCAACCCCCAACTGTTTAGCGAGTTGGAGCCCAATGATTAGAGCATTATACTCTGCAACATTGTTGGTGCATGACTCCATGAGGGAATATGTGCGATTAATGACTAGGCCATCGGAGGTGATGAGGACGATCCCAACTCCTGCAAGGATATCGCCCTTTGGTCCTGTTTTTTATGCACCATCGAAGAATATGTGCCAAATCGAGTTGTCTAAGACTGCATTGGACTCTAAAACTTCATCTGGGATATTGTCGTAGAGTTTTGACATCTCTGGCACAGGGTATGCTGCCAGGAAATCTGTCAGCGCTTGGCTTTGACTGCCTTCTCCAGGACGAACACCATATCATAGGGAGTCAGAAGGATTGTCTACATGTCTAATTATTAGTTTAATGCCCCTATCTTGGTTACGAGGACTCTGAGGGGATTGGTCCTGGATACGACGTAGATCATCTGTCCGATCATATAGTGTCGCATCTTCTGGATAGCAAAGAGAAGGGCGAGGCACTCTTTCTCAACAGGATTATACCTATGCTCGGCTCCAATCATGGTTCTGTTGAGATAGTAGATTGTTTGTTCATGGCCTTCACTGCTCTTCTGGGCTAGCAAGGTGCCAAGAGAATGGTTCATAGCTCGAACGTATAGTAGGAAAGGCTTTCCCACAACCGATGCTACCAGTACGAAAGGACTGGTGAGGTACTTTTTCATGTCGTCGAACGCGTGTTGGCATTCTTTGGTCCATACAAAGGAGACTCCTTTCTTAATTAACTTGGTGAAGGGTTGACATTTGCCAAAAAGGTTTGTTATTAACCTTCTGATGTATGATAGGCGTCCTTGCAGGCCTCGAAGCTCTTGGAGATTCCTTGGAGGAGCTATGTCCAGAATTGCCTTAGTCTTCTCCGGATCAATGTGAATCTCCTTTGCTGTGATGATAAAGCCCAAAACTTGCCAATGGAAATGCCTAGGAAGGACTTAGTCGGGTTCATCTTTAGTTGATGCATTCGCATTAAATCGAACACTGTTCGTAGATTGTCCAAGTGGTTGGACTTGTCCTTGCTCTTAACGGCAATATCATCAACGTAACACTCCACAGTTTTCTGAAGATGCTTGCAAAATATAGTACTCAAAGCCCGCTGGTATGTTGCTCTCGCATTCTTCAATCCAAAGGGCATTATTGTATAACAGTATATCCCTTTTAGAGTTCGAAACGCTGTATGCTTCTCATCTTCGGAGAATATCTTGATCTGGTTATAGCCTAAAAAACCATCCATAAAGGACATGCGCTCAAAGCCACAGGTGTTGTCAATCATCACGTCGATGATCGGGAGGGGAAACTCATCCTTAGGACAGGCTGAGTTGAGATCCCTGAAATCTATGCAGATCCGTATCTTCCCGTTCTTCTTAGTGACTGCGACAACGTTTGCTACCTAATCTGGATGTTGCTATTTTCGAATGAAGCCGCTCTTAATGAGTTTGTCGACTTCTTCATCAATAGCATCCATGATGTTTGGGCGAAACCGACGCTGCTATTGTTTGACAGGCTTAGCATCGGGCGAGATGTTGAGGCGGTGCATGACGACTTGTGGGTCTAAACCCAGCATATCCTTGTAGCTCCAAGCAAACATATCGATATATTCTCGGATAAGCTGTATCAGAGATTCCTTGTCTTCTTCTGTCAGGCTTTTGCTGATGAAGAAGGGCATAAAAGAGGCCTTATTTCCCAACTCAACGTGGATGACTTCATTTTATCTGGGAGGTTCGCGTTTCTCAAAACGCCATTCCTATTGAGATACTAGGCTCTACGCCCAGGGTTCATCTTCGAAGTATTCAAACATCTGGTCTTTGTTCTTGACCGAAGGATTTGTGGAGGCCATGTTAGCGGACAACATCTTTTTGAAGACCTGACCGGTACTTGTGTCAGAGTCCCAGGTTGAGGGGTCAGAATAGTGTGAATGCATCATGACTTCTGTTTCTGAGCCTTCTGAAGTTGAAGTGGGTGTAACATAACCCAACCCCTGACGGGTGCGCTGGTAATAGTTTTGGGCCTTTTCCTTTGGTGCTTGAATCCATAAGGAAAGGCGTCGGCCTTTACCATAGTTGAGTCCTTTGTTACTGGTCAAGTCGAAACCTATCTTCTAGATAAGGTGTTTGGCTTAAGCAGCATGACGGTAGAGTTGCATCTTGCCGTTGTCGGGTTCTGGTTCTCCTGGAGTTAGTCACTGAGGATGCTCCAATCGACCAAAGATGATGGGTACTTCCTCCTTCTTCTTTGCTGGAACTAGGAAGTAAGAGCCCTGTGTCACGACCCGCATCCTAGAGTAAGGGCACGAGACGTGGGTACGTCCAGCCTACGCCGCAGTATCGGCGGTAGAACGCTGTCCTAGGTCAAACATCTAACAATATAAAGGTACATGTACAGTATATACACTCTGAATGGAGGTGACATAGCAAATACAGTCTCAATCACATCTAAGGTAGAGCATGATAAAAGATAGATAAAACATGAAATCCACAAAGAGATATAGCAGATAGAAGTCTAAGTGTCTAAGATACACAAACCCAGAAAACATCTCAAAGCTCAAATACAGTAATCCATAGAATAAATACAACTCAAGACAACTGGAATAACTATCTATACAACCTCTACTATGTCTCCTCTAGGCTAGCAGGCAACCTCCAAGCTATCTGTAAAATTTATCAACAGGTCCAGTCAGGACAGGAGCGAGCACAGTACATCTCAACAAATCATAGCAGGTTAGAAAATATAACCATGCAGTAAAGTAAGATACAGGAAACTGAAAGAAAGTACAGAATGTAAAGGAGATAGCTGTAATGGAAATATCTGCTATAAATAGAGAACTAACAGTGGCTAGTGAGTCTGAGTACAATATAGACATGTGAGTGGCATAGGATGATTCTGATGCTACACTACAGAATGATTCTGATGCTACACTACTTGGATATTATTCACATGTCCACTTCTACTCCCCCGTACCCCCAATCAATACACAAGGATCCAGCCAGGTTATGTTATGATTCATGTAATAGCCCCCGAAGGGTGATACATGATAGTCCCATAAATGGGGATTCTAGGAATGCCCATAAATGGGTGATTCAAGGAAGACTCTGTGATCATGAGAGTACATGTCACAAGTGATTCAATGCACCATGAAGCATAGTGATACACAATGTAAGTGAAACACACAGAACATGTAGTATCCGATGCTCCCTGAGGGGATAACATCTCAAGAAAGGATCCATATAGTACTAATCCGTGTGACCAACGTGACAGCATCAAGTAAAGTAATTTAAAGCAGGAGAATAATTCTAACAGGATATAAAATGATCAGAGAATGTACTCTCCTGTATCCTGAGTATCTGAAGAGTATCTACTGTCCGAGGAGTGGTGTCTATCTCCTATAGAACAGTACAAGTCACTATAAGTCTAAAATGATAATAAGATGTAATTCAATGCATTCTATATGAATCTAGGTCAATCTAGACCAAAGTCAACTCTTGGTCAACTCTGGTCAACCCTAGAAGTCAAACTAGGTCAAGTGTTGACTTACAGTTGACTTTTAGTCAACTGATCAACTTTGGTCAAACATGGTCAATTCTAGTCTAATTATTAAAGATATAAAGTGTACTTCGTTATTCGTACGTCGAAACTTACGACACGCAAATTAAGATAAGATGATCAACGATAAAGTTAATAATCTTATTATAGTGATCTACGTGTCCATCTTGTCAATTTCAGTGATGTGAGATCACTGGAATTGGCCGATCTCAGTTTCGTTGTACTAATCCCGAAATACGAACATTATAAGAATTAATTATAATAAAAGGTGATACATAGAGAAACCATCTACAAATATTGTCGGATGATGAATTAAACATCGCCAACGTGTCCAGAATAGTCAAATTAGCTAGGATAGCCTACACATCGGTCCAATTTGGACACAAGGGCAAAAAGGTAATTTCGGATCAAAACGGTATCCGTGTCGGAGTCATTTTGTACCGAAAAACGTGCAAGAAAACAAGTCTATAAAATATAACAAATTATATGTCCACGAAACCAGAATGACGATACGAACCCAACGGTATATCCAGAATTGGATTCCGTTGACCCGATCTCAATTTGGTCCGTTGACCAGAACTTAGAATTTCGGTTTGCACGAAAATGCATGCCGGAGCCAATGTTCTCAAAACTCAGCAAACTATATGTCAATGAGTCCAGAATGACGATAGGAACTCAACGGTATATCCGGAATTGGATTCCGATGAGCCGATCTCAAAATGATCCATTGACCCGGATATTGGTATCCAACTTGTACCGAAATGCATGACGGAACCAATGTCCACTAAAACCTAGAAAATTATATGTCAATGAGTCCAGAATGGCGATAGGAACTCAACTGTGTATCCGAAATTGGATTCTGATGAGCCGATCTCAAAATGACCCGTTCACCCAGACTGTGGGACCCACTTTGCACCGAAATGCATGCCAGGGCCCACGTCCTCCAAATCTAACAAATTTTATATGAAAACATGTCAAAACGACGCCACGAGTCTACTGGTGGTGTCAGAAACAAAATCTGGAGTCCCATGTTCAAAAATGGAATTTTATAATTTGGAAATTACGATTTCGGATGGCTAACTTTGGCGTCGAATTCAACCAATCAAACAAGCTCACAATAAAACGAAACTGGAGGGGTAGGAAGAGGGTTATACCAGCTTTGCACAGGAACTAGTAGCACGCCAAATGGAGCTGCGGTGGAGGACTTACAAGTCGACGAAGTTGGCTCCACAAAACTGTCCAAAATTTATACAATTTAAACGGTCAACTTGGTGGCCGGTTTTGATGTATCAAACGATAAAATTAAAGGACGAAAATTGACGAGAGTGAAGATGGATATACCAAGATTGTGACGGAGCAAAGAAATCATCGATCCAACGGTCTAATTTTTCGAAAATTGCACGCGAAGTTGCTGCGACGGGACGGCATTTCAGACTTGATTCCGTGCGCATCACGGCGGAAATTCGTACGAAATGCACGAATCGCCTATACGTCGCGCCGGAGAGAGACGTGGCACACCCAGGGAGGTCGTCGGTGTTCGCCCACCACAGGGGGGAAGCCACTGCGACGACGGCCGGAGGCGTGGCCTGCACGCGCGGCCACAAGGCTATTCCCGGCCGGCCAATGGCAGCAGCTGCTGCCCGCTGCTGTTGCAGCACCGTACGACAGCCCGCGGCCTAGCCTGGCCCGGCGATGGCGCGGCGGCACGCGGCCTGGCACGGTGGGGGGCGACGGTTTGTTGGTTCGGTGGAGGTGGTGGTTGACGAAGTGGTGGTGATGGCTAAGGTGATGGTGGTTGTTGATGAGTGAAGAGGATGAGGGAAGGAGCTGGTGGTGGTTTGGCTCAGCCAGGGTGGTGCGACCGACGGCGTTCGGCCAGGAAGGTGGAGCTCGGCCTAGGTGGGTGGCTGCTCGGCCATGGGAAATGAAGAAGCTGCTGTGTGAATGTGAGGAAAAAATATTAGAGTTGGAGAGAGAGAGAGAGGAGTAATAATGGTTGTGTGAGTTAGAAAATAGGAAGAGAGATAGGGAGAAAAAGCACTCCTAGGAGTTAGGGCCGGCCACATGTGAGGAAGGGGTTTGTGTTGGCTGCTATAGGGATGGAGGGAAATCAATGGTGAGGATTGAATGAGGGGAAAATCAAATGGCTAGGATTAATAGTAGGGAAATTGGCCATTCCAAGGGTTTTTAATAAACGAAATTTTCCATCAAATATTAAAATAGGTAGAATGGATATTTAATATTATTTTTGGACGAAAAAAGTGAGGGTGTCATGAGAGAGGGTAATATGAAGTTTGGACTGGGTTCGGTGGAGCCGGGTTGGATCAAAATCGGACATGGCACAATAATCGAATTTAAATAGGTATTTATGATCATAGGCAAATAAGTAGCATGTGGGGATTCCAATAAATGGGACACAAGTGTCATGCGGATAGTAGGCTCAATGTGGGCCATGTCCATATTTGGGGTTGTCAGGTTTGGGTCGACAGGGTATCCACAATTCAAGTCAGAAAATAAATATGACACCGTGGGTTGAAATAAAATCGGGTCACATGTCAGGAAAGTTGTATGAAGCAAATGGAGCACAAAATGGTGTGTCTGAGTGGGGCACGAAGGTCATGAGTAAAGTGTGTCTCGAGTAGATCATGCATGATGAGTTGGTTTCAAGAAAATGACTGGTCTTGTGCTCCTAAATTAAAAGTCACGGTAACGTACTAATAATGATCAAGGAAAAGAGTGAGAAAATTAATTAATGATCAAAAGGTCTAAATCGATCCGAAGTTGTGCGAAACAAAAAGAGTACAAGGGAACAAGTTTGGATGGGACATTATATACCATCATGAAGGTAATCATGTCCACTACAAAACTCGTGAAGAAGGTTTCCAGAGTTGAACATCCCTGACACTCCAAATATCAAAGGCACGAAAAAGTACATTTAAAGATAAATAAACAGAATAATTTATTTATTGAAACTAATCAATCAGAAAAATTAAAAAAATCAACCCAAAATTCAGGGTGCTCACATCCTACCCACCTTATTAAAATTTCGTCCTCGAAATTAAAATGTTCATACTCCTTCTAGGTCAAACCCCCACAATCAAGTCCCAGAACTTTAAATAAAACATACGATTAAAAGGACGGCACACAGGGTCATGGCATATGGTGGTAGTGAAGTCTCATCTAGGTATACTAGTCATGCTAACCAAAACGGTCATAGGGTATCAAAACACACAAGCAATCTAGGGTGCTAAACTAGAAAAGTTACAGAAACAACAATTCATCAAGACTGTAAGGCAGTCTACCATCCTATATAAAAACTGGTACTTATCAAAAAATAAAATAAAGATAACTACCAATTATCTATAAAGGGTACAGAAAAAAAAATCAAAATCAAAAGTTAAAGAATGAAAGTCAATTACATTGAAATCCAATCACAATATATAGGATTCTCTTAATCCTGTTAAGACTAAATTGTAAGTTCTAATGGTTATGTGGTTCGTGTGTGTATAGGTGTATGTGGACATTTTCATATGGTTAGATAGTAGGCATGTGTGTATGTGAAATATACATGAAAGTGTATAGGAGGATTTGGGTTTCAAAACAATAGCTATCAAGTTACACTACTCAAGGCATATTGGTTAAACAATCTACAATACACAACCTATTTACTCATAACATGCATGGTTAACTCATAACATGCATGGTTAACCATATATATATATATATATATATATATATATATATATATATATATATATATATATATATATATATATAGAGATTTAGTTATGTATCTATATATACATTATAACATGTATGCATAAACTCTATATATATCTATATAGATATATGAACATAACATAGAGAGGAAGGGTTAGGTTCACATGGCAGGGTTTACTAAGTTAGGGTGTGCGTGTCCTTGTACAGGGTTATAGCTTTAGTATTGAAAGGTTAAACCCAGTTTTAGTTCAGCATTTACACACAAAATATGAAAATAAGCTAATATTTAAACCAGTGTAATATTAACATAATACAGTTTCAGATTTTAGGGGTTTGAAACATCACAACCAACTTAATGCTCCCAACACATCCTAACATGATGGAGAAGAAACCCTAACATACTATCCATACATTTAGCTATGCATACAGTTCAATATTACATATTAAATCTGAAATTGAACTAAACATTTGAAATCAATGTAAAAATGTTAACATGTATTCAGTTTTAGGATTTTAGAGAAATTCGAACATCAGACCAACCCAATGTTCATCACAACCACAACCTACCATGTAAGAAAATAAAACCTAACATTATATCCCTACATACAACAATGTATATAGCTCAAATATTACATTTAAAAAAATAGCAAATTGAACTAAACATTTGGAATCCAGTATTAAGGGTTAATATGCACACAGTCTCAGATTTGACAAGTTCAAACACAAACTCAACCAATTTCTTTAAGAAATGAAACCCTGTATATAACATACATGTAATACACATATCTCGTATTACGTATTGGGAATACGTGTACGTATTTCGGACTCGTATTTTGGTTTGTCATAATTAGTTAGCCTTGGATTTTTATTTTGCATGTTGTTTTATTTTGCATGTTGCATTAGCATGGTTCATCATGGCATTGCATTGGCTTGGTTTGGTTCGGTTTAGTGGGTTTGGCTTATTTTGGTTTTATGTGGAGAACCACTCCCACCTACCACCACTCCCACCATAAATATCTATCCCACTCTCTCTCTTCCATTATTACTCATTACTCATTTTCTTCTTCTCCATTTTTACTTCTCCACCTACCAGGAGAGAGGGAGAGCTTAGGCAAGTGCACCTTGCTTCATGGAGGAAGTCCATTTTATTGTTCCATTATCTTTCTTATGTGTTTCTAAACCACTTTAGTACTTGGCATTTTTCATTTCTATGGTTAAATTTTGTAGATCTAGTTTTATGGTATTTCTAGTTTCCAGGACTTTGATCTATCAAACTTGCATATTTTGCTAAGTTGATGATCCCATGTGCAGAGAAGTTGTTAGGTCCAATTTGACCTACGAGAAATTGCTGAGCCGCATGGGCATTTTCAGCACGTGGCCGCATGCAATTGTGAGCCGCATGTGCATTATTTAAACATGTGCTGGCAAGCTTGCTTGCAATGTACATGTACAGTAGCCAGCCGCATAACTCTTTTTGGAGTGCATTCAAAGAATGCATTAATGCATTTTGATGCATGAGCCGCATAGGTTCTAAGAGCATGTTTCCATGCATGCTTTGATGCTTGGTTAAAGCATGTTTCCATGCATGCTTTGATGCTTGGTTTAAGCATCCTGAGAAGGAATCATTTAATTACATTATTTCCTTATGCATTCTTTTTTTATGTATTTTCCATGTCCTTTTCCTAAGGCATCCTAAGCTAGCCGCATAAGGCTTGGTCTTTATTTGCCGTTAATGCATGAACTAAGATGGAGCCGCATAAGAAAGTATTTAATATTAGTTGCTTGTTTGTATTTTTTTATGCAAGCAAACTGCATGGCCATTATTTGTTTATTTATTTATTTGTTTGTACTTTCACGCAAGTAAATATGGGGGTGAGCCGCATGGCCTTGGTTATTCCTGGGCCGCATGGAGAATTGCCATTGTGTGCTGGCCACGTGGGTTTAATGTATTGATTATTGTTGGGTCCCACATGGCCACTATACTTGAGTGGCCACGTGCCCCTTTTTTTTGTTTGAGTGGAAGCTTGCATTTATTGCCTTCCCACTCTCGGTCTTTTCTGGGTGCATGAGTATTTCTTGTAGACATTTACTCTTGGCCGCATGACCCCTTTTAGTTACTTTTTGGCTGCATAAGCTTTGGCTAGCCGCATGGGTCGCCTCCCACTCTCTTTGACCGCATGTTTGTTCTCCCACTTTTGGACCGCATGGGTCCCACTTTGATTGTTTAAATGTCTTATTTGCGTGAATTGTGGTCCGAATTTCTTCCCACTCCCAACATAAAAGTTGTAGAGTTTCTCCTTGGCTTCAGGAATATATATAATATTATTATATTATTATTTAATTGTGCAAGTTTCTCTTTTCCTTGATAATTGGCATGACTTGATAGTGACCCGCCGTGGTGCACTCCCGACATGATAACTTGACCTGACAAACTTGACCTGACAAACTTGACATGATAAATCTTGATAGTGGCCCGCCGTGGCGCACTCTTGACATGATGAACCTGACATGATACTTCTCGAATGCTGTTGCGACGGCTAACACGACATGACAAGATTGAATGAACTGGACACCGTGGACGATTGTGCTTGTGCAAATGAACCCGTCTTGTCTTGCATCATGTCTAGGACGGAGATCCCTGAGTACCACGGTCAGGGGTACCCACTGAAATCGACTAAGGATAATCACTAGAATAAATCCAGTAGTCATGAAGAGATTTTCCAGCTACAGGCAATCCCGTTATCTGGACGCCCCACTTGGGATCTGTAGCCTGCCGTCGAGTAGGGCACATTTCCAGCACACTGTCATGTGTTGCACCCTCTAAGTCACCTAAGGGTACATGCATTTCCTGGACGATGTACCCACTTGAATTCAACTCTAATTGCGTCCGGATAGCCTGGATGGTCTGTAGGGCTTGTGGCTGTGGAACAATCTCACTGCATCTTGCTAGTAACTAGGCCTGTGATAATCCTAGTTAGTTAAAGTATCAAGCCGTACTTATTGCTTGGCCATGAAATGTTGGATGAAGTTTACCAGTCTATTCTTGTCTTGATTCTGTACAAAATTGTCACATGACCTGTTTTCTTATTTTACCTTGCCGATAAATGGTGGGAGAATCCAAGTTCTGTTCAGACGAAGGGTTACATCCCCGGTCCTTGTTTGGTTTACGGGTTGTAACCTGGTTATCTGAATAGTCCCATGGTTATCTCATCGTATATCATCCGTCATGCTTTTCCATATTTTTTGTCTTTTATTTATAATTGTACTCTTGTGCTAATTGCTGGTTTTAGTTCCTAAGTGAAGCCTCCTTTGTGGCACTTGCTCTTTCTGGGGTCTGACCCAGCTGGTTTTGTTTGGCCAGATACCAGAGCAGCTCCAGAGGATCTACCGATTTTCCAGCCCGATGGTGAACACCAGGCGTAACCAGGGCAACGAGTGGGTTTATTTTTGCTCTCCCACTCTATTGTAAAATTATTTTTTTGAGGCGTTTAGCCGCCGAGCCAGTGTTAGCTCGTGTACATTTTACTTACTGTCTGCCTACGGGCTATAACATGATTGGCAACCTAGGGTTGATCATGTATGACTAAACTCTTGCTAGTCCTCACATTTTGTAACGACTAGCTTCATGATCAGCTGGATATGTAATGTTTGGGACGCCTGTAGAAGCACGGAAAATACTAAAGAAATTGACTCATGCGGCCAAGAAAGACCCATGCGGCTCAGAAAACGCATACGGCTCAGGGAGTCATGCGGCATAAGGAGCTATACGGCCGGAGGTATTCCATGCGGCTCAGAAGACACGTGGCGTGACAGTGCTCCCCTCCGATCCATGCTGCATTAATCGCTTTGACGGCTGACCCCTCTGAAAAGTTGACAGACCTGACACCAAAGCAGGTAATTATGACTCTGTCATGATGATGAATCTCTAGGGAAGAGAAAGAAATCTCTGACACAATCCCCCGAGAACAACAAAATGCCACGTGGCCCTGCCACGTGGGTGTGCTTATGCGGCTCGAAGTGAAGACTTCCCATGTGGTTCAGAGTGAAGCTGTCCCATGCGGCTCGAGTGGAATCATCCCTATGCGGCTCAAGAAAATCATGCCCATGCGGCTCAAGCAGACACACCATTATACGGTTCATGCGGCTCATCATATGGTTCAGAAGTCTGAAGGAGGGGGCCACTGCCCAGACAGTCCTGACACGTGTCCCAAGTCTTATGCGGCCCAAAATTCATGCAGCCCAAAATCTCATGCAGCCCAATCTGCATGCAGTTCCAGTCTCATCATTGGCTCTCAGGACACGTGTCCTCAGCCGATCAATCTCCCAGATTTATGGCAATCCAAGATCGGGTCGAATCCCAATGATCTGGGGCACGTGGCAGGAGAATAAATTTGATTTATTCGCGGATATGAGAGAATCATTATAAGAAAGATTTATGCCAATCAGCATTGATTGCTAATGGAGATTTGATGTAATCTACCCTTAATGGTTCTGATTCGTCACAATCAGAAACGAACGGCCTGGATTGATCAATCCCCAAGCCGCCGCCATCTCCAAGAGCTAATCATTGGCAACCCTAGCGATCATATCCCACTATTATAAATAGCAAGGTGCCATTCCCTTGTAATATATAGAGAGATTTACAAAAAAGAAACCAGAGAAGAATACGTATACACAGAGAGACTTCCCCCATAGTCAGAGAGAGAATATACACAGAGAGAGAGAAGCCAGGAGAGCAATCAGAGAGAGAGCAAGAAGGCATTTCTTCGTCAACGACCAAGCAGATCTTCCCCGAGTCAAGGCTGCGTACCGATCGTCCAAGGAGTAAGGCAGAGCGGCCGTCGCTTTCCCGAGCCTCTATCGTCACCCCCCAGAATCTAAAATAAACAATCGTACTTAGACTGTTGTACCTAGGTTTTCGTCCCTAGGCTTTCTTTGTACGAGCGAGTTTGTAATGTGAGTCTAAGTTCAATCCTCCAATAATTGTTTTGTACTTTTACAATCAATGGCAAACACGATGGCGACTCTGCTGGGGACTAACTTCTCCACGGCTGAGGAGTTGGTGACGCAATCGGACGCAGCCAAACTTGGCTCTACACAACAGAAGATGGTCGTACGCTTCGACCAACTGGCGTTCGAAGAGATGCTCTCTGAAGGTAGCACTGGCCCGATCCAGAAGCGCACCCGCACCATAAAGGCTCGCAAAGAGTGGAGGCCAAAATCATTTGCTCCTCCGCAAGCCCTTGATGGGGTGCTCTCTATTGCTCAAGATGGCGAGAAAGACTCCCCTGCGGCCCCACTTCAGACCGTAGACAACTCTGCTGTCCCCAAGTCCGGCAGAAGAAAACACTATGATGCTGGACTTGCAGGGGCAAAGAGGAACTCTACGCGGTCTGAGCCGCAGAAGAGTATTGGCCGCAGGGAGAAAGCCCATGTGGCTACAACCGCCGACCGCATAAAGAAAACTCATGCGGCCACATCTGTCAGCCGCATAACTTATGCGGCTACAGTTGCCAACCGCACGGATGAGACTCATGCGGCTATTGAAGTCAATCGCTTGCAGAAAACCCATGCGGCCACAGATGCCAATCGCATACGGTCAGCCTGCACGGTCGTGACTCCTAACCGCATAAAGACTCATCCTACAACAAAAGACAGCCGCATGCAGACAGCCTGTACGGTACCCAATGCTAGCCTCATAGCATCCGTCCCACACGCTTCTCTCGATCAGTCTTCGACCGACTCTCATGCGGTCCTGACTCTGATCATTATCTGGATGATAATCTAGACTCTGTGGTATTCGACTTAGACTCCTCCTATTACGCACCCACAAGTGCTAAAAGGAGGAAGTCTAGGGCAGCACGGGCTCATCAAGTCCAGACGACTGCCCCAACCTCTGACTATCGGGGCGTCCCGCTGATTGTCACGCGGGCCTCTGATGGGAAGTTGTATAAAACCACTCAAGTCCAGCCCCCTACGGCAAACGGACAAAGTGGTTCCTCTGACCTGCGTGAGGTTATCCTCCACAAACACAAGGAAAGAGAAGAAGCTTCGGGGTGTAAAAAGCCCTCACACGGACATCAATGCACCCAGATCATCGTCAACTGCTGTTGCAGCAACGCGACGGTGACGGAAGACCGGCCATCCGTCTTCCAAAGACTACATCACCCGAGCTCAGAAGACGAGGCACCTCCTGTTGTCTCCTGCAAGTCCGTGCAGAAAGTTCTCACCAAGGGAAGAGGGAAGAAAACGAGCATCTCCAGCCCAAAGGTGTCAACTACTGCAGCTAAGAAACCGTCGTCTAAAGGGTTATCCTCCACTGGAGTATTTCAACACACACGTTCGAAGACGAAAACTGCTGCAGTAGAAAGTTCGTCGTCTGCAACATTGGGGGTCGTCGGAACTGGGGGTAGCACTCCTCCAAACATCTACGACAATCCGACATTCCAGGAATACGGACTGGAGGAAGCAAATCCTCCGACGGATACAACAGATACCGACGTCCCCAAGGACATCCTAGACGAAGCAAGCTCCGATGCCGGGTGTAGTGTTCCTTCCGAGTCTGAACCTGAAGAGAACATCCCCACATATCCTGATGATTTCTCGATGCACGGGTACGACTCGGAGGGTACATCCTCCACCACTCCTTCCGTCACTCCTCATGTGAAGACGGTGTTCATGACAGACAGCAATCAAGGCAGTTCCGGTGATCGCCAGCGCATCGACACTTTGGAGGCCATATTGTACGCCTTGGTCAAGTCTGTAGACGAGATCAAAGCGGCGCTTCCTAATCTGCAGGGGGTGACACCTGGCCAGACAAGCACGGATCCCCCAATCAACGTAGATTCAAATTTGGCGACACCAAACCCGGACAATAATCCTCCCGAAGTAACGGCTCCGACTGCGACAGATGAGACCCGAGAAGTAAGAAGAGAAGTTTAAGAGCTCCGAGCCATGTTCCACGCCAGATAAAACTCTCAAGACCTCCGGATACGGCAACTATATCCTGCTGAATGGAGGGATGTTCCCTTTCCACCAAGATATAAGCCGTTCAATATCAACCCATATGATGGCAAGACTTCAGCAAGTCGGTACATCACTTACTTTGAGGTCACTACCGACCATCTCCCCCATGATGACTCTATCCTCACGCGGTTATTCATTGGGGCATTTGAAGGAGTCGCGTTCGATTGGTACCGTAACCTGCCGGACAATTGCATCCATTCCTTCGCTGGCTTCAAACGCCTGTTCTTGGAGAGGTTCTATGAGGTAGGGCAGGACGTCACGATGTCTACCCTCATGGACGTCATTCAAGGAGAGAAAGAGCTGACGAGGAATTACATTGAGCGGTTTCGTCAAACCGTAATAAAGTTACCATCTGGCAACCCAGACTCCTCCTTGATCAAAATTTTCCAAAAGAGACTACTCCCAACAATCAGCCTCTGGATGGGCGAGAGTCAATTCAAGGATTGGAAGGCTTTTATCATTAGTTCTACAAGTGCCGAAGAACGATTAAAGAAGGCTCGCCAACTGGGATTACATATCTCAGAGGAAGAGAACAAAGGCAAGCGTCCCAGCACCACCAACGACAATGGGGGTAGCCCCTCTAACAACCGGGACAACAGAGGCAAGCAGGCTATGGTGGCCGATACAGCCCAGAAGCCTGAGTCGCAACCTACGGACAAACATTGGCCTCAAATCACTTACTCTTTTGAAGACGGTCACGTCAAGCCTATCTTGGACATGCTCATACAAGGAGATAGGATTCAGCTTCCTCCACCAAGACGGGAGCCTCGGCCGGCTGATTTGGAGAACCCAAAGTTCTGCCATTACCACCGCTACGTCCACCATGCTACGCACGACTGCTACCAACTGAAACGATATATCCAGAACCTCATCGATTCGAACGCTCTGGCCATCGATTTCGAGGAGGTAACCGTGGCAGCCAACATGGTGTCCGTACAATTCGGCAGCTTCCCTCCAACCGAGACCCAGGATGGGGCTATACCCATCCCTCTGGCCACGATGGAGATCGCTAATCTCCCGCCTGCTCAAGCTGCTGGTCTAGTACCTCTCACCACATTACGAGGGGAAATCATGTGGGTCCATCCGGACCTAGTCTACGAGGTAACTCAGTCCACTCCATCTTCTAAAAAGAAAAGTAGAAAAGTCAGATCCTGCCGTACCACCTCAGCAGATGAAGAGGAAGTCGCGGCCGTTGTTACTCGATCCGGAGCCCAATCTCAACCTGTGGCGGAAAACTCGACTGATGATCATCCGTCCATTACCACGGACGCTCCGGGACCGGCTCAGCCTTCGACGATCGACAAGCCTAGGCCGAAGGAGACTCGCTTCGACAAATTCCTCTGAAAGGAAACATCTCAGGGGCTGGAGAGGCCCTACAACTTCGACATCTTGGCGCAATTGGCCAATACACCGGCCAAATTGTCCTTATATGAACTCCTGAGGCTCTCGAAGGATGTCCGTACAGCCTTGAGCGATGCACTTCAAAATGCCGACGCGTACCTGGCTCAGGTCAACCTCACGGGAGAAAATCAGCCCGCAGACCTCCAAGACAGTACCTGTACGGGAGCAATGCCCAACATCGTCTTCACTCCATAAGATATGCTCATCAAGACTAATCTACACGATCGCCCATTATACTACACAGGCTACATCGGCGACATAAAGGTGGACCGGATGCACATTGACCCTGGGTCTTCCATAAGCATCATTCCAAAAGGACTACTGCATCATCTTCGTATCCCGATGCATCGTCTGACCCCTACAAACACCGCCATCAGCGGGTTCAATTCGGGCAGGAGCTACCCAATCGGGAAGATCCATCTGAAATGTCAGATTGGCGATCTCCAATCAGAAGTCACTTGCTACGTCATAGATGCCGACACTTCATACAACATCCTTTTGGGGCGCCCTTGGATACACGATTACATGATCGTGCCTTCCACGCTACACCAATGCTTCAAATATGTCGACAAGCACGGCTTCGTGAGGACAGAATTTGCTGACATCGATCCCTTCAAAGGGGTCGAATCTTATTACTCGGACTCCTGCCTATACGAAAAGTCGAAGAGGCACCTTGAGGGAGGAAATGAACAAACTGATGTTGAAGCAACCACAGGATCAGAAGAGCCTCTGACGATCCACCTCCAGGCTCGCAAACCAGGCAATTTCGCACCCCTTACGGCCACGCTGCGTAAGGACGCGATCAGCCTCTCGGCACAGGAAGAGCAGTTGAGAATCCGGCTGCCAAGGTCCGGACAGGTACCGAGACCCACGACAGGGCCACTTACCATCAGATTGCTGAGAGTCGGTCAATCCCAAACAGAGAAGCTCAATCCCTCCGATAGGCCTCTGACGATACGCCTGCCTAAGAAAGGTCGTCACCCCGATGTGAGGTCTGACACTTCAAGCGAACCAGCCACCCCTCGCTCCCCATCAAGTGCCAGACTGGGGGTTGCTAGTCTACCGACAACCCCACGCTCCGCTCCGTCAGTTGAACCTCTGAAGATCAAGCTGACTAGGATGCCCTCTCAATCTTCATTCACACAGGGGATAGCCGAAGAGGAACCAGAGCTAGCCAAGTATGTGGCTGCCCATACTGACGCTTCCTCCGCAGATGATGTAATCCCTCTAGAAAAGATACCTTACTTCATCAATAAAGGGTTATCTTTGAACTACACCGAGCTCAATAAGCTAAGTACAATGTATGCTATGGAACACGGTATAGGCACTCACCTACATACACAGGTGACAAATATGTACACCGCTATCCAACTTACTCCAGTAGAAGACGCTTACCGAATAATCGAGGGAGGGGACCACCCAATCATCTTCGGCCGGACGAACAACCCGCATCCCCTCGCCATGGAAGAAGTCGACTTCGGGTCAGATGCCGGAAGACTGCCTCTGTATCTCTATAGCCCTTAATCCAAATATCTCATGCAGAAACAGGGGTATGATCTAGAGACAACGCCAGGACTGAACTATGGCACTGGACGACGATTACCTTTGAAGACGCCAGCCCCGGCAGGCAAACCACGGAACTACTATAACAAAACCCGATGCGGTTTAGGGTATGTAACGCCTACTACGACCCCTGAAAGCTCAGATGAAGAATGCGACTGGCAGTCACATTCAACCGGATCACCGACTTCCGACTCAGATACCAGCATCGGAGATGTGTTCAGACAATTCATGTCAGTCAACATGGCATTCACCGACGCTTACGAGGAAGACGAAGACATCCTCGAAATCCTTGAGCTAGAGCCATGGGCCCAGCAATTAGACGCACAACGGGAAAAGCGGTTCAAACTGAGAGAACCTCCTACCGAAGATGAGGTCATACAAGTGGATCTCGGCAGCGAATCTTCTCCAAAACCGATCTTTATCAGTAAAAGCCTAACTGACGAAGAACGAGAATCGCTGTTAGTACTTGTCAGAGAATACAATGATGTGTTCGCCTGGAGCTATGAAGACATGTCGGGGTTAAATCCTGACATCGCTCTCCACAAACTCAATATACGGCCAGATGCAAAGCCAGTCAAGCAGCAACAACGACGCTTCCGCCCAGGCGTCATGGACGCGATCGAAACTGAAGTCAACAAGTTAATAGCCAGCGGCTTCATTCGTGAAGAGCAACATCCTGATTGGGTCGCCAATATAGTACCCGTCCTCAAGAAGAATGGGAAGATTCGAATCTGCATCGACTTCCGCAACCTGAACGAGGTATGCCCCAAAGATGAATTTCCCCTTCCTATTACAGACATCATGATCGACAATACATGCGGCTTTGAACGTATGTTATTCATGGATGGATTCTCGGGGTACAATCAAATCAAGATGTCTCCCGACGACGAAAAGCACACTTCATTCCGAACCCCAATTGGCACATATTGCTACACAGTCATGCCATTCGGTCTAAAGAATGCTGGCGCTACATATCAGCGAGCCATGAGTATCATTTTCAGAGAACATTTGTGCAAGACAGTGGAATGCTATGTCGACGACATCGCCGTCAAGAGTCGCCGTAAGGAAGATCATCTGCAAGACCTGAGAACGGTGTTCAACTTAATACGAGCCCACAATCTGAAGATGAACCCTACGAAATCGTTCTTGGGCGTATCCAGCGGGAAGTTCTTGGGCTTTATCATCACTGCACGGGGTATCCATGTAGACCCCGAGAAAACGAGGGCAATCATGGAGATGGGTCCCCCGAGAAATCTCCGTGAACTTAGAGGCCTCCAAGGGAGGCTAGCTTATAACAGGAGGTTCATTTCCAACCTCTCCGGGCGATGCCGACCGTTCACCCACCTCATGAAGAAGGGAGTCTCAGTCGTATGGGACGAGGAATGCCAGCACGCTTTCGATGACATCAAAGAATATTTATCAAATCCTCCAGTCCTGGTGGCCTCGGTCCCTGGAAAACCATTCCTGCTCTATGTACGAACAATGGAACACTCCCTCGGTGCCCTGCTGGCACAAAACAACGACGCAGGCCACGAGCAGGCCATTTACTATCTCAGCCGATTGATGGTCGGGCCCGAACACCGATACACCGCTGTGGAGAAAGAATGCCTCGCCCTAGTATTCGCCATTCAAAAGACGCGGCACTATGTCACGGGGCAAACCATACATGTGATCTCACGAATCAACCCTCTCAGGGTCCTCATGACCAAACTAGGGGCACTCAGCTCCCGCCTCGCTACATGGGCGATATTGCTGTCCCCCTATCATATGGTCTTCGTCACGCAGAAGGCTGTCAAAGGTCAAGCCCTGGCAGACTTTTTGGCGGCCCATCCAGGATCGGAATCATCCAGATTATACAAAAAAATCCCAGATGAGGTCGCCGATTCAAATACAACCACCCACGATAACATATGGCGAATATTCTTCGATGGCGCTTCAAGAACCGGACCCAAGGGAAACATCGTCGTCGGAGTCGGAGTAGTATTGATCTCTCCTACCGGGCTAGTGATCAATCGCGCCTACTCTCTCACGGAACCCTGCTCTAACAATGTGGCCGAGTACAACGCTTTGGTCATTGGCCTCCAACTCGCAAGAGAACTGGGGGTAGAATACCTTGAAGCATACGGCGATTCGCAATTAATCGTCAACCAGATTCGGGGGACGTACGAAGTCCGCCATGAAGACATGATCCCCTACCACCAAATAGCGATCAACATTATCTCATCATTTGAGGGATTCTTCATCGAACACGTCCCCAGACTCCAAAATATCGAAGCTGATGCCCTAGCAGGCCTGGCTGCTTCCCTAGCAGTGCCAAACCACTCTCATCATTCGGTCGATGTAATCGGCCGTGAGCTGGTCTGCCCCAAGAACAACGTTCAAGCCATGGCGAGTTATTCTGCTCAGATGATCGACGAAGCGCCAGACTGGAGACAACCATTCATAGACTTCGTGGTCTACGACATCCTACCCGAGAACCTGAAGGAGGCTACTTCTATCAGACGGCGTTCTCTCAGATTCTTCTACGATACAGAGACGAAAATGCTATATCGCCGCTCCTACGACGGATTACTACTTCGGTGCTTGTCAAACGCAGAAGCCAAAAAAAGCCGTGCAAGAGGCTCATGACGGTGTCTGCGGGGTCTATCAGCCTGGCCCTAAGCTGCAAGATCGCCTTCGCCGGATGGGCTACTACTGGCCTACGATGGTGGCTGATGCGATAGATTATGCCAGAAAATGCAAGGCCTGCCAAGTCCACGCAGACTTCATTCACCAACCATCCGAATTTCTACATCCGACAGTGGCGTCCTGGCCATTCGAAGCATGGGGAATGGATATCATTGGTCCAATCACCCCACCTTCCTCCCGAGGACATCGCTTCATACTGGCGATCACTGATTACTTCTCAAAGTGGGCAGAAGCTGTCCCACTCGCCGAAGTCAAGACTTCGAACGTAATCAGCTTCCTGAAGCACCACGTCATCTACCGCTTTGGACTGCCCCGAAGGATCATCCATGATAATGGTCCGCAGTTTATAAGCCACGTATTCTACCGATTCTGCGACAAATACCGCATTCAGAATGTCGCTTCGACACCATACAACCCGGCAGCAAACGGGTTAGCAGAGGCATTCAACAAAACAATTATCAAACTCCTCAAGAAATTTGTCTCCTCCAACAAACGCGACTGGAACGAGAAGCTCGGCGAGTGCTTATGGGCTTATCGCACCATGGTTCGAATAGCCATCGGGAATACACCATTCTCTCTGGTATACGGGAGTGAAGCAGTTCTCCCATTAGAGACTCAGGTTCCCTCACTCCGAGTCGCCCTCACTTATCAATTGACAACGGATGATAACTACCGACGTCGACTACAAGAGTTAGAGGCCTTAGATGAAAAATGCCTCCTAGCTCAGCAAAGGATCGAATTATACCAAGCACGCATCTCAGGAGCCTTCAACAAAAAGGTCAAAGTCAGAACATTCCAAGTGGGCGATCTTGTTTTGGCAGTCAGGAGGCCAATGGTCATGACTCACAAGACCACCGGCAAGTTCCAGCCAAAATGGGAAGGCCCATTTATCATCGAGGCCGTGTTCTCCAATGGTGCTTACCGCCTCGCCAAGCAGAACAGAGACTTGCTCATGTTGCCCGTCAACGGCAAGTTCCTGAAGAAATACTATGTTTAAACAACATTTTCCAGAGTTTTGAGTCATGTGCCCGCTGGTACCACTGAACTCAACCCCCTAATTTTCTAACTTATTGAGTCACGTACCCTCTTGTACCGCTGAACTCATATCCCAAATTCCCAAGTCATGTACCTGCTGGTACCTCTGAACTTACACTTTGATTCCAACATTCACAGATTTTCGAGTCATGTACCCGCGTGTACCGCTGAACTCATGCCCTTCTTCCATAAACATACCCCAAATTCCTAAGTCATGTACCTGCTGGTACCTCTGAACTTACACTTTGATTCCAACATTCATGGATTGTCGAGTTATGTGCCCATCGGTACCCCTGAACTTACATCCCGGTCACTCTTTTAAAAGAAAGTCATGTATAATCATACCGCTGAACTTTCTTCCTACAAGAGATCCTCCCTCATGATCTAATACCTGCACTCCCAGTGCACAACGAAGGTAACGGATCCACAAATTTCCAAGACGACCATATCCTCATCACCTCTGCGTCGTCCCATTTCCGCCAAAAATAAATCACCCCTACATAGAATTTCTATGTCCTCATTACCTCTGAGTTATTCTACGTACCCCCCTTCATTGAGCCCACTCCTGTCATGTCCTTATTACCTCTGAATGGGAAGGCTTCGTCGAAGAAACCTTCATACTTGCCATGTCCTCATTACCTCTGAGTAAGTATGATGATCCCCTTTCGACCTATTACCTGTACCCACAACCGGAGTACGCCAAGGGTAATGGGTCCACAAATGTCCTCTGTTGACCACAAATGTCCTCTGTTGACCACAAATGTCCTCTGTTGACCACAAATGTCCTCTGTTGACCACCAATACCCTCCGTCGAGCTCGCTCCTGCTATGTACTCATTACCTCTGAGTAGGAAGACTCTACGTTCAAAAAACTTCCCTACTTGCCATGTCCTCGTTACCTCTGAGCAAGTATGTCAGCTCTCTTTCATCCTATAACCCGTATCCTAAACCAGGGTATGCCAAGGGTAATAGGCCTACAAATATCCTCAGCTAAATTTCTTAACACAAATCTATCACCTCATCATGCCCCAGGAGCCCAGCTGCTCTACGGCAATTCTTTTCTCAATACCAAGAGCACCCATGACCACTTTGTTATGGCTGCTTCAGGTATCCTGACCGAAACTTGTTATCTCTACCTAAAACCAAGGTACGCCATGGGTAACAGGTCCACAAATATATCCCCTATGCGGGGGAGAACATCACCACAATATCACAGGCACAACAGGCAATACAAATAAAGGGTAGAATGGAAAATACTATTTATTTAAAGGAAGAAAAGAAGTACTACATATTTCGGGACCACGTCCCTTTCAAAAAAAAAGAGAAGAAGGGGAAAACGGGGACAAAACAAGAGGCCGATTATAGCTCGGCATTGTACAACTCCAAAAGACGGTCCTTTACCAAAGCAGTCCCCCGATCAAGCCTTTACTTAGCCCGACGCTCGACCTCTTGGGATAGCTGCTCTGCGTCATTCAAATGTGTATAAGCCTGCCAGTTGTCCTCCACCTTCTTTAGGGCAAGCTCTAGATTAGAAGAAGCCCTACTATACTTGCCAGCCTCCTGAATAGTAATCTCTTTCTCAACACGAGCGGCCTCAAGCTCTGACTCCAGGAAAGCCAGTTTTCTCTGGAGCTCGAGGATCTGTTCCCGAACATCGGCCACCCCACGAGAAGCATCCGCTTCCCGAGCCGTATAATTTTCAGTCCGACGGCTCCACTGGTCGTACAACTGAGTCAGATTCCGACGGTCCTGTAATATAGCCGGTTTGAGTGATTCCCGGGCAGCCATCACCTTCTCCACCACGGTAGTGAGGAAGTTGCGTTCTCGATTTATAGCCGCAGGTAAATCAGTCTGTTGCAACGAGCGAAACTGGGTAACGAGACGGTCAGCCTCTAATAGCTTAGGCTCCAAGAGCGCAGCCAGTTCCTCTCCCCTAGGGAGTGTTTTAAGGGTATTAATCTGGCCGCCAGCACATCGACGGGCCAGAGTGAAGGGAATCCCCCTTTCCACCGCTGCTTCGATCTCCCTCTTCAGATGACGATGGAAACTAGCAACTACGTCCTGTAACGCATCATCCAAGACTTCTATGGATGACGGCGTCAGAGGGAGAGTGGCAGACGGTACCAGAGGGGCAGTTTCAGAAGTTACCGCACCCGCCACCAAAGAAGCAAATTCCGTACGAAAAGAGGCTTGAATGGCGGCTAACTCCTCTTCTGCCGCCCGAATAGCGTGGATGCTCGGCAGGGAGGAAAGGTTTACCCCCGAAATCACATTCGCAAGGGAGGATACAGGAGGTATCGTCCCTTATCCCGACAGTACCGCTGCCTGAGGCCCCAAGCTCGACCCAGATGAAGGACCCTCGACACACGGAGATTCCGTCAGGCCCTCTCCGGTAGGGTACGATCCAGCAATATCAGTCACTGGCAATGACGGGTTGGGATCTGAACATCCAAAACAATCGTTAGACGAAGAATTTGAAGAATAACAGGAACACGTATGCTGATTCACAAACTATAGTTCAATTTGCATTACCAGGGGAAGAGCGTGGGGGCGACGGCTCGTTCACCATCGACATAGTTTCCCCATCCACAAAGCCATCATGAGGGGGCTCAGATGTTTCAGGGACGGGCGCAGTAAAGCTCCCATCCCCCTGGGTTGAAGTTCCAGCAGGGCAAGAATCCTCGGTCGCAACCGGAAGCACCCCAGCAGTAATGATAGCGGTGCACACCCCACTGACTAAATGAGACAGGACTGGATTAGCCTCCGTAATCGAGTCCTGAGGGGCGAGCTCGTCCGACGCCTATAAAGAGCAGGAGAAACAAATAATTAGGTCACAACATAAAAGAAGAAGAAAGGAAACAGCTGAAGCCCAAGTCACCTCAGGAACATCCTCCACATCATCAATAAGCAGCCTGCGACGTCTTACCGCAGCGTGCTTCATAGAATAAGTTCGGTCGTCAGTAGTAGTCACGCGCCTGCTCCGTTTACGCGAGGGGCCGGGTATCGTAGATGGTTGATCCTTCACCACCTCGTCAGACAGACTAGGCGATTGAACCACGGCCCTTTCAGCCTGCACGACTGGAGGTTGAGTCCCAACCTCCTCACCCGAAGAATGGGACAAGTCATCAGTGTCCTGTTCGTCGTCCCCCTCATCCGTCCTATTGGACTCTAAATCTGACACAGGAACTCTATTCGCCCTTTTTTTTCTCTTCTTGGACCCTTCTGGCTTCTCGGCCAGATGGGTGCCAACAATGAAGCTAGTATTCGTATCAAAACCAACAGGAGGTTTGCTCGCTGCAACATGATAAAGAGCCGCTATATACAAAATATCACCCTCCACCTTGGCGTCAGGGAGTGAGAAGCTGGCTCGGGTATGGGTCGCATAATAATAGTGCCAAGCCCGAATGCCATCAAGTACACTGCCCTCGAAGCTCAAGCAAGCGCTAGGACGATCCAGGAACAATTGACTATACTCAAATTGACGGGATAATCTACTGGGCAGATAAGGCTCCAAGTATACCCTGTTCCGGTAACGATACACCAGGTGCGCGGGACGGATGTTGCGTAACCAAAGAAGCATCTTCTCAGTTAAAAGTTGGGGAGGATCAACGCCATCAACGTGTACCCTCCTCACTTCTCCAGGGGAGAACTCAGGGAGAGATACGAAAAATTCGAGCTCGTCAATTCTCGCCAATGTCCTCCGGCAGGCCGGCATGGTATCATATTCCCAAGGCTGATGACGATATCGGAAGATGAAGGCGTCATCAACAGAGACATTTTCATCGGGTCCCGGCCTCATCAATGACCGATAGTGCATCAATAACCACCCCATGAGGTAGTGGTATGGTAGCTCTATCCGGTTAAAGTCCGTCGACACATCACGAGTAATAACTTTGGATGTAAAGGCGCGAAGGTCGTTGTGTATGCTACACACCATGGCCGGGAGAAGCGCCAGCCTCACTTTGAAGACCAATTTTACAGCAGGAAGAATGAAATGGCGGCTGATCCTTTCTATAGAACCCGCACCGCCCGAGACTACACAGTTGCGTAGCCACACCATCAAAAACCCAGCCAAGATCGCTTTATTAGACATCTCCCGGGTACCATAGTGGAAATAACTGAGGGAGTCGGTGCTACTCCCAAACCGGTCACGAGTGGACTTTGACTTCTTAACCTTCGACATCATATCCTTAACCTCCTCTGAGGTTTGGGGAGCTTGAGACTAAACGTGACCAGAAGGACGCAACTTAAAAAGATATAAAATCTAGTCCCTGGTATGAGGGGCGTTCCCTTCTGAACTGTTTATCTTCTTAATAGCCATCTGATGGCAGGCGCTATGATGACACAACAGTTCTTGGTACACGGCGACGAAGCCAGGAAACCGCTGATCCAAATCCCCGAGCTCTTCGTTTGTCGGCGTGTATACTTCAAAAGCTTCGTCTCCCCACGGCAATCTGGATACAGTGACCATTTCGTGAAGAGCAAGCCCCAGTTCTCCTCCGGGGGTAAAGAAGGTCCCAGTACGCCGGTTATACAACTCCAATAAAGCCATAAACAAGGGCTTGTTAATGGGCAATCCGTAGCAGGTACCCCTGACGGCGTAGTAAAGATCAATTTCCTGAAGGAAGTCCCCGTACGTCCTCAGAATCCAGGAAGTAAGGTTAGTCCATGTGGGAATAGGGTTAATCCAATTCAGCAGTGACAACCTGCCTATGGGATAAGACCCCTTGCGAGCAAGCTGATTCAGAAAAGTATCAGCTAGGGTGAAGAAAAAATTAGGGCCGGTTGTGTTCACAAAAGTACCCGGGAGCAGCCCTATCACAGTCCGACTCACGGAGTCCTTGCCCGTACATATTAAACCCGTGCGTCCGTTGTGGTGAATTTTGCCCACAAACATTCCCTGTTGGGTAGGAGTCAAAGAGCTCACCATCGTCCTGTTCAGCGGCACCATGTTAAACCACGAGAGAGGATAATGTCGCTCCATCTCGGGAATATGAATCTCTACCCCGTCTACAGAAAAATCCCAGTGCTCTGAGACATCCAGCAATCGGGAGTTCTTTATGGAAAAGACATCCCCGAAGAGAAAGGCCGGTTTCAGATATTCTCCATCCAACTGCCCCGAATTCATCATGGAACAAAGAAAGCTGAAAGGTTGTTTGTTGATAGCAGCCACCCTATCCCTAGGCTCATTAGTGGGAAGCTGATCCACTATACGACGGATTAAGTCATCAAGTTGCACGCCCACGGCGCACCGAGATGGACCCACAAGGAGCTCTCCTGCTGGGTTGGTTGGGAGATTCACTGAAGAAAGGGCAAAAGAAGAAACAGGATTAAAAGAAGGCTGAAATAAAAAATTTACTGAATAACGAAGCTCTCATGAGCCTATGCGGTTCAGGTCAATAAGGTCTTATGCGGCTCCAGTCCAGTGGGGTCCCAACTTATGCGGCTCCAATCCAGTTGGGTCCCAAGAAATGTAGTTTTGGGGAAGCATATGAGGTTCGAGTCAATACAGTCACATGCGGCCTAACTCAGATGCGAATTCCATATGATTCTAGCTCGATAGCTTATGCGGGTTGGACGAGTGAACATAATTTTAAACAGAAGAATTCATGCGGCACAAAGTGCTATGCGGTTCAGCCTGTTAAAACACATAGGCGGCTCCGTTCAGAGGAGATTGTATGTAGTCTAGATCCGTCTTCTGCGATTCAAACATGGGGCTTTATCTATACGGCTCGGGCATGAAACAGTCATGCGGCTCACACAGCATATGCGGCTCATACAGCATATGCGGCTCACACAGCGTATGCGACTCCGCCATCAAGATTGGAGAAGGGGCTTGTGCATAAATATGCAACAGAGCCATGATTACTAAAGATCTAAAAGCAACCCTTACCCTTAAAGGCAGGATGAACATCAGAGGGCACTTCGGGTACTTCAGGCTCGACGGCTGACGAAGACGTCACCCTCTTGCCCTTCGCGGCGGCAGAAATGACTTTAGAAGACTTAGGAGCCATTGCTTCGACGAGAGGACAAAGAAGATCAGAAAGAGAAGACAGGAAAAAGAGTGAACGAAAGAGAAGGTAAAGAAGTCCCTCCAGCTAAAGTTACCCGTATTTATAAACAGAGATGGAGCGTTTCGATTCCCGTGCATACACATAAACTGACCCTTCGATTATCAAAATAAGCCGCCGAAAATGAAGGCTAAGCTCCTCGGATCCCGCACCAAAAAGCGCCCTTTAAAGATCGACAGCACTTAAGTGCTAAAGATTGCCATACGTGGCAAATGATGACGTGGCCAGAGGCCATGCGGTTGAAAGTCTCCTGTGGCTGAATCACCCATACGACTGAATAATTCATGCGGTTAGAACTCTTACGCGGTCAGAATTGTATATGCGGCCAATACAGCCATGCTTCTTATTCAAAGTATTTTAATTTTACAAATTGAAAACTTTGAAGGGGGTCCTGTAGAAGCATGGAAAATACTAAAGAAATTGACTCATGCGGCCAAGAAAGACCCATGCGGCTCAGAAAACGCATGCGGCTCAGGGAGTCATGCGGCATAAGAAGCTATGCGGCCGGAGGCATTCCATACGGCTCAGAAGACACGTGGCGTGACAGTGCTCCCCTTCGATCCATGCTGCATTAATCGCTTTGACGGCTGACCCCTCTGAAAAGTTGACAGACCTGACACCAAAGCAGGTAATTATGACTCTGTCATGATGATGAATCTCTAGGGAAGAGAAAGAAATCTCTGACACAATCCCCCGAGAACAACAAAATGCCACGTGGCCCTGCCACATGGGTGTGCTTATGCGGCTCGAAGTGAAGACTTCCCATGCGGTTCAGAGTGAAGCTGTCCCATGCGGCTCGAGTGGAATCATCCCTATGCGGCTCAAGAAAATCATGCCCATGCGGCTCAAGCAGACACACCATTATACGGTTCATGCGGCTCATCATATGGTTCAGAAGTCTGAAGGAGGGGGCCACTGTCCAGACAGTCCTGACACGTGTCCCAAGTCTTATGCGGCCCAAAATTCATGCGGCCTAAAATCTCATACAGCCCAATCTGCATACGGTTCCAGTCTCATCATTGGCTCTCAGGACACGTGTCCTCAGCCGATCAATCTCCCAGATTTATGGCAATCCAAGATCGGGTCGAATCCCAATGATCTGAGGCACGTGGCAGGAGAATAAATTTGATTTATTTGCGGATATAAGAGAATCATTATAAGAAAGATTTATGCCAATCAGCATTGATTGCTAATGGGGATTTGGTGTAATCTACCCTTAATGGTTCTGATTCGTCACAATCAGAAACGAACGGCCTGGATTGATTAATTCCCAAGCCGCCGCCATCTCCAAGAGCTAATCATTGGCAACCCTAGCGATCATATCCCACTATTATAAATAGCAAGGTGCCATTCCCTTGTAATATATAGAGAGATTTACAAAAAAGAAACCAGAGAAGAATACGTATACACAGAGATACTTCCCCCATAGTCAGAGAGAGAATATACACAGAGAGAGAGAAGCCAGGAGAGCAATCAGAGAGAGAGCAAGAAGGCATTTCTTTGTCAACGACCAAGCAGATCTTCCCCGAGTCAAGGTTGCGTACCGATCGTCCAAGGAGTAAGGCAGAGCGGCCGTCGCTTTCCCGAGCCTCTATCGTCACCCCCCAGAATCTAAAATAAACAATCGTACTTAGACTGCTGTACCTAGGTTTTCGTCCCTAGGCTTTCTTTGTACGAGCGAGTTTGTATTGTGAGTCTAAGTTCAGTCCTCCGATAATTATTCTGTACTTTTACAATCAATGGCAAACAACGCCTTACTATTGTATATTTGGTGATCTTACATCTTGTAACTCTATTTACTTGCTTGTGATTGAGACACTAGGCTTGTTATTGACCCTAAGAGACTGATGGCTTATAGATAAACCCTCATATATCTAGACAGCCGTGACCGTATAGTGGAGTGGATTCCATTTCATTATAAGTAGCTGGCTATTTCTGCCCCCGCTCTCCAGTATTCTGGTTCTGGGGCGTGACATGGTTTAAGTGGTGGCCTATACAGGTCTTAAAAATCAAGATATGTAAGGGTTTACCGAATAGATGTCTCAATCAGTACTCGCCCTTGATCTCTGCTCGTATCCTCTTGATTCCTGAAATTCTTGTCCTGATCACATGCTTGTAATCGTTGATCTGTCCTGGTCCTTCCTTATTATTCCTATGTCGTCTTCTTCAGCGGCATTGAACCTAGACCTGCCGATCAGCAAGGCGAATCACCTCCCGTGGACCAGCAGCAACCAGAAGATCAGGCCCAGCACTCATGAGCAGCCTCCCGAGTCGTACCTACTGGAGGAGAGCCACCAGTTCAGCCAGTCCAGTCTGCAGAGCCTGATGATGGCACTTTGGTGGGTCTCATCAGAACATTGTTAGCTTCCCAAGATCGCCGAGGAGATGCCTTACACCAGGCAGTAGAAGATGCTCTGAACAGAGGCGGTCATCCAAGGAACAGTGCAGCGAACAGTTTCAAGCGCCTGAACCTTTCATTCTTCGATGGCAGTAAAAATGCTATCGCTGCTGACGCGTGGCTCCAGGATACTGAAGTCATTCTAGAGGCAGCCAGAACCCCGGAGAACGAGAAGGTGGCCGTGGTGCGCCTGCAGTTACTGGATCTTGCCCGAAGTTGGTGGACAGCACAGGCCGTGGGATTAGTGGCCCCTATCCCATAGGCACTATTCAGAGAGAGATTCCAGACTAAGTACTTCGATGCGGTGGCTCGGTACGATCTACAGACCAAGTTCACCAACCTGAAGCAAGGAGACAGGACGGTCGATGGATATGCGGCCGAGTTCTCCAGGCTTAGTCGGTTTGCTCCTACTTTGGTGGCGACCGAGTTTGATAGAGCCCAGCAGTTCCAGCAAGGGCTCTACCTCGAGATTTTGTTGGCAGTGGAACAGTTTAAGCATCAAACTTTTCATATAGTATTGAGGGCAGCTAGGAGGCACGAGTATACCTCCCACAGGATAGTGGACAGGACCGAAGGTCGGAAGCGATCTCACGGCCAGATGACCCAGTCGACAGCACCAGCCCCAGCAGTCAAGGCCTTGACAATTGGAACTCCGAGGCAGGCGGCCTCAGTGACGTCAGTCACGTCCCCTCCGTAACAGAAGCAGACGCAGTCTTTCGCAATGGGCTGTACTCATTGTGGGAAGCCAGGACACGCTGTTTCAGAGTATCGCAGAGCACAGGGATTGTGCTTGGCTTGTGGAGCATCGGACCACAAGATAGGGTCCTGTCCGAATAGGGCCAGTTCATCATCGGCCCAGACTAGTCCCTCGGTAAGGGGACCAGCCCCAGTCCAGCAGCAGCAGCAGTATCCATTGCCGAGGTCATTGCTGCCTCAGGCCCAAGTGTTTCAGCAGTAGTACCAGCCTCCGAGGCCATTGCCGCCTCAGGCCCTAGCCTTCCAGCTACAAAGACTCCAGCAGTATGCCCAGGTCCAAACTCAGATCCAGAACCGGCAGAGAGGTTCCTAGCAGGATATCTTCCCTCTTTTTCGTGCCTTCAATTTCCTTGCTTAAATACATGATTGCATGATTGATTGCTTAGCATAGCTTGTCCTTGCCACTCTAGCCTCTTGATTGAATTTCGAGAACGGAATTCTTTTAAGGTGGGTAGAATTGTAATGCCCATATCTCGTATTACGTATTACGAATACGTGTACGTATTTCGGACTCGTATTTTGGTTTGTCATAATTAGTTAGCCTTGGATTTTTATTTTGCATGTTGCATTAGCATGGTTCATCATGGCATTGCATTGGCTTGGTTTGGTTCGGTTTAGTGGGTTTGGCTTGTTTTGGTTTTATGTAGAGAACCACTCCCACCTACCACCACTCCTACCATAAATATCTATCCCACTCTCTCTCTTCCATTATTACTCATTACTCATTTTCTTCTTCTCCATCTTTACTTCTCCACCTACCAGGTGAGAGGGAGAGCTTAGGCAAGTGCACCTTGCTTCATGGAGGAAGTCCATTTTTATTGTTCCATTATCTTTCTTATGTGTTTCTAAACCACTTTAGTACTTGGCATTTTTTATTTCCATGGTTAAATTTTGTAGATCTAGTTTTATGGTATTTCTAGTTTCCAGGACTTTGATCTATCAAACTTGCATATTTTGCTAAGTTGATGATCCCATGTGCAGAGAAGTTGTTAGGTCCAATTTGACCTACGAGAAATTGCTGAGCCGCATGGGCATTTTCAGCACGTGGCCGCATGCAATTGTGAGCCGTATGTGCATTATTTAAACATGTGCTGGCAAGCTTGCTTGCAATGTACATGTACAGTAGCCAGCCGCATAACTCTTTTTGGAGTGCATTCAAAGAATGCATTAATGCATTTTGATGCATGAGCCGCATAGGTTCTAAGAGCATGTTTCCATGCATACTTTGATGCTTGGTTAAAGCATGTTTCCATGCATGCTTTGATGCTTGGTTTAAGAATCCTGAGAAGGAATCATTTAATTACATTATTTTCTTATGCATTCTTTTTTTATGTATTTTCTATGTCCTTTTCATAAGGCATCCTAAGCTAGCCGCATAAGGCTTGGTCTTTATTTGCCGTTAATGCATGAACTAAGATGGAGTCGCATAAGAAAGTATTTAATATTAGTTACTTGTTTGTATTTTTTTTATACAAGCAAACTGCATGGCCATTATTTGTTTATTTATTTATTTGTTTGTACTTTCATGCAAGTAAATGTGGGGGTGAGCCGCATGGCCTTGGTTATTCTTGGGCCGCATGGAGAATTGCCATTGTGTGCTGGCCACGTGGGTTTAATGTATTGATTATTGTTGGGTCCCACATGGCCACTATACTTGAGTGGCCACGTGCCCCTTTTCTTTGTTTGAGTGGAAGCTCGTATTTATTGCCTTTCCACTCTCGGTCTTTTCTGGGTGCATGAGTATTTCTTGTAGGCATTTACTCTTGGCCGCATGACCCCTTTTAGTTACTTTCTGGCCGCATAAGCTTTGGCTGGCCGCATGGGTGGCCTCCCACGCTCTTTGACCGCATGTTTGTTCTCCCACTTTTGGACCGCATGGGTCCTACTTTGATTGTTTAAATGTCTTATTTGCGTGAATTGTGGTCCGAATTTCTTCCCACTCCCAACATAAAAGTTGTAGAGTTTCTCCTTGGCTTCAGGAATATATATAATATTATTATATTATTATTTAATTGTGCAAGTTTCTCTCCTCCTTGATAATTGGCATGACTTGATAGTGATCCGCCGTGGTGCACTCCCGACATGATAACTTGACCTGACAAACTTGACCTGACAAACTTGACATGATAAATCTTGATAGTGGCCCGTCGTGGCGCACTCTTGACATGATGAACCTGACATGATACTTCTCGAATGCTGTTGCGACGGCTAACACGACATGACAAGATTGAATGAACTGGACACCGTGGACGATTGTGCATGTGCAAATGAACCCGTCTTGTCTTACATCATGTCTAGGACGGAGATCCCTGAGTACCACGGTCAGGGGTACCCACTGAAATCGACTAAGGATAATCACTAGAATAAATCCAGTAGTCATGAAGAGATTTCTCAGCTACAGGCAATCCCGTTATCTGGGCGCCCCACTTGGGATCTGTAGCCTGCCGTCTAATAGGGCACATTTCCAGCACACTGTCATGTGTTGCACCCTCTAAGTCACCTAAGGGTACATGTGTTTCCTGGACGATGTACCCACTTGAATTCAACTCTAATTGCGTCCGGATAGCCTGGATGGTCTGCAGGGCTTGTGGCTGTGGAACAATCCCACTGCATCTTGCTAGTAACTAGGCCTGTGATAACCCTAGTTAGTTAAAGTATCAAGCCGTACTTATTGCTTGGCCGTGAAATGTTGGATGAAGTTTACCAGTCTATTCTTGTCTTGATTCTGTACAAGATTGTCACATGACCTGTTTTCTTATTTTACCTTGCCGATAAATGGTGGGAGAATCCAAGTTCTGTTTAGACGAAGGGTTACAACCCCGGTCCTTGTTTGGTTTACGGGTTGTAACCTGGTTATCTGAATAGTCCCATGGTTATCTCATCGTATATCACCCGTCATGCTTTTCCATATTTTCTGTCTTTTATTTATAATTGTACTCTTGTGCTAATTGCTGGTTTTAGTTCCTAAGTAAAGCCTCCTTTGTGGCACTTGCTCTTTCTGGGGTCTGACCCAGCTGGTTTTGTATGGCCAGATACTAGAGCAGCTCCAGAGGATCTACCGATTTTCTAGCCCGATGGTGAACACCAGGCGTAACCAGGGCAACGAGTGGGTTTTTGTTTGCTCTCCCACTCTATTGTAAAATTATTTCTTTTGAGGCGTTTAGCCGCCGAGCCAGTGTTAGCTCGTGTACATTTTACTTACTGTCTGCCTACGGGCTGTAACATGATTGGCAACCTAGGGTTGATAATGTATGACTAAACTCTTGCTAGTCCTCACATTTTGTAACGACTAGCTTCATGATCAGCTGGATATGTAATGTTTGGGATGCCTTACTATTGTATATTTGGTGATCTTACATCTTGTAACTCTATTTACTTGCTTGTGATTGAGACACTAGGCTTGTTATTGACCCTAAGAGACTGATGGCTTATAGATAAACCCTCATATATCTAGACAGTCGTGACCGTATAGTAGAGTGGATTCCATTTCATTATACGTAGTTGGCTATGTCTGCCCCCGCTCTCCAGTATTCTGGTTCTGGGGCGTGACAATACATGTGCAGTGATGTAAACAAAACTAATAACAAGAAATTTATATTTAAATTACGAATTTAAACTGGAAAAAGCAGAGAACCAGTCTCTGATACTGTACTATATCAGAAATATTAGGGTTTTGAGAATTTAAACATCAACAACATATTAATATTATTTAGATAGGTTGGTAATCAAGGTGTAGCATGCATACGTATCAGGCAAGTGTCTGTGTCCACTATATATATTCTCATGTCCCAATATACAAATCAAATTCTATATCAAGACCAACATTTAGATCCCTACCAAGATTGAAAAGTAGGTGATTGATGTAATCAAGACAGTTTTATTATTATTACTATTATTTAATACAAGAATAATAGCAAGAAGGAAATAACGATAAAATCTGCTCTGCTTATCTGTTTAAAAGAAGGAACCATTTTGAAATTAGAGCTATAATATCAAATCCAAGATAAGGTCTAGCAAAATCATCGATTCATTGTATTAAGAAGAAATTTATAGTAAGAAGTTACATAAAGGTTTATAATATAGCTAAAGTTACTCCTAAGTTAAATAATGAGAAACAAAACAAACAAAACATTTTTTTTAAAGACCGAACAAAAGTAGAGAAAATATGTTCAAGAGCATTTAAGGTACAATCTGATAATCATATGCGTCTATCCAATCATGGTACTCTAAATCCTCGTCATACTAGTAAGCAAGGCTACGATAATCACAGAGTCCTCGACTAAGGCACATACCTCTAGAATCATGGTATTTAAAATTTTTGCGATGCCGCTAGCTTGGCTGCGAAAACCTTAAATTCCCACATCCGAGAAATATATCCAAAATCAGACTATATGTCCTCACCATGCTGGCTAATATGACTGTAGAAGACTAGATTCCATAACTTAGATGACCTAGCCCATATAATTTTATCTTGACAAAAATTAAATTAAATCAACAATGGATACCCAAAATCAAATTTATCAACGAACATCAAGATTCAAAACTGAACAATAATCCATCAAATCATATAAATACAAACTCGGATGTAAAAGCTAACATCAAGATTCAAAATTCAACAATCATCCATCAAAATTAATAAATACAAACTCAAATTCAACAATAATCCATCAAAATCAAGTTCAACAACAGAAAGTAAAGATAAATCAAATCAAGGGAATAAGAGTTTTCAAATCGAAGTTAAAATAAGATTCTCAAGGGTCGTCCCAGGAATCTCTCAAGAAATCCTAAATGTGATTGAGTATCCTCTCATTAAAGACCTATTCATTATCCTTAATTGCAGGCGCGTAGCAGTACAACTAATTGTTGTACTACCACAACTTCGCACAATTGCGAATCTCGACCTGCATGGGCCACAACTAAAAACGTGTCATGACCCGCACCCTAGAGTAAGGGTACGAGACGTGGCTACGTCCAGCCTACGCCACAGTGTCGACTGTAGAACGCTGTCCTAGGTCAAACATCTAACAATATAAAGGTACATGTACAGTATATACACTCCGAATGGAGGTGACATAGCAAATACAGTCTCAATCACATCTAAGGTAGAGCATGATAAAAGATAGATAAAACATGAAATCCACAAAGAGATATAGCAGATAGAAGTCTAAGTGTCTAAGATACACAAACCCAAAAAATATCTCAAAGCTCAAATACAGCAATCCATAGAATAAATACAACTCAAGACAACTGAAATAACTATCTATACAACCTCTACTGTGTCTCCTCTAGGCTAGCAGGCAACCTACAAGCTATCTGTAAAATTTATCAACAGGTCCAGTCAGAACAGGAGCGAGCACAGTACATCTCAACAAATCATAGCAGGTTAGAAAATATAACCATGCAATAAAGTAAGATACAGGAAACTAAAAGAAAGTACAGCATGTAAAGGAGATAGTTGTAATGGAAATATCTACTATAAATAGAGAACTAACAGTGGCTAGTGAGTCTGAGTACAATATAGACATGTGAATGGCATAGGATGATTCTGATGCTACACTATGGAATAATTCTGATGCTACACTACTTGGATATTATTCACATGTCCACTTCTACTCCCCTGTACCCCCAATCAATACACAAGGATCCAGCCAGGTTATGTTATGATTCATGTAATGGCCCCCGAAAGGTGATACATGATAGTCCCATAAATGGAGATTTTAGGAATGCCAATAAATGGGTGATTCAAGGAAGACTCTGTGATCATGAGAGTACATGTCACAAGTGATTCAATGAACCATGAAGCATAGTGATACACAATGTAAGTGAAACGCACAGAACATGTAGTATCCAATCCTCCCTGAGGGGATAACATCTCAAGAAAGGATCCATATAGTACTAAACCGTGTGACCAACGTGACAGCATCAAGTAAAGTAATTTAAAGCAGAAGAATAATTCTAACAGGATATAAAATGATTAGAAAATGTACTCGCCTGTATCCTGAGCATCTGAAGAGTATCTACTGTCCGAGGAGTGGTGTGTGTCTCCTATAGAACAGTACAAGTCACTATAAGTCTAAAATGATAATAAGATGCAATTCAATGCATTCTATACGAATCTAGGTCAATCTAGACCAAAGTCAACTCTTGGTCAACTCTGGTCAACCATAGAAGTCAAACTAGGTCAAGTGTTGACTTATAGTTGACTTTTAGTCAACTGGTCAACTCTGGTCAAACAGGGTCAATTCTAGTCTAATTATTAAAGATATAAAGTGTACTTCGTTATTCGTACGTCGAAACTTACGACACACAAATCGAGATAAGATGATCAACGGTAAAGTTAATAATCTTATTATAGTAATCTACGTGTCCATCTTGTCAATTTCAGCGATGTGAGATCACTGGAATTGACTGATCTCAGTTTCGTTGTACTAATCCCGAAATACGAACATTATAAGAATTAATTATAATAAAAGGTGATACATAGAGAAACTATCTACAAACATTGTCGGATGATGAATTAAACATCGCCAACGTGTCCAAAATAGTCAAATTAGCTAGGATAGCCTACCTATCGGTCCAATTTGGATACAAGGGCAAAAAGGTTATTTCGGATCAAAACGGTATCCGTGTCGGAGCCGTTTTGCACCGAAAATATGCAAGAAAATAATTCTATAAAATATAACAAATTATATGTCCACGAAACCAGAATGACGATACGAACCCAACGGTATATCCAGAATTGGATTCCGTTGACCCGATCTCAATTTGGTCCGTTGACCAGAACTTGGAATTCCGGTTTGCACAGAAATGCGTGTCGGAGCCAATGTTCTCAAAACTCAGCAAACTATATGTCAAGGAGTCCAGAATGACGATACGAACTCAACGGTATATCCGAAATTGAATTCCGATGAGCCGATCTCAAAATGATCCGTTAACCTGGATATTGGTATTCGACTTGCACCGAAATACGTGTCGAAACCAATGTCCACTAAAACCAAGTAAATTATATGTCAACGAGTCCAGAATGACGATACGAACTCAACCGTGTATCCGGAATTGGATTTCGATGAGCCGATCTCAAAATGACCCGTTGACCCGGACTGTGGGGCTCGCTTTGCAGCGAAATACGTGCCAGGGCCCACGTCCTCCAAATCTAATAAATTTTATATGAAAATATGCCAGAACGATGCCACGAGTCTACTGGCGGTGTCAGAAATGAAATCTGGAGTCCCGTGTTCAAAAATGGAATTTTACAAGTTAGAAATTACGATTTCGGACGGCCAACTTTGGCGTCGAATTCAACCAATCAAACAAGCTCACAATGAAACGAAACTAGAGGGGTAGGAAGAGGGTTATACCAGCTTTGCACAGGAACTGGTAGCATACCAAATGGAGCTGCGGTGGAGGAGGTACAATCCGACGAAGTTGGCTCCGCAAAATTGTCCAAAATTTATACAATTTAAACGGTCAACTTGGTGGCCGGTTTTGATGTATCAAACGATAAAATTAACGGACAAAAATTGACGGAAGTGAAGATGGATATACAGAGATTGTGATGGAGCGAAGAAATCGCCGATCCAACGGTCGAATTTCTCAAAAATTGTGCACAAAGTTACTGCGATGGGGCGACATTTCAGACTTGATTTCGCGCGCGTCACGGCGGGAATTCGTGCGAAATGCACGAATCGCCTATACGTCGCGCCGGAGAAAGAGGTGGCACACCCAGGGGGGTCGCCAGTATTCGCCCACCTTGGGGGGCCAGCCACGGCGGGGGCTGCCGGCTGCGTGGCCTGCGCGCGCGGCCACAAGGCTATTTCCGGCCGACCAATGGCAGCAGCTGCTGCCCGCTGCTGTTGCAGCACCGTACGGGAGCGCGTGGCCTAGCCTGGCCCGGCGATGGTGCAGCGGCGCGCAGCCTGGCGCGGCGGGGGACGGCAGTTTGTTAGTTCGATGGAGGTGGTGGTTGACGAAGTGGTGGTGATGGCTAAGGTGATGGTGGTTTTTGATGAGTGAAGAGGAGGAGGGAAGGAGTTGGTGGTGGTTCGGCTCAGCCAGGGTGGTGCGGCCGACGGCGTTCGGCCAGGAAGGTAGAAGTCGGCCTAGGTGGGTGGCTGTTCGGCCATAGGAAATGAAGAAGCTGCTGTGTAAATGTGAGGAAAAAAATATTATAGTTGGAGAGAGAGAGGAGTAATAATGGTTGTGTGAGTTAGAAAATAGGAAGAGAGAGAGGGAAAAAAACAACTCCTAGGAGTTAGGGCCGGCCACATGTGAGGAAAGGGTTTGTGTTGGCTGCTATAGGGATGGAGGAAAATTAATGGTGAGGATTGAATGAGGGGAAAATCAAATGGCTAGGATTAATAGTAGGGAAATTGGCCATTCCAAGGGTTTTTAATAAACGAAATTTTCCATCGAATATTAAAATAGGTAGAATGGGTATTTAATATTATTTTTGGACGAAAAAAGTAAGGGTGTCATGAGAGAGGGTAATATGAAGTTTGGACTGAGTTCGGTGGATCCGGGTTGGATCAAAATCGGACATGGCACAATAATCGGATTTAAATTGGTGTTTATGATCATGGGTAAATAGTAGCATGTGGGGATTCCAATAAATGGGACACAAGTGTCATACGGGTAATAGGCTCAATGTAGGCCATGTCCATATTTGGGGTTGTCAGGTTTGGGTCGACAGGGTATCCACAATTCAAGTCGGAAAATAAATATGACACCGTGGGTTGAAATAAAATCGGGTCACGTGTCAGGAAAGTTATGTGAAGCAAATAGAGCACAAAATGGTGTGTCTGAGTGGGACACGAAGGTCATGAGTGAAGTGTGTCTCGAGTAGATCATGCATGATGAGTTGGTTTCAAGAAAATGACTGGTCTTGTGCTCCTAAATTAAAAGTCACGATAACGTGCTAATAATGATCAAGAAAAAGAGTGGGAAAATTAATTAATGATCAAAAGGTCTAAATCGATCCGAAGTTGTGCGAAGCAAAAAGAGTACAAGAGAACAAGTTTGGATGGGATATTATATACCATCATGAAGGTAATCCTGTCCACTACAAAACTCGTGAAGAAGGTTTCCAGAGTTGAACATCCCTGACACTCCAAATATCAAAGGCACAGAGAAGTACATTTAAAGATAAATAAACAGAATAATTTATTTATTGAAACTAATCAATCAGAAAAATTAAAAAAAAATTAACCCGAAATTCAGGGTGCTCACACCCTGGGAAGGGACAACTCGGCTCGCAAGGTTGGCGGTTGGCGGTTGTCACTTGTATTTATAGCATACATAGAGAGTTGTCTAAGAAATATCTAGTTCTCCAACATGCACAAGAGTAATTCGAGGACAACTTTCTATTAATAAAATAAAAAAATTATCCCGAGGGATTACATCGTCTAAAGAGTGCACTTCGGTATTGGCGCAGACGTAGTCTTCTAGCTCCTCATCGGTGAGGAATAAGGCTGTCGAGGGAGGAAGGGGAGGACGCTTCCCCTTTAGCTTGACCACCAAGAGGGCTACAGTCGGAGGTTCCTGCGCCTTCATGGTTGGCTTTAGGGATCTCCGGGGTAGCCTTATTCGTATAGGCTCCTGGCCCTCATCTCAAGTTACCGAGGGCGAAGATGGTGCTTTGCCTCGGAGCTTGACGACAAGGGGCACTGATACCTTGGGTCCCTTCAGTCGAACCTTTAGTGGTTCTTCAGTAACTACTGTACTTTCTGAGGCCGTCTCTGCCTCGTCGGTGGCATCATTGCTCTCATCGTTCTAGGGGGCTGACTTATACAGATCAGCATTCGTACAGTAGGCTTCAAGTCCCGAAAAGGGTCGATATCAACAAACTCGATCTTGATGGTCCCGTCACTAGCCACGTACTTCATGCATTGATGGAGAGTAGAAGGAACGATCATGTACTCATGAATCCATGGTTGTCCCAATAGCATGTTGTAGTTTATGTCAGCGTCGATGACATAGCAAGTCATTTCAGTGTAGAGGTCGCCTATTTGCAACCGATGCATCAGAATTCCTAGAGTTTGGAGCAAACTCCTTGGGATGATGCTGAGAGAGGAGCTTGGGTCGATGTGGATGCAATCGACATTAATGGCACCGACATACCCTGTATAGTACAGAGGCCTGTTATGTCGGTTATCCTTCAGCAGCATGTCTTGCTGGGTGAAAGTGATACTGGGGATCACTTCGACTATACTGTGACAATATGGACAGGCCACAGGGTCTTCCTTGGGTGGTTGCACCTGAGTGAGAAAGAACTCAACATTTTGCAAGGCTTCGCTGAGCGCATCTCGGGTCTCTATGGAGAGACGGAGGATCTCGAAGAGTGACAATCTAGCCGAGGTATTAGCTAGATGCGCCAGTATGTCGAAGTTGTAGGGTTTGATAGGCCCTACTGTTGAGTCTTTCCTCAAAGGTTTGTCGAAGCGAACCTCTTTTTGCTTCTGCCTATCTGCGGCAGGAGTTTGAGACGGGCGTGCTTCTGATGTATCAGGAGCAGGGATTGTAGTTGGTGGAGGTGTCACGATCCGCACCCGCTTTTTTGGATACGAGGTGTGTCCAAGCCAGCCTACGCCGCAGAGTCGGTGGTAGAACGCTGTCAAGGCCATGATGCTCAAAATCACATAAAGAATAACTTCATTGCTCATTCACATTTCTAAAATTTATTACAACAGTTACAAGATTTATATTTAAAAGAAAATACAAAATTCTTACACATATTTGAAATGGCTACAACATCTATCTAAGGTCTAAGTTTTGTCCTGCAAGTACACACGTATCTCCCAAGGCTAAGAGAAGCCACAGCTAACTTGAAAAATGTTGGTTTTCAGTCAGGAATGTAACAAGCACACAAACCGACGGCAATACGAAAACACAATAGAATTCACAAGTCATAAAAATAACATATGTGAGATGAAAACTAGAAAGTAACTGATGTCATGGCAAGCGGTGAAGAAAACCAGGAAATAAATAAAAGACAACTATCTACGTGTTTTGAAATATAATTTTCGACATGTGAATGGCTAAGGGGTAAATTCGGCACCCTGTACGTGTCGTGTGCAGCTGCTATCAGTCAAGAATAGACATTTTGGAATATTTCTGGATAGTCCACATGTCTACTAAGATATTTCCCCGCCCAACTAATACTTATGGAATCAAGTCGCAAGCATGGTAATCATGTAAATGACAGTCAAGGAGTACAATAAATCCATGATACTAATCTCCGTGTGACGAGCGTGTCAGCAAGCAGCAAGACATATGTATAAACATGAAACATAAAAACTACTATGAATCGAAAAGCAATCAGAAAGTGCACTTGCCTGAGGTCCTTAGCTGGTGAAACCGATAATACCATTGTGTCCAGGATAGTCCGTTTGACTAGGGTCGATGCGAAGGAGTCCAAATTTGCCAGAAGAAGTATGAATACAATTAGATATGATCAAGGGTAATCTAATAATAATATATTTCTAACTTAGAGAAGAGGTAAGTAATAGAAAAATATATTTAGAGAAATATACTTACAAATTATTCAATTAGAAAAGATTTATATATAGACTTATTTTGAAAATACATATAATAGCTCTATGAGACCCATTCAAGAAAAGTATGTTTAATATTAGGAACTATATTTTACTAGATGAAAAGTAATATAGTAATATTTAACAAATAATTAAAATATTATATTAAAATACTATAAGGAGCACAATACATTGCTTGTTAATATAACACATACACACAATATTATCCCTATTTAAATACTTAATCATAAACTTAGTGTATATAATCGAAATATCTATAAATTTTGTATAAAACTATAATAACTTGTATAGAGTCCAAATATATAAAACTAACAACACCTTAAAACATTTATACATAAAAGTTAATAGAGACTGTCTGCCAACCTAATTTATCTGTCTACATTAGCCCAGCTATCAAAGTCCATATCTAATTAATGTACATAATATATCAGAAATTAATATATATATATATATATATATATATATATATATATATATATATATATATATATATATATATATATATATTATTAGCATTATTATTATTATTATTATTATTTTCTTCCCTTCCTTTCTTTGACTTAAATCTAAGCCCGGCCCAGCTACTCAATACCCACCCCTCCCTCCATTACTCTCTGAAGAGAGAGAGAGTACAAAATCTTCCAATATATAAAGAAAAGGAGAAGAGGAGGGAGACTCACAGGGGTGAGTGGTCATCGTGGAAGAGGAAGCCACGGCGTCGGCCCGGAATAGGAGTGGTCGCGGCGGCGCTTGAGGTCCGGCGCTCCGATCGCGGAGGAGGTGATGCCTCTGGAACCAAGATATCGGGTCTTATATTCGATCTGACACCGGCGCTTGTGGAGTCCACGCGGTTCACGGGGTGCTGGCAGAGCGTGGAGGAGCAGGAAGTGTAGCTCCATTTCTAAAAAAATTTGAAATATTTTTTATATTATTTATTTGATTTAAATGGGGATTTTTAGAATTTTATAAATAATTATTTAGTTAATTCTTACGGTAGATGACTCTAGCCATTGTTGAATTTTGAAGTACCAGACGACTAGGAATCATGGCACGGATAGTGTAGCAGTGTGCCTTGACTAGTGTATTATCCATACTATGCAAGGCCTAGCCATAAGTGTGCCCCAACTAGAAAAACCAGGCTAAGTTGTAAATTAAAACCCATAGATGATTTAATTATTTATTAATTATATATTAATTAAGATTATGATATTAGGAGACCCGGTTGTGCCAATTTAGTCCAAACTGGACCCGAACCAAATTCAAGCCCATGTAGGCATGTAGAAAGACCAAAGACGACCATGTAGACATTTTAGATGTGTAAAAATATTTCTTATTTATTTTAGGACTTGACAAATATTTTTTAAATATTTAATAGTTCATTATTAATATTTAAATGGTGTTTTAGAATAATTGTACGAATTTCTAAGGCCAAATAAAGATGGGGGTATGATATGTTCACCAAAAACTCTTATCGAACATTTTAGTTGGTTATTATTATTATTATTATTATTATTATTATTATTATTATTATTATTATTATTATTATTATATTCTTAAATAATATCGTTAGTATTCGTTTATTCTTTAAATGAATTATATATACATATTTGAATATTTTTATAAACCATACATAATTTATATAGAATTTTTATTTATGTATATAGGTATGTATTGTCACATGGTTATATATGCACATATATATATATATATATATACATATATATATATAAACATATATATATAGCTAATTAAGAGAATAAAATCAAATGAGCAGAAACCCACACCCAAACAACTCCCCACACAGTACAACCCGAGCCCACAGAAACCCGACCCCCTCGGTTGTATATATATATATATATAGATTGAGAGTGATCGAGAGAAGAAATACTCGAAAACCCTAACTTCATACTTCCAAGCCTCTCACTCCAGCCCTTGCGACCCTGCCCCGGCCCCTGCGCTGCCGCGAGCTGCCGTCGGCCGGCCAGGCGCGGAAGCAACATATCGACAAGGTACCATGTTCTCGATTAAGTTTCTACCCATCCAGTTCATCGATTTCAATTCCGTAAAATCCTACAGACAACCCATATAACCATCTAGGAACCCATCTAGCTAGTTTGTATTGAGTTGATCCATATTCGAAAAGAGGTTGACTCGAAGTCGGCAAAAACTATGTTCGTAAACAGAGTTTGTAACGGACACCACACCCAACTTGGAAGCCATTTTACTGTTAGGATATTTGGTATTATTAAAATCTAATTAAGCAGACTTCTAGACAACCTATAGGCCTTCACAAACATTTTTACAGAAGCCAAAATCATTGACTACGTGTCGAGAAATCGAATCCCAAAATTGACCAAAAAACTGTTTTAAAATATTAAAAATATAGAAAATTCCTTAGATACGACATGCATCCTGCTAATCTGGGCGACGTGGTCGTGAACCGAAAATATCGAAAGGTGTGTATCGGCTTCGTGACGTGTAGGCATTGACGAAATTCAAATTGGTTGCGTGTGCACGACAAATTTGATGTGTATCCGTCGAAATTCACCGTATCGACCCCTGTACAAATTTTCTAATTACTTTGTGCACGCTCGTCAGATCAAAACGAAACTTACGCCAACAGGACCGTATCATTTTTATGGTCCTGTATATCAAGTTTGGTCCGATTCTGAGACAGTTGACCGGATCGCCGTTTTGTGGGTCCCACGATCCGACTCAATGGGCGATTTTGTGCACGGCCCATCGGAACCCAACTTTGGACATAAGATTGGATTCGTATCGAAAAATCGAACCTGTTGACATATAGTTTGACGACTTTAGAGACCATAGACTTTGGCACGCTTTCGGTATAAAGCGGGTCCAATGGCGGACACCGTTTTGACCCAAAATTACCGTTTTGCCCCTGTGTCCAGAATTGGACTTAAGGACAGGCAATTCTAGATAATTTGACTATTCTGAAAAGGTTGTTACTGTTTATTTCAGCATCCGAAGACTTTTTGTATGTGTTAACTGGTGGCTCTTTGAGTGGTATAGTATTATCAATTTCACCAGCATAGGACCTCAGGCGAGTACATCTCTGATAGTTTTCGTATTTGATTATCTCTATACTTCTTGTATTTAATAATGTTTTATATTGATATTCTATTAGTTCTTGACACGCTTGTCACACGAGATAGTAGTTATGGATTCTTGTATGTTGTTTGTGACCAATATATTTTCGTGTTCGTGACCTGTTTAAATCTATAGGTACTAGCCGGGCGGGGAAGTACATTAGGAGACATGTAAACATACCCAAAAATATTCCATAATGTCTATTCGTGAATAATAGCAGCTGCACACGACACGTGCAGGGTGCCGGATTTACCCCTTAGCCGTTTACATGTCGAAAGTGTATTTCAAATCACTTGTTAAATATAGTCTTGCTACATTACAGTTTCTTGTCATTGCTTGTCTAGTGTACCATGTATTCCTACTTTTATTCGCATGATTCCTACCATGATTCCCTGTTTATCTACTTATCATGTACCTCAGTATTATTACAGATTTATGGATTTCGTCATTTATTGATTCTGTTGTGAGAATGTACTTGTTCCATTCCTGACTGAAAACCTACATTTTACAGGTTTAACTGTGATCACTCTTAGTACTAGAAAGGCATGGGTATGCTGAGGTCAACCTAGATAGTTGAATTAGTTGTCTTTTCTATATTGTGAGACATTGTATTTTCTAGCAAATGTGAAGTTGTTAAACCTTGTAATTTGTAAACTTGATTTAATAATGTGAATGAGCAATAAATGTATATTTTTATAATTTTAAGCATCTTGGCCGTGACAGCGTTCTACCGCTGACTCTGCGGCGTAGGCTGGCTTGGACACGTCTCGTATCCGAAAAGCGGGTGCGGGTCGTGACAAGTTTTTGTGGGGGCCCATGCAGGTTCGTTTTTGCAAAAGATTGCGAACTCGTGATAGTACTTAAGTTAGTCGTACTATTGCGAGCCTGCGACTAGGAAATGCTCATTCACAATTATGATTGAATTAATTTAGGAGAATGACTAGGAATAGAAGTCCCTTATTAATTCGGTTATTGGGTAGTCAAGGATTAGGCCATGCAATTTACTAAATTTAGATAACCTAAAAAGTTTTAGAGGTACACTATTACATTTTGGTACGACGATGTGACCTAAGGTGGGTAAACTATTTACTCATCAACTTAGGCCTTCCTGGAACCCAATTCTTGACCGTAACCCCTCTTTCCGAAAGTTTGGAAAATGTTCTTTTATTTAATTGTTTGAGATAAAATGTGATTCATAGAATTTTATAAATATTTATTATACACGGCCTTAGTCACGGTTAAGTTTTGGAGTGCAAGATAACCAGGAATTTTGACACTGAAAGTGTGGTCGAGTGCCTTGACTGGTGTTCTAGCCATGATAGAGAAGGTCGAGTCATAGGTGTGTACTAACTAAGAAAACCAGTCCAAATCGCGACATAACCCTAGGAATAATCTAATTACTTATTATTAAGATTATTGGCTTTTAGAAGACCTGGTTGTTCCAAACTAGCCCGAACTCAACCCAAGTCTTGGTGGTCATGTAGTACGACCAACGTCGTCCATGTAGATATATAGATGTGTATATACATTGGTAGTCCATTTCTAGTATTGTGAATAATTTCTATATATATTATATATTGAATATAATATATGTATTATTGCTATTTAAATTTATATTTTACTTGGAAATAGGATAACCTTCTCATAGAATGATATTTTGGAATTTTTGGGATTTACTTAGGCTATACATATATATATATATTTGTGTATAAATATATTCATAATAGGTAGACATAGTGCTTTTTACATATTTTCCCTCAATCTTGAATATTAGGAAAATATAAATTTAAGTTTATGTTTCTTTTGCCTTCGGCCATTTTCCTCTAATCATGATCAATTGTACAACTTTATCTTATGTCTTTTCTAAACATCACCATATCATAAGTTCTTATCACTTATATTCTTTTCCTTGGACCTAGGGAATTATTATTTTAAGAAAATAACTTCTCACTCGATTGTCTATTAATCTCGAGTTAAGTTTTTGGATTAAAAAGTTTCCTCTCAATCGTTGAATACTGAATATCCGTGAAATAACAACTATAAGATTTTTTACTTATTTTGACTTTGATCATTATCCTTCCTAATCAATTGTTTTCTTTTTAAGAAGCTGATCTTATACTTGAAGAACAGATACTTGCACATTTTTTTATCTTTATCAACTTGTATGATATTTTAAACTCCTTTGATATTCTTGGAGATATAGTTGGAATAATTTTGATGACTTGCGATGACAAGACAGCAGTGCACTGTCGTCACTTATTTGAGTTATCGAGACTAAGGGTTCACTGTAGCCAGCAGCGCACTGGCGTGGCATGACCCCTAAGTTGAAGTAATTTCAAGTAAGCGCGGGTGATTGAACATTATTAAAATTATGTCTTGGTCGTCTTGTTTCATCCTTGAGTTGCTATGTCAAGATTAGATAGAGTTGATAGGGTATTCATTACCGCAACATAGCTTGAGTTGTGGAACCAAGGGTTTAATGCAGCTAGTTGTACACTGGCGAGGCATAAATTCTCGATAAAATGACTTCGATCATGTTTACGAGTTTTGAAATACCATAGAGATTACGTCTTATTGGCATATAACTATTAAGTTTTCAAATTGATTTGTGCTTATTCCTAGTCATAATCATCTCGATAAACCGGTAATTCTCTCTTCCTTTCTTATCCTTCTATTTTTCAGATTGTCATCTTTTAATGTAATTTCGACTGGATTCCTAAACTTATCTAGATTTCGATTCTAAACTCTCGCCTAAATAATTGTGGATAAATGTTTTAAGCTTTTTTGGGTTTGATCATCCTTGAATAATTTTGATCATGACTACTCCTTTTATTATATTTCGATCGAGTCAATTCGTATCCTTTTCTAGGTTTGATTCCATGATCATGCCTACACAGTCGTTCGTGTTAGAACGATTTTGATTGGATCATCTTTAAATACTTTTTTATCATGACCAAACTATTCGAGTCTATTTCGATCGTGCTAATTCGCTTGTCATCCTAGAATCCAATTCCATGATCGTGTCTAAATCATTTTGTTTAACTAGTTGTTCGTACCAAGATGATTTCTATTTTGATCGGCCTTAAACCATTTTATCAAGACTAAATCATATCCGTGTCTATAATTTCAACTAAATCATAGCTAAGGTTATACTTTTATTCCAAATACAGTCATGACTATTTTGATCATGATCATGCTCGTACCAACCTCCTATTTTCACCCTGCTTGTATGACTTGCATGATTAGCTTTGATCGTGACTGCATCTTAAATGCAACTAAATCTTGTTTACATTTCATCGAAAACTTTGGTCATTCCTTAAAAAGCTGGTAATGACTCAACCATGTTGACCATAGATTGGTCGTGCCCAATCATTTCGATTTAAATCATTCTTAGAAACATTTGCTTGTCAACTAGACCATTTAACCGAATACTGGTCGTACCAAATCACACACTCCTTTTGTTTATTATCTTTATCATTTTTACGCGTGACTAATTAGATCATGAATCATATCACTCCCTTGATTATACCATTCGTCATTTTATTCATATCAATTAAAAATTTTGGTTTCTTGATTATTCTTCATAATCGTGCCTAATCGTGCTATTCGAAATTTTAAAGACGAAATATTCTAAGGTGGGTAGGCCGTAAGCCCACTTTTTGTTTTTCTTCTATTTTTTCCATTTAGTTTATTTTAGTTTAATTATTTTTCCAAATCAGAAAATACTATTTCTATTTTAGATATTCTTGAAAAAAAGAGGGAGAGATTTGCAAAATTTTAGAAGAGATATTATTCTAGGATTATTTGAATTACTATTTTATCAAGAGTTATATTAAATTTAAATTACTACTATATTATTTTAGAAGATATTGTATTTATGGAAAATATACAACTATAAGTATCTGAATTATTCTTAAAATATTTTGACAATTAATTTTATTACCAGGATTATTTAAAGTAATAGGTATTATTTTAGACACTATTTTATGAATGATTTGGGGCATGATTGGGTCAAATCTCTAGATTCCCTTTTCCGGAGTTTCAAAAAATTTTATTCATTTATTTATTCACATATTTTATTTGTCGGGGTTGAAGGCAGATTTCGTTGATACTTGTTTATGATTATTTTCCTTGGCAAACTTGTTTCGGAATTAAAGTTGAGAGCATTTTAGGGCTTTTAAAGTTTCAAGTACTTTCTTCCTATTTTATTTATTTTATTCGATCAATTTCTTTTGTCATAAATTTCTACTACCTCTCACCAATCTACCAAGTTTGAATACCCTGGTAGTCCTTAAATTCGAGGACAAATTTATTTTTAAGGTGGGTAGATTTGTAGCTCCCCTTCCCGAAAATTTTTAAAATATTTTTTATATTATTTATTTGATTTAAATGGGGATTTTTAGAATTTTAGAAATAATTATTTAGTTAATTCTTACGGTAGATGACTTTAGCCATGGTTGAATTTTGAAGTACCAGACGACTAGGAATCATGGCACGGATAGTGTAGCAGTGTGCCTTGACTAGTGTATTATCCATACAATGGGAGGCCTAGCCATAAGTGTGCCCCAACTAGGAAAATCAGGCTAAGTTGCGACTTAAACCCCAGAGATCATTTAATTATTTATTAATTATATATTAATTAAGATTATGATTTTAGGAGACCCGGTTGTGCCAATTTAGTCCAAACTGGACCCGAACCAAATCCAAGTCCATGTAGGCATGTAGAAAGACCAAAGACGGCCATGTAGAGATTTTAGGGGTGTACAAATATTTCTTATTTATTTTAGGACTTGACAAATATTTTCTAAATATTTAATAGTACATTATTAATATTTAAATGGTATTTTAGAATAATTGTACGAATTTCTAGGGCCAAATAAAGATGGGGGTATGATTTGTTCACCAAAAACTCTTATTAGACATTTTAGTTGGTTATTATTGTTATTGTATCGTTATTATTATTATTATTATTATTATTATTATTATTATTATTATTATTATTAATTATTCTTAAATAATATCGTTAGTATTCGTTTAATCTTCAAATGAATTATATATACATATGTGCATATTTTTATAAACCATACATAAGGAAATTATCATTTAGAGTTTTGGCTATGGAATATTTATTTATTTATGTATATAGGTATGTATTGTCACATGGTTATATATATATATATATATATATATATATATATATATATATATATATATATATATATATATATATATATATATATATATATATATTTATATATATATATTTATTTATTTATTTATTTATTTATTTATTTATTTATTTATTTCTATTTTTTTTATATAAACATATATATATATATATATATATATATATATATATATATAGCAAATTAAGAGAATAAAATCAAATGAGCAGAAACCCACACCCAAACAACTCCCCACACAGTACAACCCGAGCCCGCAGAAACCCGACCCCCTCGGTTGTATATATATAGATTGAGAGTGATCGAGAGAAGAAATACTCGGAAATCCTAACTTCATACTTCCAAGCCTCTCACCCCAGCCCTGGCGACCCTGTCCCGGCCTCCGCGTACCGCCGCGAACCGCCGCCGGCCGGCCAGGCACGGAAACCAGCCCACGCGCATGGGGAGGAACATAGCAGCGACAGCAACATATCGACAAGGTACCATATTCTCGATAAAGTTTTTACCCATCTAGTTCATCGATTTCAATTCCGTAAAATCCTACGGACAACCCTTATAACCATCTAGGAACCCATCTAGCTGGTTTGTGTTGAGTCGATCCATATTCAAAAAGAGGTCGACTCGAAGTCGACGAAAACTCTGTTCGTAAACAGAGTTTGTAACGGACACCACACCCAACTTGGAAGCCATTTTACTGTCAGGATATTAGGTATTATTGAAATCTAATTAAGCAGACTTCTAGACAACCTATAGGCCTTCACAAACATTTTTACAGAAGCCAAAATCATTGACTACGTGTCAAAAAATCGAATCCCAAAATTGACCAAAAAATTGTTTTAAAATATTAAAAATATAGAAAATTCCTTCGTTACGATGTGCGTCCCAACAATCCGGGCGACGTGGTCGCGAACCGAAAGCATCGAAAGGTGCATATCGACTTCATGGACGTGTAGGCTTTGACGGAATTCAAATTGGTTGCGTGTGCGCGACGAATTTGATGCATATCCGTCGAAATTTACCGTATCGATCCCTGTACAAATTTTCTAGTTACTTTGTGCATGCTCGTCAGATCAAAATGAAACTTACGCCAATAGGACCGTATCATTTTTTGGTCATGTATGCCAAGTTTGGTCCGATTCTGAGACAGTTGACCGGATTGCCGTTTTACGGGCCCCACGATCCGACTCAACGGGCGATTTTGTGCACGGCCTGCCGGAACCCAATTTTGGACATACGATTGAGTTTGTATCGGAAAATCGGATCTGTTGAAATATGGTTTAACGACTTTAGAGACCGTAGACTTTGGCACGCTTTCGGTGCAAAGCGGGTCCAATGGCGGACACCGTTTTGACCCGAAATTACTGTTTTACTCCTGTGTCCAGAATTGGACTCAAGGACAGGCAATTCTCGCTAATTTGACTATTCTGAAAATGTTGTTACTGTTTATTTCAGCATCTGGAGACTTTTTACATGTGTTGACTGGTGGCTCCTTGAGTGGTATAGTATTATCGGTTTTACCAGCACAGGACCTCAGGCGAGTACATCTCTGATAGTTTTCTTATTTGATTATCTCTATACTTTCTGTATTTAATAATGTTTTACATTGATATTCCATTAGTTCTTAACACACTTGTCACACAAGATAGTAGTTATGGATTCTTGCATGTTGTTCGTGACCAATATATTTTCGTGTTTGTGACCTGTTTGAATCCATGGGTACTAGCCGGGAGGGGAAGTACATTAGTAGACATGTAAACATACCCAGAAATATCCGATGATGTCTATTCATGAATAATAGCAGCTGCACACGACACGTACAGGGTGCCAGATTTACCCCTTAGCCGTTTACATGTCGAAAGTGTATTGCAAATTACTTGTTAGATATAGTCTTGCTACATTACAGTTTCTTGTCATTGCTTGTCTAGTGTACCATGTCTTTCTGCTTTTACTCGCATGATTCCTACCATGATTTCCTATTTATTCGCTTATCATGTACCGCAGTATTATTACAAATTTATGGATTTTGTTATTTATTGATTCTGTTGTGAGAATGTACTCGTTCCATTCCTGACTGGAAACCAATATTTTACAGGTTTAGCCGTGATCACCCTTAGCACTGGAAAGGCATGGATATGCTGAGGTCAACCTAGATAGTTGAATTAGCTGTCTTTTCTATATTGTGAGACATTGTATTTTTTAGCAAACGTGAAGTTGTTAAACCTTGTAATTTGTAAACTTTATTTAATAATGTGAATGAGAAATAAATGTATATTTTTATGATTTTGAGCATCTTGGCCGTGACAGCGTTCTACCGCCGACTCTGCGACGTAGGCCGGCGTGGATACGTCACGTATCCGAAAAGCGGGTGCGGGTCATGACAGGAAGAGGGGCGAGGTCTCACGGCCAACGAGCGGTCATCCGTCGCGGATGCAGAGGAAGCAGCGGCTCGGATCCGCTTCTCCATGCGGCTACTCGCGATGAGTTCAGCGGAGCGGCCGCCGGGGCCTGACGGTAGAGGCGCTAGGGTCTGGTCGGTTTTTCCGAGAAGCGGCGAGGAAACGGCACGGCGCATCGCGGCGGCTGGAGCGGTCCGACGACTAACGAGAGGATCCCAGGCGCGGCACAAGGGAGGGGAGTTTCGGTGTGGAGAAAGGCCAGGTCGCTAGGGAACGCGGCTCGGCGGCGCTCGACACAAGGGTTTCTGCGGCGGCTTTGCCCGGGCCAGCGAAGGGTGACGCCGACGGGCTGGGGTGACCCATTCGGGCGCATGTGGTGCGCGACTTGGCTACGGGGATGGGATCGCCGGCTCAGGCAGTTCTTAGACGACGGCGCTGGCTCTCGTGAGGGAAGACAAGAAGGTCGACGGCGAGAGACCAAAATTCTGGGTCGGTCGGCGCATTGTGACCGACCGTGGGCCGGACTAGAGAGTCGCTAGCGTTCGCGTCCTCGCACAACCGTCTCGAAGGGATCCCTCATGTGACAGAGCGCTGCTGGAGGAAAGAGGGGTACGGCGGACAGGGGCTCTCACATTGGGGTGCTAAGCTCGTCGAGACGGTCTCGACGGATGCCGGTCGGGCACGAGGGACAGAAGGACAGAGGTGGTCGAGGGGACGTCCGACAGGAGGCATTGTAGTCTGGTGGGCGATTCGTCATCAGACGGGGTTACCGGCGCTCGACGTCGCAGTGGCGACGCGGCGCAGGTAGGTCAGGTATAGATTTAGGTTTTGATTTCTTCCTCTTCTTCTTTTCTTTCTGGTAGAGTGTCGGACACAGGAAAGGTGTTGTGTCCGACATAAGGAGGATGTATGCTGGATTTATTGGGCACTAGAAGATAAAATTATGACACCCAGGGTCGGATACGAGGCTGATGGTGGTGATGGGGTGTCGACATTGGTGATGGCGGAGGGATAGTTTCTTAGGTTTTGTGGATTCGTTGAATTTTGCCTTGTGGAAGAACAAAAGGAGAGTCTCCTTATATAGGATTCAAAAATTCTTGGCTAGATAAGATTTAAGGTTTGATAGATAAATCATTTCTCCCGTTTAAATCAAATAATATATTTTAAGATCAAGATTAATCTATCTATTAATGATAGTAACTTTTAATCAACCAATTAATCAAAATTTTAAACATACAAATTAAATCATTTAAACAAATTGGCAATCTTTATCTTTAATATAATAACCAGTAATTTTAAAACTAAATTAATAAAATCAAATCCAGTAATGGATTATGCAATAATTTGAAGGTATATCCAACCGTTTCAAAGTAACTTAAATTATATTTAAAAATTAAATCGAATAGTTGATTATCATGATAACTTGAAGTAGAAGAATATCATAACTAGCATTTGGCACTATCATGATAATCCAAGGTATTCAAAATCATAATAAATTAACAAATTATTAGAATATATTTATAGGTCTAAGAATTCATTTTCGAAGTCGAAATATTTTGAAAGTCGGTAATCAAACACATTTAGCTTTTATAATTAAGAAAATTTCTGAAATAATTTAGTGCTTCTAAATCATGGTTTTCAAACATGTTTTCTGGAGGAAGCCGACAACAACAAACTCTCTCTTAGAAAGTTTAAATAAATAAAAAAAATACCTTTAAACAAGATAATTAGAATATATAAGCAATTTGATAATCCGGGAAGAGGAGTTACAGGAGGAGTTGCTTCCTCTGGAGCTTGGTTCTCCTCTTGTTGCCACGCAGAGCGAGTGGTCAAAGGGTGTCATCGGTCGATGCCGAGACCATGCGACATGTCCTGACCTTCTTCCCTTTGACAGAGAGGGTTGTAGGTGCCATCATGTCGGAAGTAAGGTCGGGGTGGACCCACATGATCTCGCCTCGGGGTATGGAGAACGGGATGAGCCCTTGAGCTTTGTCATGTGCTGGTGGAAGATTGGTTACTTCCATTGTCACCCTCGGGATGGGGATGACCCCGTCTTGTGCCTCCGTGGTTGGAAAACTTCCAATCTGGAGAGTAACCATGTTGGCCGTGACAGTCTTTTCTTCATAGTCAAGTGATATGACTTTGGCGTCGATGAGGCACTAAATCTGTCTTTTCAACACGTAGCAATCTCGTGTCGAATGGTGGATATACTGATGATAATTGCAGTATTTAGGGTTGTCCACCTTTTCCACTTCGTCAGGACGCTTTGGTGTTAGGAGAGACAGCTTGCCACTCTTTGTCAGCATATCAAAGAGTTCCAGCGTATCCTCATCGTTGAAGGATTAAGTCTCCCTTGGCTTCTATGCTTCTACATGTTAGGGTTATATACTAAAAGCATCACTTTTGTAGTAACCTTATTTCCTTAAATTTTGAATGAGAATCATATGGGCAAATATTTGCATATTGTATTTGTTGCAAGTGTTAATGCAAATGTCTGATATTCTATATTGTAGATAATATGGTGTGTTGTGTCACACAGAAGATCATATTATCAGTTTCCTTTGGAGTATATAAATAGTTCACAACCTAGATGGACTTGGACAATCTATTAGAAAGGTTGTAGTGTAGTCTGGTATTAGTCTATCTTGACTATAGGTTTACACTAGTACACTTTGTGTGTATTGAACAGGACCACTTGAGGTTGTTCTCTTTGTACTGACTATATAAGAGAACAAACACCTCTGTTATTATGGATGCTTGTACTCTTAATCCGGATATAATAACGGACATGTATATGCAGTGTGCATTACTTTGACTCATAAAAGAGTGAGATTCATTATGGATCAACAACCTCTATGAATTGGATAATAACATTGTATGTATGATGGGCTGTTGATTATAAATGGAATCCATGTCCCGATACATCGGGTTGATGATATCCTCTTAAGGAGCTCATAAGGATTGTTATGTAAATCCTGCAGGTGGATTATATCCGATATGACAAATAAAGTTGAGCGGTACTACTTAAGGATAAAAGATGTCGAATCAATATAGTTGTCAGTAACTTAATTTGATCGACGGACATACGATATCTTAACATGGGGAGCCAAACGAGCATATAATAAAAGGAGCCCACAAACATAATTTGGGATTAGGGAGGTAGTCCAACAATAGATCATTAGTGGAGCGAGCTATTGTTAATGGGCCTGGATTGTGTGTTCGGGCTGAACACGGGATATCCAGATCTGTTAGGAGGCCTAACCCTAATTTCTTCTCATGGTACCTGTCGTAGCCTATATATATATCCTCTATTCTCTGGCCGCCAGATTACTGATTAGAAATATGAAATTTTTCTAAATTCGTGATTCACGTAAGGAGAGAAAAGAGTGCTGCCAAGGAGAAGAAAAGGTTGGAAGATCGTCGCCCACACGACGTCCAACTCGAGGAAGGAATACGTGCAGAAGATCTTGGGATCGTCCGCTCGAGATTGCCAGGAATTACTTGTCTCCTTTCCGCCGCAGGTATAATTCGTGAACCCTAGTTTCCGCCTATAAAGGGTTAGAACACGTATTAGATCTGTTTAACTTTCTATCGACCAATACGCACACCAAAGGAAGGGTCCTGGGAATCCCCAGTTCCATCAATTGGTATCAGAGCCACTTTGGATCTACGTATTGATTGATACGTCCATGTTGTCCAATAAAACATGCGCTGTATAATAGTCGGTAGATGTAGATCTGTTCTAACTCGGTTTTGCAGGCATCTTAGATCCAACTATTATGGTCTAATGCATGTTTTTTTATTGTGTTGTTTAAACCACGGACATGTCGTGGATGTTGTTGTTGCTGTGGATGTAATTAAAATCACGAGTGTCACGCCCCAGAACCAGAATACTGGAGAGCGGGGGCAGACATAGCCAGCTACGTATATTGAAATGGAAACCACTTCGATATACGGTCACGGCTGTCTAGATATATGAGGGTTTACTACAAGCCAACAGTCTCCTATGGTCATGAACAAGCCTAATGTCTCAATCACAAGCAAGTAAGTAAGGTCGCAAGATGTATGATCATTAAATATACAATAATAAGGCGTCCCAAATATTACATATTCAGCTGATCATGAAGCTAGTCGTTACAAAATGTTAGGACTGGCAAGAGTTTAGTCGTACATGATCAACCCTAGGATTTGTTAATCATGTTTACAGTCCGTAGGCAGACAGTAAGTAAAAGTGCATCGAGCTAACAGGTGCTCGTCGGCTAAACGCCTCAAAAGAATAGTTTTACAATAAAGTGGACAAGACAAAAAGGAAAACCCACTCTTGGCCCGGGTTCCGTCTAGTTGTCACCATTGGGCTGGAAGCTTGGTAGATCCTCGGGAGCTTCTCCGAAATCTGGCCACACAAAACCAGCTGGGTCAACCCCAGAAAGAGCAAGCGCCAAATAAGAACAAAAGCTAGCAATTAGCACAAGAAATCTAATATTAACACTAGAATTTATGAAAACATGTCAGGATGATATACGATGAGATAACCATGGAACTATTTCGATAGCCAGGTTACAACTCGTAAACCAAACAAGGACCGGGGTTGTAACCCTTCATCTGAACAGAACTTGGTTTCCCACCATTTATCAGCAAGATAATAATGTAAGAAATCAAGACAGGAAGCAATCTTGTACTGGATCAAGACATGACTAGACTGGTTATACCTCATTCAATCAATCACGGCCAAGCAGATACTATGGCTTACTACTTTAACTAACTAGGGTTATCACAGACCTAATTACTAACAAGATGCAGTGAGATGATTCCACAGCCACAAGCCCTGCAGACCATCCAGGTTATCCAGGTCGAAAGTTAGGGGTTGAATTCTGGTGGGTACATCGTCCAGAAAACGTATGTACCCTTAAGTGACTTAGAAGGTGCAACACATGACAGTGTGCTGGAAATGTGCCCTACTCGACGGCAGGCTATGGATCCCAAGAGCGCCCAGGTAACGGGATTGCCTGTAGCTGTGTCATCTCTTCATGACTACTGTGTTATTCTAGTTATTAGCCTTAATCTATTCTGGTAGGTACCCCTGACTGTGGTACTCAGGAGTCCCATCCTAGACATGATGCAAGACAGGACAAGTGAATTTAACAAGCAAGCAAGAAAGAACCACCCACGGTGTCAAGGCAGGTCAAGCTAAGTTAGCCGTCGCAACAACATTAAGTTATCAAGTCATGCTACAAGTCAGGAGTGCGCCGCCACGGGCCACTATCAAGTTATCAAGTCACAAGGATTAATTACAAGTTACAAGTTAGGTGTACACCCCACTGGGTCACTAGTAAGGAGATCAGAGAATACCAGGATCATAATTCACAGAAAATCCTGAAAACCATACTAGTCATAAACAATTACTTGCAAATCGTGTTAGGCCGTGTCGGGTCGAGATAGTCGTGCTGTGTTGAACAAGATCTCAGGAAACCCAATCCACAAAAGAGAAACCAAGTCGAGAAATAAAACTAATACTCCAAGAGCCAATGGCTTTAAGCAAGGGGCCAGGGGGTTGGGCGTACGCGTAAGAGCACACACGCAAGGGGAGCATACACGCAAAAGCACACACGCAGGGGAGCAGCGTACGCGCAAAAGCACGCACGCAGGAGAGCAGCGTACGCACAAAAGCACGCACGCAGGAGAGCAGCGTACGCACAAAAGCACACACACAGGAGAGCAGCGTACGCGCAAAAGTACGCACGCAGGACAGCAGCGTACGCACAAAAGCACACACGCAGGAGAGCAGCATACGCACAAAAGCACGCACGCAGGAGAGCAGCGTACGCACAAAAGCACGCACGCAGGAGAGCAGCGTACGCACAAAAGCACGCACGCAGGAGAGCAGCGTACGCACAAAAGCACACACGCAGGAGAGCAGCGTACGCCCAAAAGCACGCACGTAGGAGAGCAGCGTACGCACAAAAGCATGCACGCAGGAGAGCAGCGTACGCGCAAAAGCACGCACGTGCAGGATCTTCTTCTCCATGGCTAAGAAGAGGCTCCAATCGCTTCCAAAACTTCAAAACATCACAACTTGGCCATCCGAACTCCAAATCCGGATTTCCAAAGTTCCAACTTGGGTGAAATTGAATTCTCTTCCACATGGAAACATCAAAACCCATAAAATCCAACTTAAATGGATCAAAACCATATAAATCCGAAAATAAAGAAAACTTAGATCTAGAACAATGGAGACTCCAAATCACAAAATGCCAAGTTCTAATGTTGATCACCATGTCCTAATCTAGCAAATAGACAAATAAAATAGAGTTCTCATGTGGTGGCAAGGTGCACTTGCCTATGGGTTGGTGTTGTGTAGAGGAAGGAGAAGAAGAAGAAAATTAATGGAGGTTTATGAGGAGAGAGAAAAAGTTGGTGGAGTTTTTATGAGGGTGGGATGTGGTGTGTTGAGGGTGGAGCATAGGCTAAGGTGTTCCAATACACATTAAACCAAACCAAACCAACCCAAACCAATTAAAACCGGGCTATATCAAAACCCAAAATACGAAAAATATCGAAATTCCACAAGTTGAGAAAAATAAAAATACATGCCAAAATCCAGATACGAGTATAAATACGAAATACGGGAAATACGAGAAATGAGGGTGACAACTCTACCCACCTTAAAAGAATTCCGTCCTCGGAATTTAATCAAGGAGCTAGAGATTGTCACGACAAGTTACACTAAGTACAGGCAAGCTACACTAAGCAGTTCAATCATACAATCATACAATGCAAGCAAGGAAGGGAAAACGTAAGGCATAAGAAAGACATTATACCTCACGAGGCAAACAGGTAGGGATATCGCAATCGGATGTCGTCCTCACGCTCCCACGTTGACTCACCTAGAGAGTGATGACCCCAAGCAACACGGACTAATTTAATAGTCTTGTTCTTGAGTATCTTTTCCCTCCGGTCCAAGTAGACACGGGCCTCTCCTCATACGAAAGGTTGGTATGACCCCAAGCAACACGGTCCAACTAGACACGGGCCTATATACCTAGGACTAAGCTTTCCCCGCACGCCAAAACGAATGACGCCGCGGTTAGGCGAGATCCTAAGGAATACATGGTCGCCGACAGCAAATTCTAAGGGACGCCGATGAGCATCGGCCCAATGGCGCTGGCGGTCCTGGGCAACTCGGAGGTGATCTCTGACCTTTCTGACCATTTCAACCGTCTGGGAAATTAATTCGGGTCCGAGCATCTGCCTCTCCCCGACATCGTCCCATGCTAGCGGGGATTTGCACTTCCTGCCATAAAGAGCCTCGAAGGGTGCCATCTGGATACTGGCCTGATAACTGTTGTTGTACGAGAATTCCACCAAGTGCAGATGATTCTCCCATGAACCACCGAAGTCAAGGGTACAAGATCTCAACATATCTTCAAGAGTCTGGATTGTGCGCTCTGACTGACCATCCGTCTGCGGGTGATAAGCTGAGCTAAACTGAAGGCGAGTCCCCAAACTCTTCTGCAAGCTGCGCCAAAAGTGTGATGTGAATCTTGAATCCCTGTCCGAGGTGATGCTGACTGGCACACCGTGAAGCCTGACGATCTACCTGAGATACATCTCTGCTAGCTGCGCCGTCGACTGTCCAACTCTGAATGGGAGAAAGTGTGCCACCTTGGTAAGCCTGTCCATAATTACCCAAATAGCATCTCTGCCGGCAGGAGATCTGGGCAATCCGGTCACGAAATCCATGGTTATATGTTCCCATTTCCATTCTGGGATCGGTAAGGGTTGAAGAAGTCCAGCGGGCCTCTGATGTTCAGCTTTAACCTGTTGGCAAACCAAACACCGAGAGACAAACCGGGCTATCTCCCTCTTCATGCCATTCCACCAGAAATGCTGACGAATATTACGGTACATCTTCGTACCACCCGGATGAATAGAATATTGTGAACTGTGGGCTTCTGCCATGACTTCCTGTCTGATATCTCTACTGGGTACACAAAGACGAGTGCCGTGCCGAAGTGTACCGTCTTTATGGATACATAACTCTGGCCTTCTTCCTGCTTCACATTCTGCTCTGAGTCGCTGGATCTTGGAATATGTTGACTGCGCCATCCGGATTCTCTCAACTATGCTGGACTGAACCTGTAGACTGGCCATCAATGCCACGCTGGTTGGAAGAACCACTTCAATTCCCATCTTCTGAAGATCTGCCAATAATTCTGGTTGCGCCGTCAGAAAATAAACTCCAGCTCTCCTGCTCAATGCATCTGCTCAACGTTGGCCTTCCCGGGATGATACTGCAAATCCACATCATAGTCCACCAGTAGCTCGAGCCATCTTCTCTGCCGCATATTAAGGTCCTTCTGGGTGAAAACATACTTCAGGCTCTTATGATCAGTAAAGATCCCCACTCTATCTCCGTACAAGTAGTGTCTCCACAACTTCAAAGCAAATACTACCGCCGCCAATTCCAAGTCGTGGGTCGGGTAATTCTTCTCATGATCACGTAGTTGACGTGATGCATAAGATATTACCTTTCCATGCTGCTTCAAGACACACCCCAATCCTCTGCCTGAAGTGTCGCAATAAACCGTGAATCCTCCGGTCCCATCTGGAAGGGTGAGAATGGGAGCCGTTATCAAATCTTGCTTCAACTTTTCAAATGATTCCTGACACTCTGTTGTCCAAACAAACGGCACATCCTTGCGGGTCAACTGGGTCATCGACGCTGAAATCCTTGCAAAATCTGAAATGAACCGCCGGTAGTAGCCGGCCAATCCAAGGAAGCTGCAAACCTCTTCCACTGAGCTGGATACCGGCCATGACTCGATAGCCACAATCTTCTGGGGATCCACTTCCACTCCTCCTCGGGTAATGATGTGACCCAAGTACGAAATGCGATCGAGCCAGAACTCGCATTTACTGAACTTGGCGTACAGCTGATGCTCTCTAAGCGTCTGGAGGATGACTCTGAGATGCTGCTCATGCTCTACTTCACTCTTGCTGTAGACCAGGATGTCATCTAGGAACACGATCACAAATTGATCCAAGTAAGGCATAAAAATGCGATTCATGAGGTCCATGAATACGACCGGCACATTGGTCGCTCCAAAGGGCATAACAAGGAACTTCCAATGTCTATACCTTGATCAGAATGCTGTCTTCGGGATGTCCTGCTCTCTGACTCTGATTTGGTGGTATCCCGACCGCAAGTCGATCTTCGAGAACACTGAAGCCCCTCTGAGTTGATCAAACAAGTCATCTATCCTCGGAAGAGGGTATCTGTTCTTGATTGTTACCGAATTCAAGATATGATAATCAACACATAGCCTGGACGTACCATCCTTCTTTTTCACAAGAAGCATCGGGGCTCTCCAAGGCGATCCACTTGTACGGATGAATCCCTTGGTCCTCAGTTCTTCAATTATCTTGTACAAAATTTCCAACTCTGAAGGCGCCATCCGGTAGACTCGCTCTGATACTGGTGCTGTCCCGGGAATCAAGTCTATAGTGAACTCAATCTCCCGCTCTGGCGGCATCCCTGGAAGCTCCTCTGGAAAGACATCTGGAAACTCTTCAACTATCCGGGGTAACTGTACTGCTGTTACTGCCATCCGCAATATTTGGGAAGATGGCTCCACTGCGCCTCTGGAAAATAAAAACTCTGGCTCGCCGGGGATACTAAAGATAACTCTGCCAATATGGCAGTCTATCCTAGCATACTGGTTCCTCAACCAATCCATGCCTAGGACTACATCATAGTCTGCCATAGGAAACTCTATAAATCTAGCGGGGAACTCCCTACCGCTAACTACGACCCGACACGAGGAAAACACTCGATCTACTCCCATAAGACCATTACCAGTAAGTATATGGAGCATCACTGATAATGACTAGGGCTCCAATCCTATCTGTGTCGCGAATCGTACAGACATGAATGAATGCGATGCACCAAAATCAAATAATACAGACACTGGAGAGGAGTTGACGAGAATAGTACCTGCCACAACCTCACCTGGTGCAACTTCTTCTTCCATAGCCATCATCATGGCCTGACCTTGTCCTCTGGCTGCTGGTCCCCTCTACTGGAAACCTCTCTGCCTATTCTGGATCTGAGCCTGGGCTTGTGCATACTGCTGGGGGTGTTGTTGCTGGAATGCCTGAGACTGAGGCGGCAAGGGCCTCGAAGACTGATACTACTGCTGCTGAACTGGTGCTGGGGCCGGTCCTCTCACCGAAGAGCTAGAAGGGTTGGATACTGATAAACCACCCCTTTTCGGGCAAGCCCCTACCCTATGATCTGCTGCTCCACAAGCCAGGCACAATCCCTGCGCCCTGCGACAGTCTGCCACCACATGTCCTGGCTTCCTGCAATGAGAACATCCTATCGCGGAAGTCTGCTTCTGCTTCTGCTGCTGCGGGTACGTCGGGGTCGAATGCTGAACCGACGTTACTGAGGCCGCCCGCCTCGGAGTTCCAATGGTCAATCCCCTAGCTGCCGGGGCTGGAGCTGATGATTGGTGCATCTGACTGTGGGACCGCTTCCTACCTCTGGTCCTATCCACGATCCTCTGGGAGGTATACTCATGCCTCCTAGCTGTTCTCAAGACTGCATCGAACGTCTGGTGCTCGAACTGTTCTACTGCCAACAAGATCTCCAAATGCAGCCCCTGCTGGAACTGCTGGGCCCTATCAAACTCGGTCGCCACCAAGGTGGGGGCAAACCTACTGAGTCTAGAAAACTCCGATGCATAACTGTCGACTGTTCTGTCTCCTTGCTTCAAGTTGGTAAATCTGGTCTGCAGGTCGCACCGAGCCACAGCATCAAAGTACTTCGTCTGGAATCTCTCTCTAAACACTGCCCAAGCAATGGGTGTCACTAATCCTATGGCTTGCGCCGTCCACCAACTGCGAGCCAAGTCCAACAACTAGAGGCGTACCACCGCCACCTTCTCATTCTCAGGTGTCCTAGCTGCTTCCAGAATCACCTTGGTATCCTGAAGCCATGTATCTGCGGCAATCGCATCCTCGCTGCCGTCGAAGAAAGGAGGGTTCAATCGCTTGAAGTTGTTTGCCACCTGGTTCCCTAGATGATCGCCTCTAGTCAAAGCATCTTGAACTGTCTGGTGCAGGGCGTCGCTTCGACGATCCTGGGAAGCTATCAAGGTTCTGATGAGGCCTACTAAGGTACCATCATCTGGCTCTGCGGGCTGGACGGGCCGAACTGGTGACTCTTCTCCAGTAGGCACAACTCTGAAGGCTACCCCAGAATGCTGGGCTTGATCTCCGGGTTGCTGCTGATCTGCGGGAAATGCTCCACCTCGTTGATCGGTAGGACCAGGTACAGTACCGCTGAAGAAGATGACACAGGGAACAATAAGGAAAGGACCAGGACAGATCAATGATATAAGCACAGGATCAGGGCAAGAATCCAGGAATTCAGAGGATACGACAGAGATCAAGGACGAGTACTGATTGAGACATCTATCTGGTAAACCCCCACATATCTTAATTTACAAGACCTGCATGGGCCACCACTAAAACCATGTCACGCCCCAGAACCAGAATACTGGAGAGCGGGGGCAGACATAGCCAGCTACGTATATTGAAATGGAAACCACCTCGATATACGGTCACGGCTGTCTAGATATATGAGGGTTTACTACAAGCCAACAGTCTCTTATGGTCATGAACAAGCCTAATGTCTCAATCACAAGCAAGTAAGTAAGGTCGCAAGATGTATGATCATTAAATATACAATAATAAGGCGTCCCAAATATTACATATTCACCTGATTATGAAGCTAGTCGTTACAAAATGTTAGGACTAGCAAGAGTTTAGTCGTACATGATCAACCCTAGGATTTGTTAATCATGTTTACAGCCCGTAGGCAGACAGTAAGTAAAAGTGCATCGAGCTAACAGGTGCTCGTCGGCTAAACGTCTTAAAAGAATAGTTTTACAATAAAGTGGACAAGACAAAAAGGAAAACCCACTATTGGCCCGGGTTCCGTCTAGTTGTCACCATTGGGCTGGAAGCTTGGTAAATCCTCGGAAGCTGCTCCGAAATCTGGCCACAAAAAACCAGCTGGGTCAACCCTAGAAAGAGCAAGTGCCACAAGGGGGCCACGAAATAAGAACAAAAGCCAGCAATTAGCACAAGAAATCTAATATTAACACTAGAATTTATGAAAACATGTCAGGATGATATACGACGAGATAACCATAGAACTATTTCGATAGCCAGGTTACAACCCGTAAACCAAACAAGGACCGGGGTTGTAACCCTTCATCTGAACAGAACTTGGTTTTCCACCATTTATCGGCAAGATAATAATGTAAGAAATCAAGACAGGAAGCAATCTTGTACTGGACCAAGACATGACTAGACTGGTTATACCTCATTCAATCAATCACGGCCAAGCAGATACTACGGCTTACTACTTTAACTAACTAGGGTTATCACAGACCTAATTACTAACAAGATGCAGTGAGATGATTCTATAGCCACAAGCCCTGCAGACCATCCAGGTTACCCAGCTCGAAAGTTAGGGGTTGAATTCTGGTGGGTACATCGTCCAGGAAACGTATGTACCCTTAAGTGACTTAGAAGGTGCAACATATGACAGTGTGCTGGAAATGTGCCCTACTCGACGGCAGGCTACAGATCCCAAGAGCGCCCAGGTAACGGGATTGCCTGTAGCTGTGTCATCTCTTCATGACTACTGTGTTATTCTAGTTATTAGCCTTAATCCATTTTGGTAGGTACCCCTGACCGTGGTACTCAGGAGTCCCATCCTAGACATGATGCAAGACAGGACAAGTAGATTTAACAAGCAAGCAAGAAAGAACCACCCACGGTGTCAAGGCAGGTCAAGCTAAGTTAGCCGTCGCAGCAGCATTAAGTTATCAAGTCATGCTACAAGTCAGGAGTGCGCCGCCACGGGCCACTATCAAGTTATCAAGTCAGAAGGATTAATTACAAGTTACAAGTTAGGTGTACACCCCACTGGGTCACTAGTAAGGAGATCAGAGAATACCAGGATCATAATTCACAGAAAATCCTGAAAACCATACTAGTCATAAACAATTACTTGCAAATCGTGTTAGGTCGTGTCGGATCGAGATAGTCGTGCTGTGTTGAACGAGATCTCAGGAAACCCAATCCATAAAAGAGAAACCAAGTCGAGAAATAAAACCAATACTCCAAGAGCCAATGGGTTTAACCAAGGGGCCAGGGGGTTGGGCGTACGCGCAAGAGCACGCACGCAGGGGAGCAGCGTACGCGCAAAAGCACGCAAGCAGGAGAGCAGCGTACGCACAAAAGCACGCACGCAGGAGAGCAGCGTACGCGCAAAAGCACGCACACAGGAGAGCAGCGTACGCACAAAAGCACGCATGCAGGAGATCAGCGTACGCGCAAAAGCACACATGCAGGAGAGCAGCGTACGCACAAAAGCACGCACGTAGGAGAGCAGCGTACGCACAAAAGCACGGACGCAGGAGAGCAGCGTACGCGCAAAAGCACGCACGCAGGAGAGCAGCGTACGCACAAAAGCACGCACGCAGGAGAGCAGCGTACGCACAAAAGCACGCACGCAGGAGAGCAGCGTACGCACAAAAGCACGCACGCAGGAGAGCAGCGTATGCACAAAAGCACGCACGCAGGAGAGCAGCGTACGCGCAAAAGCACGCACGCGCAGGGTCTTCTTCTCCATGGCTGAGAAGAGGCTCCAATGTCTCCCAAAACTTCAAAACATCACAACTTGGCCATCCGAACTCCAAATTCGGATTTCCAAAGTTCTAACTTGGATGAAATTGAATTCTCTTCCACATGGAAACATCAAAACCCATAAAAATCCAACTTAAATGGATCAAAACCATGTAAATCCGAAAATTAAGAAAACTTAGATCTAGAACAATGGAGACTCCAAATCACAAAATGCCAAGTTCTAATGTTGATCACCATGTCCTAATCTAGCAAATGGACAAATAAAATAGGGTTCTCATGTGGTGGCAAGGTGCACTTGCCTATGGGTTAGTGTTGTGTAGAGGAAGGAGAAGAAGAAGAAAATTAATGGAGGTTTATGAGGTGAGAGAAAAAGTTGGTGGAGTTTTAATGAGGGTGGGATGTGGTGTGTTGAGGGTGGAGCATAGGCTAAGGTGTTCCAATACACATTAAACCAAACCAAACCAACCCAAACCAATTAAAACCGGGCCATGTCAAAACCCAAAATACGAGAAATACCGAAATTCCACAAGTTGAGAAAAATAAAAATACATGCCAAAATTCAGATACGAGTATAAATACGAAATACAGGAAATACGGGAAATGAGGGTGACAACGAGGGTTGATCGTGCTTATTAATTTAATTTTTCAATCTAGATTATGTGTGAACTCCTTCGGGAGGCATAGGATTGATGTAATTTTAATTATTTTTGATCAATCGTGATGGCGGTGGTGGTTGTTTCTGACGCCGGGCGAGATGCTGGTTTTAAGCAATCCAGAGGCAGACAGATGATTTTCGATGAAGGAATCGGATAGTTGAGGACGGAGCAGCAAAGATGACCATAATAGTTGGATATTTTCTCTTATTTTTGTCATTTTGCTTTTTCTGATTATGCATGTTTATTATTATGTGGTTGTTTTTTTGGAAAACCAAGCCTACATTAATAATGGACAACATGGACATAATATCAACTAGTAGAAAAACCCTCATTGTTAAATAACTAAGTGGGAGAGGATTTTTATTTAGTATAAATCCTATGGTCTCCATTACTGGTTTGTAGGTGATGTAATTATACTTGCGTGTTGGCTTTAGTGCTTTCCTCTATATCGGATGAGTATAATTATGGATCACCAGTACAAACTTCCTTAGGGATAATTGTAGAAAGTTACCTAGTATGTGTTCACTTCTCCATCTAAAGGAACTCATTACAAGGTAATGGACTTAGTATTAAGTAATGGTATACACTTAGATACAAATAATGGTATCCTCCCCATCGGAGTCACTGCTATTATTTGTATGACCAGAGCAAGACCAGCATATTAATTTTATTTATCATAAAGTTATATTGACATGATAGTAAAATTAATAAGAAAAATCTACTTGAACAAAGTTGAATTTGTATACGTCCACACTATCGTGGCATGCTAAATTCATGGTGTTCAAGGTGTTGGTGAATTTCTTATTATTGTTTTGAGGGAATCAATATTTTGTTAATTCAAAAAGTTTTTTTTGTCCTACATAATTTTATTTATGTGATTCTCAGGATTTCAAAAATGGGTTCTTTCAGTCCACTTATGGTGATTCTTAAAGAAAATAAACTTACTGGACCTAATTATATTGACTGGAAACGTAATTTGGACATTGTTCTGACTGCTGAGGAGTACAAATATGTACTTGTTGAGGAATGCCCACCTAAGCCTGATGCTAACTCTGATGAAGAGGTCAAAGAGGCTTATAAAAAGTGGAAAAAGGCAGATGAGATGGCGCGGTGTTACATTCTGGCATCTATGTCAAATGTACTGCAACATCAGCATCAGGCCATGGCCACAGCTTATGACATGATGTATAACCTCAATGAACTCTTCGGACATCAGAATAGAGCAGCTAGGCAGTTTGCTATGAAATGTTTGATGAATACAAAAATGGCTGAGGGTACACCAGTAAAGGATCATGTTCTCAAGATGATGGGTCATCTGAATGAGATGGAGATCCTTGGAGCTGAAATTGATGGGGAAACCCAGGTCGATATCATTTTCAGGACTCTGCCTAAAAGTTTTGATAATTTTTGCCTTAATTACAACATGAACAAAAGGTTGTATAGTTTGGCAGAACTTACAAAAGAGCTACAGGATGATGAATCTCTCTTTAGGCAGAGTGGTCATGTTTTCGTTTCTAAAAAGACTTCTACTTCTAAGCCAAAAGGCGGTAAGAAGAAGAATAACATTCAGAAACAGGCAAACTCAGCAAAGAAGGGCATGGGACCTCAAGGCGCGGTGAAAAAGCCGAAAGGCAAATATTTCAAGTGCAAAGGGTCAGGACATTGGAAGACTGATTGTCCACTTCTAAAATAAGGGAACAAAGAAGGTATATCTCATTTACTAGTAGTTGAAACATGTTTAGCGGTGTTATCTTCCGGCACCTGGTGTGTAGATACAGGAGCCACTAATCATGTCTGTAATACATTGCAGGGGTTCCAGTAAACCAGACGGCTCAGTGATGGAGAGATATACTTGTTCATGGGTGATGCTACAAAAGTTTTGGTCGTTGTATTAGGAGATGTTACTTTATCTTTTGGTAGAAATAAGTCTTTGACATTGAGAGATTGTCTTTATGCACCTTCACTTAGAAGGAATTTAGTTTCTGTTTCTATGTTAGTTAAGGATGGATATTCAGTTTATTTTAATAACAATATTGTTATTAGAAAGAATAAACATTTTATCTGTTCTGGTACATTGGTTGATAATTTGTATGTCATTAATCCTATTTCGCCCACAATATAACTTATGGAAATGAATAATATGTCATCTAACTTAAATAAGAGAAAAGAAGCTTCTTGTATGAACCAAACATATCTTTGGCACTTACGATTGGGGCATATTAACTTAAGAAGGATTCAAAGACTGGTTGAAGATGGACCTTTGAGTTCATTGGAAGTGGAGGCACTACCAGTCTGTGAATCCTGTTTGGAAGGTAAAATGACCAAAAGGCCTTTTACGGCAAATGGGTATAGGGCCAAAGATGTGTTGGAATTGGTTTATTCTGATTTGTGTGGACCCATGACTATCCAAGCTAGAGGTGGATTTGAATATTTTGTCACATTTATTGACGATTATTCAAGGTATGGATACATTTATTTGATGCGCCGTAAGTCTGAGTGCTTTGAGAAATTCAAAGAGTACAAGGCTGAAACAGAGAAACGTCATAGAAAATGTATCAAGTCATTACGATCAGATCGTGGTGGCGAGTACCTCTTTGGAGAGTTTAGGAATTATTTATCAGAGGCTGGGATTGAATCCCAATTGACTGCACCTGGAACGCCCCAACAGAATAGTGTAGCCGAAAGAAGGAATAGAACTCTTATGGAGATGGTTAGATCAATGATGAGTTATTCGGATTTGCCAGATTTGTTTTGGGGATATGCCTTAGAGACTGCAGCTTATATTTTGAACTTGGTTCCTTCTAAGTCAGTACCTCTTACTCCCACAGAGCTGTGGATTGGGCGTAAGCCTAGTCTGAAATATGTTCGCATTTGGGGTAGTCCAGCACATGCGCTGAATGGAAAAGCAGATAAGTTGAAATCTCGTACAGAAGTACGCTTGTTTGTAGGCTATCCAAGAGGAACGAAAGGAGGTTTATTTTATAGTCCTAAGGATCAGAAGGTCATTGTTAGCACCAATGCCCGATTCTTAGAGGAAGACTATGTGATGAACCATAAACCCATAAGTAGAGTTGTTCTAGAAGAACTGAGACGTGAGACACCAAGTACTTCAGTACCAACAGTACAAGAGAATGAACCACAAATAACTGCACAACGTGTCACAAATGTTACACCACAACCGATAGTGCCTCGTCGTAGTGGGAGGGTTGTGATACAACCTGATAGATATATGTTCTTGGAAGAGTCGTCAGACTTCGTCCCTGAGGAACAAGATTATGATCCCTGTACCTACAATGAAGCACTCCAAGATAAAAATGCAGAGTCTTGGCAAAAAGCAATGATATCTGAAATAGAATCTATGGATTCTAATCAGGTCTGGGAGCTTGTAGAACCACCCGTTGGTGTAAAAGCCATTGGATGCAAGTGGGTCTATAAGAGAAAAAGAGGATCAGACGGTAAGGTTGAAACCTTTAAAGCTCGGCTTGTAGCAAAAGGTTTTACTCAAAGAGAGGGTATCGATTATGAGGAAACCTTTTCTCCTGTAGCCATGCTTAAGTCTATTTGAATTCTTTTATCTATTGCAGCTCATTTCGATTATGAGATTTGGCAAATGGATGTCAAGACAGCTTTCCTTAATGGAAGTCTTGAGGAAGACATCTATATGAAGCAACCAGACGGGTTCATTGAAAAGGGCCAGGAGCATCTTGTTTGTAAGCTCAAGAAGTCCATTTATGGACTTAAGCAAGCTTTCAGATCTTGGAACATATGTTTTGATCAGGTGATAAAATCCTATGGATTTGATCAATGTCAGGATGAATCATGTGTATACAGAAAGTGTGATGGAAACGTGGTGGTGTTCCTAGTACTTTATGTGGATGACATCTTGCTCATTGGAACCAATGTGAAGGTATTATCTGATGTAAGGGTATGGTTATCCAAACAGTTTGATATGAAGGACTTGGGAGAAGTAGGTCACATCCTTGGGATCAAAGTTCTACGAGATCGCAAGAAAAGGATGTTGGGCTTATCCCAAGCTTCCTATATCGATACTATACTAACTCATTTTAGTATGCAAAATTCTAAGAAAGGTTTCTTACCTTTTAGACATGGAATTGCTCTATCGAAGGAGCAGTGTCCGAGGACACCTAAAGAGATAGAGAACATGAAGGCAGTTCCTTATGCTTCAGCAGTAGGAAGCTTAATGTATGCAATGCTATATACGAGACCAGACATCTGTTTTACCGTAGGCATGGTCAGCAGATATCAGTCTAACCCAGGACAAGAGCACTGGACTACCGTAAAGCATATTTTGAAGTACCTGAAAAGGACTAAAGAGTATATGCTAGTTTACCAGGCAGATAGTTTAGTTCCCTTGGGGTATACAGACTCAGATTTTCAGTCAGATAGGGATTCCAGGAAATCTACCTCAGGTTATGTGTTTACTTTGGAAGGTAGAGCCATTGTGTGGAGGAGTATCAAGCAAAATATATTGCTGATTCCACCATAGAAGTCGAGTATGTGGCAGCCTCTGAGGCAGCCAAAGAAGCGGTTTGGCTCAGAAACTTTCTGTTGGACTTGGATGTGGTACCTAGTTTGCCTATGTAACACCCAGTTTTCCAAATGAGGGTAATTTTGAACTTTTGTATTTTAAATTATTTAATAAAGATTATTTTAGTCATGATATGATTTTTGATGATTTTTAATTATTTTTAAAACTATTTAAAATATTGAAATATAATTTTGATGGTTAACTAGTTAAACTCTAGTTTTGCTAAGCCTAGAGATTAACCATGACCAGGGAGCCTAGTCATGTGATTAGGGTGACTAATTACAACTTTTTAGCCTAGGAATATTTTGGTCATTTTGACTTTTGGTGCTTTTGAATTTTTATTATTTAAATATGTGCTAATTGTTGGTTTGAGTCTTGACCTAGAAACTTAGCCTAATCTAGATTAGCCTTGAATGGTTAGGTTAACTAGTCATGAGATGATTCCTAATATCTAGATATTATAGGAAGATATTTACTCTAAGATATTTATGAGAAATTAGCCTATGACATTAAACCAATAGGAATGCCTAGAATTTGTTGGACAATCCTTAGACACTCCCCATGAACCAACCCTAACCCTAATCAGCCCATGGCTGGACATTTAGCCTCCCCATCCTATTTAATACCCTCCCAAAGTTAGGGCTAGCCTCCATTAGGTGTTCTTGCCAAGTTTTAGAAAGAGGTAATTCTCCATCTTCAAAAAATCCTAGTAAATCCATTTTAATTCCTTTTCAACCCAAACAAATTGCATTGGGTTCTAAATTCTTCCTACTTTCTGTTGGCATCAAGTGTTCTCAGATTTAGGGAGCTTTGGAGGAGTTTCACCATTGTGAAGGATATCACTCATTGAGATTTTTGGAGGATTTTGATACATTGAGGTAACTTCCTATATTCACCATAGAATCCTGAGATTTTTGCATCATTAGGGAGCCCTAGACCTAACCTAACAGTAAGAATAGGAAACCCTAAGTTTTTGTGTCGTTTCGTATCCAATCTGGACACGTATCAGTATCATGTGCATGATGTTCGATGAAATGCCTAAACTAATGTTTTTATAACCATTTTTGAAACTGATTTCATGGATTTATAGCCCTATATATGAGGATTAACTTTGCAAGAGACTGAGTTTGATTTGATACTATTTTCGTGTCCAAAAATGGGTCGGACACGCTGCACGACACCCCCTGTACATGCCCTGCTACCCGACCCTTATTTCTCTCTACACACGACACGTGGACACGTACAATTTGACACAGAGGTGGGGGCCATCACTGACAGACCCCCTCTCGAGTTTCACGACATGTCGTATCGTGTCGGACACGAAAACACGATCGCATCGATATTACACTGTAGTGTGCACGCAGAAAAATCTGTACTGACAGGCACTTCGTGTCGTGTCCTGCCACCACGAAGACACGATTCAGGGTGATGACTAGGTAGCCCTATACGTGGGCTATATGTGTGCACGGCCACGTGTAACCACGTGGCCTGTGTCGAGTGCACGAGTCCTTGGACTCGCTGCACGACGCTGTGCACTGCTAATTCGAATCCAGTTTTCCTATTTGTCTTGGACACTTCGTGTCCACTCTAGTGGACACGAATCGTATCCCCTAGACCCATGACACTTGGTACACACACTGGTACACATGTTTGTAAAATTTAAATGGTTAATTGAGTTTCGAATGGAGGGAAGTTCAAGTATCAGTGTTTCTTAAAATCAGTGGGTTTCTATTGAACTGTCAATGGATTAAAACCTTTTTCCCTAAAATTCTCCATGTTAAAATTTGATTAGAAACTATATTGTATATGTAGGTATGTCTGTTTGTTAAATTCAATAATTTGTTTTGGGTTTTGAGATGGGAAGTTCATGTTTTCAGAAATGTAAACTGGGAATTTCCTGTGAAACCTGTGACTGAAAATAGAATTTAAAAATATAAACTGAAGTAAATTGATTCATTGATTATGTTCCTGAGATTCCAGCTTGTGTATTGGGTTTGAACTTGATTTGGGGTTATATACTTGTGTTTGGATTTGGGTCCTTGTCAAATAAAACTGAGAGCTTCTTCACTGCACACATGTCAGCCCATTATGTGTGTTGGTTTAGTCCTACACACTAATATGTATCACACACACACCCTCTAGTCTATCACACAGTGACACACACACTCATGTATAGGACACTCACATGTGTAACACACACAAAGCTTCCCACATGGTCACATACACACCTAGGCTATCACACTGATTTTTGCCCACACACATTGTCTTCCTATGCAACACACACACATTGACTCATTGCCCTGTCCCATGTAAACCCTGTCATGACACTCACCTATACATTACACACAGCCTTGATTTCAGCTTCCTAATTCACACTAGGTTCATCCCTAACAAACACACACAACACATAGCCCCTTCTCACATCTCTATATCTATATGTTATATATATATATATATATATATATATATATATATATATATATATATATATATATATATATATATATATATGTATGTATGTATATGCAAGGTGGATAATAAATGTAATACATGATGTATTAGAATAGTTTGTGTTTTGGTATTGTGGTTGAAGGCTTAGGAATGGTAATGTATCCTAGAAATAATATTATAGTGTATGTATACCTGCAAGGTATATGGCACATATAAATAGATTGGTAGGTATCTCAAGTGTAGTTAAGTAGAGTGGTAGGCAATAGCCTATATGGTTAATTATATACATTATGTGCATATATGTATATATGTATTTTTGGAGTTGGTAGCTTGTGTTAGCTTTGTGATTGTGTGTGAGTGCTAGACTAGGCTTGGCTAGGCTTAGTGAGACTTGTTTGACTGGTGTAGTTGACTTGGGTTGACCCTAGAGTTGACCAAGTTTGACTTGGACCTAGTTTGACCTAGACAGTTGACCAGGTTTGACTTAGAGTTGACTTTGACCTAGATTGGCCTAGAAATCATGTAGATTGCATTGTAGCTTTCATTTTTCCTTGTATTAAACATGTCATAAACCATACTGCTCTATTTAGGATATTGTGACTCCGGTGCAGACATCTGATATTTCATTACTCTTTTCAGAGTATCAAGCGAGTACATTCTCTGATAGTTCTTTCATTTACTTGTCAATTACTGTACTTCAGTTCTAGTTAGCTGTATGTGCTTCTCTATTACAAACACGTATTATTATTTCTGAATCCATGTATGCGACACACATACTTACTCGTCTTACCTCTATTATTCGAATCACCATACGAATCACTATTCGAATCACCCTATTCGTATCTTCATATGTTGGTTGGACTTGTATTCGTCTTATGTGTTGGATTATGGATTCATTTGTATTAGACTGGGTGGGGAAATACTTGATTAGACATGTGAACATTCCCACTATTCTAACCACCCCCTGTGAATATATTCGAACGATAGCCATTCCACACCCGGCCAGGTGTGTGATGTGTCGGATTTACCCTTAGCCGTTTACATGTATATCTAAGTATTTTAAAACACACTTGGAGAATTTATTCGAATCATTATTAGAACATCATGTGAATCACTATTCGTATCACCTTATTCGTATCACCTTATTCGATTCACCTTATTAGAATAATGATTAGAATTACATTCGACTCATCTTATATTAGACTCACATTGGAATTACACTCGACTTATATTGTACCATCTGAACTCATTATGTTACTCTAGTTCAGCTAGATCTTATTTTTACAGTCTTCTTTGCTATGTTTCTCTTCTTGTTTAGTTACCTTACTTTCATTGTACCTTAACTGCTTCTCTACATCACTACCTGTATAAAACTGCCATATTCATCAATACAACTGTCTATAACTGCTTTATAGTTCTCTGTCATTTACTTGGAATTTTTTAATGAAATATACTCGTTCCTGTCCTGACTGGACCTGTTGAAAATATTACAGATGACTGCCCTGAGGACGTTTTCCCTACTTGCCTTGGAGCAGGAGATGGCTTAGCTACCTTTGGCCCCGACACTCAGGAGTGATCGGGAGACTAGCTAGTAGACTTGGTTTAGTTTTCAGGTTTTAGAATTTGAATTGTAATAACTTGAGATACAAGTTTGTATTTGAGTTTGTTTGAGATATTATTATTTAGTAGTTTTTAAATGTTGTTGTTAGTCTTTAGTTATAAACCTCTGTGTTATCTTATCGTGCTTAGACTGTGATTGAGATTTCATTATATCTGTACTTGTCCTCTGTTCGGAGTTGAGATATTGACAAGTACATTATATAATTGCGTGAGTTGTTGATTAGATAGTAACCTAGGACAGCATTCTACCGTCGACACTGCGGCGTAGGCTGGACGTACCCACTTCTCGTGCCCTTACTCTAGGGTGCGGGTCGTGACACATTTTTAGTGGTGGCCCATGCAGGTCGAGTTTATGTAGTGGTATTCGAACTAGAGTATCACTACAGCCTGCGATAGGATTGAGAAATAGGTTTAAACGGAGAGGTACTCGATCACAGTTAGGAAAAAAAAATTGCTTCAATTTATGCCATCTACATATCTTACTGACTTGTCTTCTTGCAATAAACTGTCCTCCTTTGATTTATCGATTCCTGCTCAGTATTGACTTCCTTTTTGATCTGTCTTCAGGATGGTGGAGACACGATCACATCGCTCTGGTACAATAGCCACTGGAGAGGGTTCTGCCACCTCTCGTCCATTGCAGCAGGCTGTTAAGACTGTAGCACCTTCTGTTCCTGATCAGACAGGAGCTGTTGTAGCCATTGGGGGTATGCCTCCACTTGTTCGGAGGACGACCCCAGTCATTCCTGAGACGTTTCAGCAGCAGCATCAGCAGCCACCTGCAGGGACAGTTGACGCCGTTCAGCTGTTGGCTTTCTTTAGGCAGTACATGGAGGGTCAGCAGACCCAGCAGCAGAAGCACACGGCAGAGCTCAGCAGAGGCATTGAGCTGGCAGTGACGACAGTGGAGAGAGTCGTAGCTCAGCCAGCGGCAGCCCCGCAGCCGTACCAGCCACGGGAGAAGGGCATCCAGGACTTCCAGAAGATGCACCCGAGAGACTTCCGAGGGACAGAGGGGATCCTGTATGCCGATGAGTGGATCGAGCATATGGAGGAGATCTTCAGGTTGGCTGAGATCCCGACGAGACTTCAGATAGAGGCAGCGGCCAGTATGATGCAGGACTTGGCCCGTACATGGTACCAGATCGACCCGAGGGTTGGCACAGCAGGACAGACTTGGGCAGCATTCAAGAAGCTGTTCAAGGAGAAGTTCTTTCCAGACGCAGCACTGGGAGCCCTCGAGACCCAGTTCGAGGCCCTAGTTCAGGGCACCCAGTCCGTAGAGGAGTACGCAGGAGAGTTCTGCTGCCTGAGTAGATTTATGGAGGACTTGTCGGAGACGACGAAGGCCCGGAGGTTCCGGAAGGGCTTGGTAAAGGAGGTCAAATCCTACACCAAGAACGCCCGCGGCGCTACATTTGTGGAGATCCTAGTGGACGCTCTAGCTGCAGAGGATGATCTTGAGCTTAGGCTCAAGAGAGGGCGAGACTCCCAGGGAGGTAGCAGCAGCGGGGGTCAGGCCAAGAGGCCCCATGTGCAGGCTCAGCAGGCACAGGCACCAGTGAGAGTGCAGCAGGCACAGCATCAGCCAAGAGGGCAGGACCGCAACGTGCAGCCTTGTGCTTACTGCAAGAGGGCAGGACACGTTTGGGAGACTTGTTATAGGAGACGGAAGGTTTGTCTGTTCTGTGGATCCGCTGCTCATCAGGTCAGGGATTGCCCTACTGCACCCGTATATGCTGGAGCACTGGGTCAGAGAGAGGGAGCTAGGCCACCTGTAGTGCCGCACCATGCCCAGAGGGGTAGAGCTTTTGCTATGGCAGTCGAGGAGACTGACGCTACAGGTGATGGGTTAGAAGGTTCGTCTTCCTGTTCTTCTCTCCCACCTTCATGCGTGATTTCCATTAGTACCTGCCAGGATATGTTTGTGATATGCTAGATAGCGTAGTTACCCTATTCGAGACTGTGGAATCACGACCAGTAGGACATAGTTTTGCATATTATCTTGACCTTGTTTGATTTTGGGGTTTGACCTAGCAGGAGTACGATCATCTTAATTTCGAGGACAAAATTCTTCTAAGGGGGGTAGACTTGTAACACCCAGTTTTCCAAATGAGGGTAATTTTGAACTTTTGTATTTTAAATCATTTAATAAAGATTATTTTAGTCATGATATGATTTTTGATAATTTTTAATTATTTTTAAAACTATTTAAAATGTTGAAATATGATTTTGATGGTTAACTAGTTAAACTCTAGTTTTGCTAAGCCTAGAGACTAACCATGACCAAGGGAGCCTAGTCATATGATTAGGGTGACTAATTACAACTTTTTAGCCTAGGGGTATTTTGGTTATTTTGACTTTTGGTGCTTTTGAATTTTTATTATTTAAATATGTGCTAATTGTTGGTTTGAGTCTTGACCTAAAAACTTAGCCTAATCTAGATTAGCCTTGAATGGTTAGGTTAACTAGTCATGAGATGATTCCTAATATCTAGATATTATAGGAAGATATTTACTCTAAGATATTTATGAGAAATTAGCCTATGACATTGAACCAATAGGAATGCCTAGAATTTGTTGGACAATCCTTAGCCACTCACCATGAACCAACCCTAACCCTAATCAGCCCATGGCTGGACACTTAGCCTCCCCCATCCTATTTAATACCCTCCCAAAGTTAGGGCTAGCCTCCATTAGGTGTTCTTGCCAAGTTTTAGAAAGAGGTAATTCTCCATCTTCAAAAAATCCTAGTAAATCCATTTTAATTCCTTTTCAACCCAAACAAATTGCATTGGGTTCTAAATTCTTCCTACTTTCTGTTGGCATCAAGTGTTCTCAGATTTGGGGAGCTTTGGAGGAGTTTCACCATTGTGAAGAACATCACTCATTGAGCTTTTTGGAGGATTTTGATACATAGAGGTAACTTCCTATATTCACCATAGAATCCTGAGATTTTTGCATCATTAGGGAGCCCTAGACCTAACCTAACAGTAGGAATAGGAAACCCTAAGTTTTCGTGTCGTTTCGTGTCCAATCTGGACACGTATCAGTGTCCTGTGCATGATGTTCGATGAAATGCCTAAACTAATGTTTTTATAACCATTTTTGAAACTGATTTCATGGATTTATAGCCCTATATATGAGGATTAATTTTGCAAGAGACTGAGTTTGATTTTATACTATTTTCGTGTCCAAAATTGGGTCGGACACGCTGCACGACACCCCCTGTACATGCCCTGCTACCCGACCCTTATTTCTCTCTACACACGACACGTGGACACGTACAATTTGACACAGAGGTGGGGGCCATCACTGACAGACCCCCCCCCCCTCGAGTTTTACGACACGTCGTATCGTGTCGGACACGAAAACACGATCGCATCGATATTACACTGTACTGTGCACGCGGAAAAATCCGTACTAACACGCACTTCGTGTCGTGTCCTGCCACCACGAAGACACGATTCAGGGTGATGACTAGGTAGCCCTATACGTGGGCTACATGTGTGTACGGCCACGTGTAACCATGTGGCCTGTGTCGAGTGCACGAGTCCTTGGACTCGCTGTACGACGCTGTGCACTGCTAATTCGAATCCAGTTTTCCTATTTGTCTTGGACACTTCGTGTCCACTCTAGTGGACACGAATCGTATCCCCTAGACCCATGACACTTGGTACACACACTGGTACACATGTTTGTGAAATTTAAATAGTTAATTGAGTTTCAAATGGAGGAAAGTTCAAGTATCAGTGTTTCTTAAAATCAGTGGGTTTCTATTGAACTGACAATGGATTAAAACCTTTTTCCCTAAAATTCTCCATGTTAAAATTTGATTAGAAACTATATTGTATATGTAGGTATGTCTGTTTGTTAAATTCAATGATTTGTTTTGGGTTTTGAGATGGGAAGTTCATGTTTTCAGAAATGTAAACTGGGAATTTCCTGTGAAACCTGTGACTGAAAATAGAATTTAAAAATATAAACTGAAGTAAATTGATTCATTGATTATGTTCCTGAGATTCCAGTTTGTGTATTGGGTTTGAACTTGATTTGGGGTTATATACTTGTGTTTGGATTTGGGTCCTTGTCAAATAAAACTGAGAGCTTCTTCACTGCACACATGTCAGCCCATTATGTGTGTTGGTTCAGTCCTACACACTAATGTGTATCACACACACACCCTCTAGTCTATCACACAGTGACACACACACTCATGTATAGGACACTCACATGTGTAACACACACAAAGCTTCCCACATGGTCACATGCACACCTAGGCTATCACACTAATTTTTGCCCACACACATTGTCTTCCTATGCAACAAACACACAAATTGACTCATTGCCCTGTCCCATGTAAACCCTGTCATGACACTCACCTATACATTACACACATAGCCTTGATTTCAGCTTCCTAATTCATACTAGGTTCATCCCTAACAAACACACACAACACATAGCCCCTTCTTACATCTCTATATCTATATATGTTATATATATATATATATATATATATATATATATATATATATATATATATATATATATATATATATATGTATGTATATGCAAGGTGGATAATAAATGTAATACATGATGTATTAGAATAGTTTATGTTTTGGTATTGTGGTTGAAGGCTTAGGAATGGTAATGTATCCTAGAAATAATATTATAGTGTATGTATGCATGCAAGGTATATGGCATATATAAATAGATTGGTAGGTATCTCAAGTGTAGTTAAGAAGAGTGGTAGGCAATAGCCTATATGATTAATTATATACATTGTGTGCATATATGTATATATGTATTTTTGGAGTTGGTAGCTTGTGTTAGCTTTGTGATTGTGTGTGAGTGCTAGACTAGGCTTGGCTAGGCTTAGTGAGACTTGTTTGACTGGTGTAGTTGACTTGGGTTGACCCTAGAGTTGACCAAGTTTGACTTGGACCTAGTTTGACCTAGACAGTTGACCAGGTTTGACTTAGAGTTGACTTTGACCTAGATTGGCCTAGAAATTATGTAGATTGCATTGTAGCTTTCATTTTTCCTTGTATTGAACATGTCATAAACCATACTGCTCTATTTAGGACATTGTGACTCCGGTGCAGACATCTGATATTTCATTACTCTTTTCAGAGTATCAGGCGAGTACATTCTCTGATAGTTCTTTCATTTACTTGTCAATTACTGTACTTCAGTTCTAGTTAGCTGTATGTGATTCTCTGTTACAAACACATATTATTATTTCTGAATCCATATATGCGACACACATACTTACTCGTCTTACCTCTATTATTCGAATCACCATACGAATCACTATTCGAATCACCCTATTCGTATCTTCATATGCTGGTTGGACTTGTATTCGTCTTATGTGTTGGATTATGGATTCATTTGTATTAGACTGGGCGGAGAAATACTTGATTAGACATGTGAATATTCCCACTATTCGAACTACACCCTGTGAATATATTCGAACGATAGCCATTCCACACCCGGCCAGGTGTGTGATGTGCCGGATTTACCCTTAGCCGTTTACATGTCTATCTAAGTATTTTAAAACACACTTGGAGAATTTATTCGAATCATTATTAGAACATCATATGAATCACTATTTGTATCACCTTATTCGTATCACCTTATTTGATTCACCTTATTAGAATAATGATTAGAATTACATTCGACTCATCTTATATTAGACTCATATGGGGATTACACTCGACTTATATTGTACCATCTGAACTTATTTTGTTACTCTAGTTCAGCTAGATCTTATTTTTACAGTCTTCTTTGCTATGTTTCTCTTCCTGTTTAGTTACCTTACTTTCATTGTACCTTAACTGCTTCTCTACATCACTACCTGTATAAAACTGCCATATTCATCAATACAACTGTTTATAACTGCTTTATAGTTCTCTGTCATTTACTTGGAATTTCTTGATGAAATGTACTCGTTCCTGTCTTGACTGGACCTGTTGAAAATATTACAGATGACTGCCCTGAGGACGTTTGCCCTACTTGCCTTGGAGCAAGAGATGGCTTAGCTACTTTTGGCCCCGACACTCAGGAGTGATCGGAAGACTAGCTAGTAGATTTGGTTTAGTTTTCAGGTTTTAGAATTTGAATTGTAATAACTTGAGATACGAGTTTGTATTTGAGTTTGTTTGAGATATTATTATTTAGTAGTTTTTAAATGTTGTTGTTAGTCTTTAGTTATAAACCTCTGTGTTATCTCATCGTGCTTAGACTGTGATTGAGATTTCATTATATCTATACTTGTCCTCCGTTCGGGGTTGAGATATTGACAAGTACATTATATAATTGCATGAGTTGTTGATTAGATAGTAACCTAGGACAGCGTTCTACCGCCGACACTGCGGCGTAGGCTGGACGTACCCACTTCTCGTGCCCTTACTCTAGGGTGCGGGTCGTGACACGTTTTTAGAAACAGCCTAAGTCTATTACACTTTATTGTGATAATAGTGGTGCAGTTGCAAACTCGAAGGAACCACGAGCCCATAAGACAGGCAAACACATTGAGCGCAAGTACCACCTGATACGAGATTTCGTAAAGAAAGAAAAAGTTGCTGTGATCAAGATAGAATCAGCCGACAACCTAGCTGATCCATTTACAAAGAGCTTACCAGCTAAGGCTTTTGACAGTCATGTTGAGGGAATGGGAGTCATATGTGTAGCAGCATAGCTTTAAGTATAAGTGGGAGATTTGTAACAGTATACTGAAAAGCAATGCTTTGAGTATAAGTGGGAGATTGTTAGGGTTATATACAAAAAGCATCACTTTTGTAGTAACCTTATTTCCTTAAATTTTGAATGAGAATCATATGGGCAAATGTTTGCATATTGTATTTGTTGTAAGTGTTAATACAAATGTCTGATATTATATATTGTAGATAATATGGTGTGTGGTGTCACACAGAAGATCATATTATCAGTTTCCTATAGAATATATAAATAGTTCACAACCTAGATGGACTTGGACAATCTATTAGAAAGGTTGTAGTATAATCTGGTATTATTCTATCTTGACTATAGGTTTACACTAGTACACTTTGTGTGTATTGAACAGGACCACTTGAGGTTGTTCTCTTTGTACTGACTACATAAGAGAACAAACACCTCTGTTATTATGGATGCTTGTACTCTTAATCCGGATATAATAATGGACATGTATATGCAGTGTGCATTACTTTGACTCATAAAAGAGTGAGATTCATTATGGATCAACAACCTCTATGAATTGGGTAATAATATTATATGTATGATGGGCTGTTGATTATAAATGGAATCCATGTCCCGATACATCGGGTTGATGATGTTCTCTTAAGGAGCTCATAAGGATTGTCATGTAAACCCTGCAGGTGGATTATATCCGACATGACAAATAAAGTTGAGCGGTACTACTTAAGGATAAAAGATGTCGAATCAATATAGTTGTCAGTAACTTAATTTGATCGACGGACATACGATATCTTAACATGGGGAGCCAAACGAGCATATAATAAAAGGAGCCCACAAACATAATTTGGGATTAGGGAGGTAGTGCAACAATAGCTCATTAGTGGACCGAGCTATTGTTAATGGGCCTGGATTGTGTGTTCGGGCTGAACACGGGATATCCAGATCCGTTAGGAGGCCTAACCCTAATTTCTCCTCATGGTCCCTGCCGTAGCCTATATATATCCTCTATTCTCTGGCCGCTATATGACTGATCAAAAATCAGAAACTTTCTCTAAATTCGTGATTCACGTAAGGAGAAAAAGAGAGGGCTGCCAAGGAGAAAAAAAGGTTGGGAGATCGTCGCCCACACGACGTCCAACTCGAGAAAGGAATACGTGCAGAAGATCTTGGGGTCGTCCGCTCGAGATTGCCAGGAATTACTTGTCTCCTTTCCGCCGCAGGTATAATTCGTGAACCCTAGTTTTCGTCTATGAGGGGTTAGAACACGTATTAGATCTGTTTAACTTTCTATCGATCAATACGCACACCAAAGAAAGGGTCCTGGGAATCTCCAGTTCCATCACTATATACTTGGGGTTCACGGTTATTGAACCTTCGGAGATGTTGATAGTCATGGCTTGTTTGCCTTTTCCGTCCTTGGGGTTGCTGCTAGACGTGCATCTTCCCTTGTCCTCGAGAGAAGAAAAGTTTAATCCCAGCTGCGCATCTTGGGCTTTCCTTTGTGCCACATACGTCTATGTAATGAAAGGCGTCTGCCCTGTGCAAGGAGCATTGTGCCATAATTTGATTACAGGCAGCATGTTCTTGCGGTATGAGTCCATAGCATGGGCTCGGGCATGCCAGGCGGTAGCCTCAAAGCTGCCTAGCAAAAGCGTTCGATGTATGCACGGACAGGCTCTTTTTCTCTCTGAACGACCTCCATGAGAGTTAAAATCTGTTAGGGTCTTATACTCAAAGCATTGCTTTTCAGTATAATGTTACAAATCTCCCACTTATACTTAAAGCCATACTGCTACACATCTGACTCCCATTCCCTCAACATGACTATCAAAAGCCTTAGCTGGTAAGCTCTTTGTAAAGGGATCAGCTAGGTTATCGGCTGATGCTATCTTGATCACAGCAACTTTTCCTTTCTTTACAAAATCTTGTATCATGTGGTACTTGCGCTCAATATGTTTACCTATCTTATGGGCTCGTGGTTCCTTCGAGTTTGCAATTGCACCACTATTATCACAATAAAGTGTAATAGACTTAGGCAAACTAGGTACCACATCCAAGTCCAATAGAAAGTTTCTGAGCCAAACCGCTTCTTTGGCTGCCTCAGAGGCTGCCATATACTCGGCTTCCATGGTGGAATCAGCAATAAATTTTTGCTTGATACTTCTCCACACAATAGCTCCACCTCACAAAGTAAACAAATAACTTGAGGTAGATTTCCTGGACTCCCTATCTGACTGAAAATCTGAGTCTGTATACCCCAAAGGAACTAAACTATCTGCCTGGTAAACTAGCATATACTCTTTAGTCCTTTTCAGGTACTTCAAAATATGATTTACGGCAATCCAGTGCACCTGTCATGGGTTAGACTGATATATGCTGACCATACCTACGATAAAGCAGATGTCTAGTCTCGTACATAGCATTGCATACATTAAGCTTCCTACTGTTGAAGCATAAGAAACTGCTTTCATGTTCTCTATCTCTTTAGGTGTCTTCGGACACTGCTCCTTGGATAGAGCAATTCTATGTCTAAAAGGTAAGAAACCTTTTTTAGAATTTTGCATACTAAAACGAGTTAGTGCAGTATCGATATATGAAGCTTGGGATAAGCCCAACATCCTTTTCTTGCGATCTCGTAGAACTTTGATCCCAAGGATGTGATCTACTTCTCCCAAGTCCTTCATATCAAACTGTTTGTATAACCATACCTTTACATCAGATAACACATTCTCATTGTTTCCAATGAGCAAGACGTCATCCACATAAAGTACTAGGAATACCACTACATTTTCGTCACACTTTCTGCATACACATGATTCATCCTGACATTGATCAAATCTATAGAATTTTATCACCTGATCAAAACATATGTTCCAAGATCTGAAAGCTTGCTTAAGTCCATAAATGGACTTCTTGAGCTTACAAACAAGATGTTCTTGGCCCTTTTCAATGAACCCGTCTGGTTGCTTCATATAGATGTCTTCCTCAAGACTTCCATTAAGGAAAGCTATCTTGACATCAATTTGCCAAATCTCATAATCGAGATGAGCTGCAATAGATAAAAATCCGGATAGACTTAAGCATAGCAACTGGAGAAAAGGTTTTCTCATAATCGATACCCTCTCTTTGAGTAAAACCATTTGCAACAAGCCGAGCTTTAAAGGTTTCAACCTTACCGTCTGATCCTTTTTTCTCTTATAGACCCACTTATATCCAATGGCTTTTACACCAACGGGTGGTTCTACAAGCTCTCAGACCTGATTGGAATCCAAAGATTCTATTTCAGATATCATTGCTTTTTGCCAAGACTCTACATCTTTGTCTTGGAGTGCTTCGTTGTAGGTACAGGGATTAAAATCTTGTTCCTCATGGACAAAGTCTGACGACTCTCCTAAGAACATATATCTAGCAGGTTGTATCACAACCCTCCCACTATGACGAGGCACTATCGGTTGTGGTATAACATTTGTGACACGTTGTGCAGTTAATTGTGGTTCATCCTCTTGTACTGTTGGTACTGAAGCACTTGGTGTCTTACCTCTCAGTTCTTCTAAAACAACTCTACTTGTGGGTTTATGGTTCATCACATAGTCTTTCTCTAAGAATCGGGCATTGGTGCTAACAATGACCTTCTGATCCTTAGGACTATAAAATAAGCCTCCTTTCGTTCCTCTTGGATAGCCTACAAACAAGCGTACTTCTGTACGAAATTCCAACTTATCTACTTTTCCATTCAGCACATGTGCTGGACTACCCCAAATTCGAACATGTTTCAGACTAGGCTTACGCCCAATCCACAGCTCTGTGGGAGTAAGAGGTACGGACATAGAAGGAACCAAGTTCAAAATATAAGCTGCAGTCTCTAAGACATATCCCCAAAACGAATCTGATAAATTCGAATAACTCATCATTGATCTAACCATCACCATAAAAGTTTTATTCCTTCTTTAGGCTACACCATTCTGCTGGGGCGTTCCAGGTGTAGTCAATTGGGATGTAATCCCAGCCTCTGATAAATAATTCCTAAACTCTCCAAAGAGGTACTCGCCACCACGATCTGATCGTAATGACTTGATACATTTTCTATGATATTTTCTGTTTCAGCCTTGTACTCTTTAAATTTTTCAAAGCACTCAGACTTACGACGCATCAAATAAATGTATCCATACCTTGAATAATCGTCAATAAATCTGACAAAATATTCAAAGCCACCTCTAGCTTGGATAGTCATGGGTCCACACAAATCAGAATGAACCAATTCCAACACATCTTTGGCCCTATACCCCTTTGTCGTAAAAGGCCTTTTGGTCATTTTATCTTCCAAGCAGGATTCACAGACTGGTAGTGCCTCCAGTTCCAATGAACTCATAGGTCCATCTTCAACCAGTCTTTGAATCCTTCTTAGGTTAATATGCTCCAATCGCAAGTGCCAAAGATATGTTTGGTTCATGCAAGAAGGTTCATTTCTCTTATTTAAGTTAGATGACATATTATTCATTTCCATAAGTTGCATTGTGGGCAAAACAGGATTAATGACATACAGATTATCAACTAATGCACCAGAACAGATAAAATATTTATTCTTTCTAATAACAATATTGTCATTAAAATAAACTGAATATATATCCTTAACTAACATAGAAACAAAAATTAAATTCCTTCTAAGTGAAGGTGCATAAAGACAATCTCTCAACGTCAAAGACTTATTTCTACCAAAAGATAAAGTAACATCTCCTAATGCAACGACCGCTACTTCGGTAGCGTCACCCATGAACAAGCATATCTCTCTATCACTGAGCTGCCTGGTTTCCTGGAACCCCTGCAATGTATTGTAGACAAGATTATTAGCTCATGTATCTACACTGTAAACCCCCATTCCGATTATTGTTATTTTATTCTCAGTATTTTTCGAAATAATAATTTTGTGTTTTACAGATATTTTTCTAATATATATATATATATATATATATATATATATATATATATATATATATATATATATATATATATATATATATATATATACTATAAATTAGTGATTTATTATAAAGGTTATGTAATGATATAATAAACTTGACCTATAAGTGAGTTGTAAATCAGCATGTTAGGGAGGGCTTGTTTGCAAAACCCCTAAATTTCAAATTCCACATTCAAATTCTTCTGGCCGACTCATACAGATGGGGATAACTCTGTTTGTTTAAACCAACAACTCGATAGAAGTTTCCCTCTAAACTGATTGACCGAGATTAGCCCAAATCCGATCTGTTAAACCAAATTTCCTATCAATTCCTCCTCTGATCTAATCTGGAAATACTTATATATACGAAGAGCAGTTGGCAGCCATCCCCCAAACCCATCTACAAACCCTAGAAGAAGCGGCTACCACTTCTCATGCGTGAAGTCTTCCTCGAAGAACACTTTCAGGAAACACTAAGGTTAGCATTGATTCTATGAATTGTTTTATCATTCCTTAAACTAGAAGAACACCATGCGTTCAACAATATGACCAAGACGAATTAGTTAATGATGATAAGGGATATGTACTTGTGAATCTCTCGGATAGCAAGCGTAGTATCTTAAATATGCAGATTTATGTAGTTTTTAGTTCATATAGGTGTGTATCAGAGTTTAGGAGGGGCATGGGAATGTACATGTGTATCCAACATTCAGATATGGGATGCTTCTGAAAACATTTGGATTTAGTGTTGATTGCTACTTAGACAATTAATGGGAAGTTTGTGACTGGCTTTACAATGTTACACTTTGACATCTTAGTCATATATCATGATGAACATAGAATGTATTTAATTGATTGCCTGGTAAAGCTAAGGACCGTTCAACTGGCTTTAGATATATTTATGAACCTTGAGTGTTATATGAGCAATGGGTTGAAGTTTCTTTATGATCGATCAAAGTAAACCAGGAAAAATAATATATATTAGAATATTCGTATCTTCTTTGTACTTGTAATATATCAGAAATGTTGATATTTGAGATTCTCTTTGTAGTCTCTTGTCATCCTTGTATCATAGTGATCCTTGTATCATAGTGGAAGGTTCAACATGAGTTCATCAGCCTATGACTTTGTACATTCTAGATGCTCATGAAAGTTGATGTAATAATCCTTCTCAGCCAGTTTTTCTTGATACAACTTTCAGAAGATACTGAAATAAAATCAGATCTATTAGTTTTGGGATATTTCTCTCGGGTACGTACCAACATTCTTGTTGGTTACCATGTCATTCATTCTTGTGGCTTAAACCCCCACCTGCAACTGCTACGGGCAGCACCCCTTTGGCCATAGGCCTTTAGACTATGTGAGCCCAGTCTTGACAGTAAGCAGGGCATGAGTAGAGAGTATCAGTATAGTGTCAGTGGGATATGTTCGAGTGTGTGCCTGCGTGTGTGTGGACTGTTCTTTGTTGGGACAGGAATTATATTTGTTCAGTCCAATGCAAGGTCAGTCCCACTACTTAGTTTGGTTTAGCCTACTGTTCTGTCCTTGTGTTCAGTCCTCAATGTTGGTCCCTAGCCTACTGTTAAGTCCATCTACTTATTCAGTCCTTGTATACATTTAGGAAATCCCATTACTTAATATGTTCAGTCCTTACCCCCTAATTGAATCAGTCTCCATTACATTAGTTCACTCCCTTGATGTATTCTGCTCAGTCCTTGTTTGGGCCATTTGTATTTCAGTCATTGCACATCAAGTTCAGTCCAATTAATGGGAAGTATAATGGCTCGAGTTTGCATGTAGGTAATGTCCAGTCTTGAACATATTAGTTCAGACTATTGAATGTCAGTTTTAGGATCCTTAGTGCAACCTTCTATTTTATTAAATAGATGTTTAGCCACATCCATTAGAGGTTCAGTCCTCTTGAACCATTGTTCAGTCTTTAGTTCTTTTGGGATGTAACTGTACCAGCTCCTTTTGGTATCAGTATAGTAGAGAAAAGATGAGTGGGGTGGATGTATCCATATGTGAGAGGAGTAGTGTCAATCAGTAAATGTAGAGGGAATGGATTTATATGTGATTTATGGATCATTAGATAGGCTCAGATTTGTAAAGTTGGATGTATACTCTAGTTTAGCCTCCTAACCTTAGTTCAGTCCCCTGGGTATTCATTTGGTTCAGCCCTTTGATTGAACATGAGTGTATCAGTTATTTGAGTGAGGGGCTAATAATATATCAGTTAAATGATATGGTTGTATCAGTCAACTTCATATGCATCTTAGTTACAGTTTATATTTCCTGTAGACTCGAATGAGGGCTATTAAATATCATAGGTTTCAGTACATTGTGAGGTATCAGTCCTATTATATTGGTCAGTCCTAAATTTTCAGTTGTTACATTGTTTCAATCCCATACCCTTTAAAGTTCAGTCCATTATTTGTCATATTAGTATCAACCATATGAAGTATGGAGAGGTTTATGTATCAGTCTTTGATAGGCTATATCAGTCCTTTGATAAAGTGGTATCAGGCCTATGTGTAGGAATAGACTGGGGGCAGAGTGATATGGGTAAAGAGAGATAATGGGGATGAGTAAAGGGCAGTAGTGTGGGTGACCTAGCAAGGTCATTTTGGAACATAGATAAATGAGTATGGCCTTATAATCTCAAGAAACCTAAAAAGGGTAACATGTCTTTTGGACAGTTAGTAAACCAATGCTATAACCTTCTAGTTAAAGTAGGAATAGAGATGGGAATGACCAGGGCCTAACAAGTAAATGAATAGGTTACTCTTGTTTGTATATTGTATTTTAACTTTGTAAATTATAAACAGGTTACTTGGACATCGATACGGATTGTAACCCGTGCAGCAGCTCAGGACCCCAGACAAGTATACCTTGGCTTCTTCTACAGTTTTATTTACATGTATTGTATTTCATTTTCCAGTTTTGATTGTTTATGGACATGTGCTTTTTGTATTATATTCTTTTGAGTTATTTTCATTGCATATAGTCGTGTTCATGTTTGGTCTTGTGGTTCACACTTGGAGTTTCTCGTCAGTACCTTGCTTGAGTCGTGTCATAGAACGAGTACGCATAATTGAACTGCAGAATCCTTGATATTGTTTCCTTGGCACCAGAGAGTCCACTCAGGACGAGGGTGTTTTTCTTGATCTGTTTACATCCGTGAGTCCACACTCGGGACGAGGATGTCGATTATTTGCACCAGAGAGTCCAAACTCGGGACGAGAGTGTTGACTTGACTTGCACCAGAGAGTCCACACTCGGGACGAGGGTGTTTACATCAGAGAGTCCACACTCGGGACGAGGATGTTATACTTGCACCAGAGAGTCCACACTCGGGACGAGGGTGCCTTGCCGTGAACTAACCAGAGAGTCCACACTCGGGACGAGGGTTAGTACTAACCAGAGAGTCCACACTCGGGACGAGGGTTAGTGCTTAGTTCAAACCCGTGAGTCCACACTCGGGATGAGGGTTTGGTTCTTCCATTGATCTCGTGTTCATTGTTTACTCGGCAGTTCATTTATGCGTAGTTGTGGTAGTGTTCGTGTTCGTGTTTGTGGTCATTTGTCGTGTTCCTATTTTTCTTGTTTATTTTCTTGCGCATGATAAAACTGTTAGGTAGGCATGTATATTATGTATCTTGCTATGTCCTCCGAGGACCTAATGATCTCTTCAGGTTTAGCGATTGCATGGAGTTAGCTAGTTGTTTTGGATGGCGGAGGATTTGCGATTCTTGTGGGATTTAGGTATCATTATTACGTTTGTTATCCTTTCGTGCTTTACATTCCTTATCACGAGATATTCTGTTTATTGATTCAGTTTAGAGACTCTTATTATTTTCCTTAGAGTCTCATCGGACATATATGCTAGTGGGCTGCAGACCACGACACATAGTGTTCATTCATGTTTTGTACACTTATTATGGATTTGAGATATAGATTTGTTTTGCCATGATTTGGCAGTATACCATAGTCTTGACAGCGTTTACGTATTCGAGAGGGGCTGGAGTCCGCTCGATACGTAGCTGGCTTGCTCACGTGCTTGCATCCGAAAAGCTGGTACGGGTCGTGACATATACACTAGGTGCCGGTAGATAATGTTAGCCCAATGATTACATCGTGTTTTTGAATATGCCTATTAAGTTTAACATAATAATGTCACTAAATTTATATACTCACTATCATGTTGCTACTTAAACTTAGCATTGTCCTAGTTGTCCTATATTATATTGTCATGCTTGTATCGTACTGTAACATATTTTGCTCGCCTAACATGTATTTGTAGACATACAGTAAGTATGATCAAACATTATCAAACTAGGACATATGCAATAAAGAATCAATGATGGACCAAAGACGGCGTCATACAAAAAGATTTCTCTAAACCGCCTAGCGAGGAAAAGGACATCTTCAGGTCTGCTCACATATCAAAAGAAAGGCGTCATCAAAGGGCTCTTGGTTTTCCTATTTATTCTAAGTCTGTAATCTTTAATTTATTGAGTCTAGAAGAATGTGTACGTTGAGTCGCACTATGTCATCTCAACCCCGAGATATATCTCTCCAAGCTCTACCATACAAACAGAACAATTCCTGAACCAAGCCCAAGCTCCACCATGCCAAACAAAGCCCAAAGGCCCAAAGGCCATTCTGCCACCTAGGAGGCAGAGTTCGGGCAAAACTCTGCCCCCATACAGAGTTTGGGCCGAACTCTGTCTCCTGATTTTTAGCACCCTGATTTTTAGGGACTGCTTGGTACAAGCTGTCCAACGTTCAAAAATTTGAATTTTTGGAACAGAATTCGGGCCGAACTTCACCTCCCCAGAGTCGTATAAATAAGACTTAATTTTTCTCATTTCATATCATCTTTCTATCTCTCACTCTCAATCATCTAAGCCTTATACTACCTAAGCCTTACTCTTCCAATCTACTAGCCACAAAAGTTCCTAAGCCCCAAGGTGCTCAAGTGTGATTCAGCTAGAAGTTTTTCTGCAAGAGTGAAAGAAAAGTCACTTGGAAAATTCTAAGTTTGACTTTCCACGAAGTTGAAGTGTTCGAGCGCTTCGATCTAAAAGCTTGTGTTTTGTAAAGAAGTTTGCGTGCTCTTCGGACTAAAGGCACGTGGTGTACGCTATTTCACAAATAGTGAATTTCAATCCTGAGCTAGAGTTCTCAGGCCTGGACTAGTCCTCCACGAGGGAAACCATGTTAAAACTGCTGTGTTTGCGTATGCTCTTTTGATCTTTATTTACTTTCGTATTTCTTTCTGATTTATTTACTATCTTGATAGCTGTTTTGTGGAGGTGATATAGAGTTAATTTTTATTTGGTGATTATCGACACAAACTCTATTCACCCCCCTCTAGAGTTGCCTACACATTATTTCAGATAACACCGCTAAATATGTTTCAACTACTAGTAAATGAGATATACCTTCTTTGTTCCCTTGTTTGAGAAGTGGACAGTCAGTCTTCCAATGTCCTGACCCTTTGCACTTGAAACATTTGTCTTTCAGTTTTTTTACAGCGCCTTGAGGTCCCATGCCCTTCTTTGCTGAGTTTGCCTATTTTTGAATGTTATTCTTCTTCTTACCGCCTTTTGGCTTAGAAGTAGAAGCCTTTTTAGAAACAAAAATATGACCACTCTGCCTAAAAAGAGATTCAGCATCCTGTAGCTCTTTTGCAAGTTCTGCCAAACTATACAACCTTTTGTTCATGTTATAATTGAGGCAAAAATTGTCAAAACTTTTAGACAGAGTCCCGATAATGATATCGACCTGGGATTTCCCATCGATTTCAGCTCCAAGGATCTCCATCTTATTCAAATGATCCATCATCTTGAGAACATGATCCCTTACTGGTGTACCCTCAACCATTTTTGTATTCATCAAACACTTCATAGCAAACTGCCTAGCTGCTCTATTCTGATGTTCAAAGAGTTTCTTGAGGTTATACATCATGTCATAAGCCGTGGCCAAGGCATGATGCTGATGTTGCAGTACATTTGATATAGATGCCAGAATATAACACCGTGCCATCTCATCTGCCTTTTTCCACTTCTTATAAGCCCCTTTGACCTCTTCATCAGAGTTAGCATCAGGCTTAGGTGGGCATTCCTCAACAAGTACATATTTGTACTCCTCAGCAGTCAAGTCAATATCCAGATTACATTTTCAGTCAATATAATTAGGTCCAGTAAGTTTGTTTTCTTTAAGAATCACCATAAGTGGACTGAAAGAACCCATTTTTGAAATCCTGAGAATTACATAAATAAAAATTATGTAGGGCAAAAACTTTTTGAATTAATTAAATATTTATTCCCTTAAAACAATAATAAAAAATTTACCAATACCTTGAACATCATGAATTTAGCATGCCACGATAGTATGGACGTATACAAATTCAACTTTGTTCAAGTAGGTACTACCTATTAATTTTACTATCATGTCAACATAACTTTATGACAAATAAAATTAATATGTTGGTCTTGCTCTGGTCATACAAATAATAGCATTGACTCCGATGGAGAGGATACCATTATTTGTATCTAAGTGTATACCATTACTTAATACTAAGTCCATTACCTTGTAATGAGTTCCTTCAGATGGAGAAGTGAACACATACTAGGTAACTTTCTACAATTATCCCTAAGAAAGTTTGTACTAGTGATCCATAATTATACTCATCCGATATGGAGGAAGGCACTAAAGCCAACGCGCAAGTATAATTACATCACCTACAAACCAGTAATAGAGACCATAGGATTTATACTAAATAAATATCCTCTCCCACTTAGTTATTCAACAATGAGAGTTTTTCTACTAGTTGATATTATGTCCATGTTGTCCATTATTAATGTAGGCTTAGTTTTTCAAAAAAAATATCCACACAATAATAAACATGCATAATCAGAAAAAATAAAATGACAGCAAATAAGAGAAAAATATCCAACTATTATGGTCATCTTTCCTGCTCCGTTCTCAATAATCTGAATCCAAAATCTGGTGCTGCGCACACCATATTATCTATAATATAGAATATCAGACATTTGTCTATCTTGGACTATATTATCAGTTTCCTATGGAATATATAAATAGTTCACAACCTAGATGGACTTGGACAATCTATTAGAAAGGTTGTAGTATAATCTGGTATTATTCTATCTTGACTATAGGTTTACACTAGTACACTTTGTGTGTATTGAACAGGACCACTTGAGGTTGTTCTCTTTGTACTGACTACATAAGAGAACAAACACCTCTGTTATTATGGATGCTTGTGCTCTTAATCCGGATATAATAACAGATATGTATATGCAGTGTGTATTATTTTGACTCATGAAAGAGTGAGATTCATTATGGGTCAAAAACCTCTATGAATTGGGTAATAACATTGTATGTATGATGGGCTATTGATTATAAATGAAATTTATGTCCCGATACATCGGGTTAATGATGTTCCCTTGAGGAGCTCATAAGGATTGTCATGTAATCCATGCAGGTGGATTATATCCGATATGACAAATAAAGTTGAGCGGTACTACTTAAGGATAAAAGATGTTGAATTAATATAGTTGTCAGTAACTTAATTTGATCGACGGACATTCGATATTTTAACATGGGGAGCCAAACGAGCATATAATAAAAGGCACCCACAAACATAATTTAGGATTAGGGAGGTAGTACAATAATAGCTCATTAGTGGACCGAGCTATTGTTAATGGACCTAGATTGTGTGTTTGGGCTGAACACGGGATATTTAGATCCGTTAGGAGGCCTAACCCTAATTTCTCCTCATGGTCCCTACCGTAGCCTATATATATCCTCTATTCTGGCCACCAAATTATAGATCAAAAATTTGAAGCTTTCTCTAAATTCATGATTCACATAAGAAGAGAAAGAGAGGGCTACCAATGAGAAAAAAAGGTTGGAAGATCGTCGCCCACATGACGTCTAACTCGAGGAAGGAATACGTGCAGAAGATCTTGGGGTCGTCCGCTCAAAATTGCCAGGAATAACTTATCTTCTTCCTACCGCAGGTACAATTCATGAACCATAGTTTTCGCCTATGAAGGATTAGAACACGTATTAAATCTGTTTAACTTTCTATCGATCAATACGCACACCAAAGTAAGGGTCGTAGGAATCTCCAGTTGCATCAACATCGTCATGTCCATCCCTCCCTCATAGAATCGGTCGATGAAGCTGGGAGTCTTCAGGTCCTCGAACGATAAAATACAGTCATCCGAAAGACTATAGAACCACTCATAGGCAATGCCCTGCAGGGCTCCTATGATATGTTGGTGAGGAGGGCGTCGTTCTTTGGTAGGTGCCCTGTTAACCAGGTGAAGTACCTCAAGTATCGTCGGGGTGACTCCTTTCCATCGAAGGGCGTGAGCATCTACGGATTATATTTGGAAGGGTAGACGACATTGTCCTACTGCAGGATATGGCTACCGAATTCCCATCTTCCAGAGTGCTGCTTGCTTCTCTTTCGCATCATAGTGAGCATACAGTTCCTTGATGGCCTGCTGTATCTCGGTTGACATTGTAGGTCCTGTGGTCGATGGAGTAGACGACGATGGTGCCGCTTGGTTGATGATAGGCAGCTTACTGGATCTGCCAGGTAGTATGGAGGCAGTGGGGAACAAACTCTCCTTGATCTCCAGTATAATAGAAGACAAGGATTTTATTGTAGCATTTAACGTATCTAGGCTCATCTCGAGAGCTTCGATACATTTCAGCTTGTCAGGCGCTTCACTATTGTCCGCCTCGTCGCCATCGGCCATAAATACGGACCTTGTGTGTGGATGGGTGGAAGGGATAGTAGACCCTTCACTCTTCGGCTCAGATGCATGTACCTCATCGTCTTGAGGATGAACTAGAAGGTTGCGGTCTTCCTCAAACTCATTACAGTTGCTACCCCCAGTCTTGTGGCTAGCTGTGCCTGTGAAGGCATCTGTATCATATGGTTCCTCTTCATACTAGAATATGGCGTTGTCATGGACGGTGGGGGGTTGGCTACCCCCGACGTCTGACGTGGTACCCAATGGAGATTTGGAATGCGTGCCTTGGAACACACCTGTGTTGGGTACCTTCGCCTTGCTACTCTCGGGTCGCTTCTTGGGCTTGGTGGCTGAGATGGAAGGATTCTTGGACAGCTTTTTGAGAGATTAAGAACCATGTGCTGCGTTGCACGTAGCGACATGGAGTTCATCTTCGTCTACGCTTGCCGACCCCCTATCGAACCTCTGTCGTTCGGTTGACTCTGGCTGTAGTCTTTGGAAGACGGAACGCCTCTTCGGCGGTACGGTGGCTTCCTATTGACAGCAACAGTTGATGGTGATCTGGATACAAGGATGTCTTGATTTAGGCGTTCCCTATGTCGCAGATTCCTCTTCTGTCTTACACTTGTATGAAAGCATCAAGTCCTCCACCGCTGTACCCCTATTGTACGTGTAGGGAAGCTGCACGGGGGTACGATCAGAGAGGGTCTGACGAAGCAGACTCCTATCATGCTTACAGGAATGCTGCTTGCATGTGTCCTTCTCCATAGGATGTACCCCTGGCTTGCATCACATAAAGGAGTGCTTAAGCGACAGAGGGGTTTAGCTGGTCGAGGCTTCGAAGCACAGGGACCAGTTTTATATAACTTCCCATCGGTTGAGCGTGTGACTGTCAACGCAGGCCTTTGGTCGGTCATTGGCGTAGTACGTTTATTGCACGAGGCATGTACTACCTTGGATTTCTTCCTGCTACCCCAGCGGGTACATATTATTCAGAATCCAATGAGGGCTCGCCTGATAGGAAGGCAATTCTGTTGAAGACAGATCTTCTTGCCGACAAAGCTTCTTTTGTGAGGAGTTAAACCGTCGCACGCTTCCTTTAGCATTGTGCCCTCGTCAGGCCCACCATAGGGGTACTGTCTTCCTCGACATATTTTTCCAAAGTGGGAGTCGAGCGAGGTGGCATGGTCAAAGAAGCCAAAATTTTCTCTGGGGCTTCAGCATTTAGAGAGTTCTGGATCGCAGTCCCCTCTGTCGTACTGCTCGTTACAGCCACCTTGGACACCCAGACACGTCGAGTCTTTTTCGATTTTACGAACCGCTTTGAAGGACTTGACTTCTCTTCAGAAAGGAGATCTTCAAAAGCTTGTTGGTCGAAGTGTACGACCAGCATCTTTTGGAAAGATCCCAGTAAGTTGTCGTCAGATTGTGTCACCACCTTCTCGTTGGAGTAGAAGGTAGTCCCCAGCAGAGCTGCCATTTTGTTCGACATCACAAAAGGTTTTACGAACTTTTTGTTTATTGAACTTGAAAAAAGGGTACAATCGATTCCCATACGAGGAAATCTAAGTACAAGAATTCTGGGAAAGCGTGACGATGGAGATCTAGTACTGCAGCAGCTCCTTTACTTCGTTGACGATCTGACGATGAGTTGGACTTGCTTTGGCTTTCTGGTACCTTTGATGGAACTCTAGGGTTACCGATCAAGAGGATGCCGGAGTTGAAGACTTCGAAGCTCTGCCTTTTGCCTTTTTTTCTGCTTCTTTTCTCTATGTTTATGTCCTCCTCCTCTTGTTGAAGGAAAAACACCTTATATTTACAGGGGAAAGGGGCACATATGCGATGTGCACTCGGATTTAAGATATGAAGAAATCTGCTGTCATTGTACAGTACGGGCATCTGCTGATCTGACATGCGGCGGACGTCGAGATTACCCTCTATCGAGATCTCGGATGGTTATCAAAATAACCGAAGGAGGAGACACGTGGCGAGTGTCTATTGCTGGGAATCCTCTGTTTAGATGAAGCCGAGTAGATCTTGGATTTCATCTCAGAGTAGGATTCTGTTTGATCTTCAGGAGGCTATCGGTTTAAACAAACTGACTTGAGCAAACTTCGTATTCATCTGAGTTTTAAACCAATTGATAAGATATTTGCACTTATCAATATGATCAACCTCTGTCCTATCTTTGAGAGTGGTAGTTTAAATAAACCAATTGGGTGGGACCATGCAACCTACGCCTCTAGCGAGGTCTTAGTGCTGTTGCACTTCTGGTGCGACAAGTATAACGTTCTCCTGGAGACAATGGAGCCTCTGCACTTTCAGGCGACGAGTGGACTATGTTTCGAAGATGACGGCACCTCTGTGCGTTTGAGCAACGTGTAGGCTGTGTTTCGAGTAGTAAAGTCACTGTGCTTTAGGGCGACGAGTTGGTTGTGCTTCAGGCTAACAAGGTTACTGTGCTTTTGGAGCGACAGGCGGACTTGTGTTGGATGCACTAGTATTTCCCAAGTCTTTAATGAAGGGGGTTGAGCTTCTGGATCGAAGCAGAGGTCTGCACCGTTGAAGCCGGGATGATGTGAAGTCATCACCAGTCTGTGCCTCCTGCTGGCGCAGGATTGTAGCTGCACCTCTGGTTTAAAGAAGTAGTTTTATGATGTCTTCTTTAGGAGTAATTAATGACAGCTCTTTAAGGAACGACTCCCTCTTAATTGCCACCGTTACTTGGAGAATTTCAGGAGGTCTTTTAATGGTCTAAGACATAGTCGAATGAAACCATTTAATGAGGTTCATCGTGCTGAGTCTTAGGTTCATCCCATTAATGTGAGAATTTTGACCGACGGCCCCGTGGTCTATGTCTTAGACCACTCCCGCCCTATATAAAGGAGGAGTTTCTTTCAAAGAGTCACATCTTCCTCTTTTTATCCTTCAACACCATGATGGATCCAGACTTGGCTTGGAGCGGCCGTTGGCCTTGCCTAAGTCAAATTTTGGTTGAGGATCCCTTCTTGTAAAGGAGTTGTGCCTTCGTAGAACAACTGCTGATGAGCTTCGGGATGTGTTGGAACGCTTCTCATGGGGAGTTCGAACCTGAGCGACATCTTGGAGGTCTTGTAGGTCCAGACGACCGAGTTTGGTCTGGTTGCCAACATGAAGCTCCAGGGATTGTGCTCTGCCCTGCTCATTGGCGGTTGCGCACTTCCGTTATGCTGGAAGAGCCCAGAAGCTGATGTGCTTTTGAAAAGGACCTCATGTCGTGCTGTGGACTGAATTCTCGCTCGGGCCAAGAGCTGCTTCAGGAAGAGCTACGCGTCTGAGAGAGGGGTGTTGTGGTGACAGGCTAGGATGGCGACTGTATTCACATCTTCTATCCACAGTCCCTCCTCTCATGACGATTACACTATGAAGATGAACCCTAGCGTATATCCATAGGAGTTTTTAGTTCAGCATATGTAATCACAAGTACTTTATAACAGATCCTTGTAATTAGGAAGCCTTCTTTTATGTAATCGTGACAAATCTGTAATAGACTCTTGTAGCCATGATTTAATAAAAAGAACTTTTCTTGAACTTTTTATCTATTTTTTGTGAGTTTGTCTTTTTTGTTGGCATGCTTGACCGCCTGCGCTTCTGTGAAGCTGGGTTGGTAGCAAGAGCACCAACCTGCACCGTACGTCATCTGCGCCTTTGTGAAGATTTGTGAGTAGCGAGAGTACCCACCTGCGTCTTGTGTCACCCTGCACTTTTTTATGCTTCTACAGATGGTACCTGCGGGGATCAACAGCTGGTACTAAGTTACAAGATCGACTGTATCGCATGGGTTACTACTGGCCCACCATGATAGTTGATGCCGGAGATTACGCAAAGAAGTGTCGGGTAAATCAGTTGCATGCTGACTTCATCCACCAACCTTCTGAGTTCCTACATCCCACGGCTGTCGCCTGGCCATTTGAAGCATGGGGAATGGATATTATTGGGCCGAACAGCCCACAGTCCTTCAAAGGACATTGGTTTATCCTTGCCATCATCGACTACTTTTTTAAGTGGGCAGAAGCAATACCGCTGGCTGAGGTAAAAACATCGAACGTGATCAGCTTTGTTAAGCATCAATACCGCTTCGGAGTTCCCAGAAGGATTATCCATGAAAATGGCCCCCAGTTTGTGAGCCACGCATTCCATCGGTTCTGTAATAAGAATCGGATACAGAATATAGCATCAACGGCTTACAATCCTGCAGTAAACGGACTAGCCGAAGCATTCAACAAGACTATTGTCAAGCTGCTCAAGAAAGTCGTATCTTCTAATAAACGTGACTAGAATGAGAAACTTGAGGAATGTCTGTGGGCTTACCGTATGACTGTTAGAACACCTATAGGCAACACACTATTCTCTCTTGTCTACGGTAGCGAGGCAGTACACCCTCTGGAGATCCAGATCCCGTCTTTATGGGTAGCTGTCACCAACCAGCTGACAGCCGAAGACAATCAACGCCATTGGCTACAAGAGTTGGACTCTTTAGACGGGAAGCGTCTACTGGCTCAACAACGTATCGAACTCTATCAAGCTCAAATTTTTGGGACCTTCAACAAAAAGGTCCGAGAAAGAACATTCCAAGTGGGTAACCTCATCTTATCAGTCCGGAGACCGATGGTGATGACTCACAAGATGGGTGGAAAGTTTGAGTCTAAGTGGGAAGGACCGTTCATCATAGAGACTGTCTACTCCAATATTGCTTACCGACTGGCCAAACCTAACAACGATTTGCTAATGATGCCAATCAATGGCAAGTTCCTGAAGAAATACTATATCTGAGGTCTAAATCGGTATATATTTCCACATCCCCGTGGGTGTTTTTGAATTCTATTAAACAAATTCATCCCCTCCTTTTTCCCCAGTAGAGAAGGATTTCACATCCATATCACCTATGAGTTGTTATTCTACACCCCAATGAAGTGCATGCCTACCATGTCCATATTACCTCTGAGTAGACATTTTTTCTATGACAAACTCTACGATTATCATAACTATCTATAGAACCTTTTACGTCCAAATTACCTCTGAGCCGTTCCATACACCCATAGAATCTATCCTTGCCATGTCCATATAACCTCTGAGTAAGAAAAATTCTACCACAAAAATTTTGTATTTACCATGTCCATATAACCTCTGAGTAAACACCATATCCCCAGCAGAGTTACCTCCATTCCCTCATGTCATACCACCTTTGAGGAAATTCTCATCATTGTACAAGAATGATCACAGCAAATGGACAAGCAAAGAAACAAAACTAAAAAAATTCATTCATAAGATGGAAAGGTTTTTCTTTCTTTGCTACAAAAGGGTCTCTCGAAAAGAGAGAGACGAAAAGACAAAAGGACATCAGCACTGTAACGACCTATGTAGGAGTTCTTCCAGTCGACTCCTCAAAAGAGCAACTTGGGGCCCAACCAACCCTTTAGATCGACGTTCTGCCTCTTGACGTCGAGCAGCCTCATCCTCGAACTGGAACAAGTTCTGGCGTGCAAGGTCCAACTCTACTTGACGAACGCCAATAATTTCCCTCTCCCGAGCCAGGGCCTCGGAACGTTGGCGAAGGACCTCCTACTGGACCCTCGACTTATCTAGCTCGACCTCGGCGAAGTCCAACATCTCTTCTAGCTGCCGAATCTTCTCCCGGAGGGTCTCACACTGTTACTCCAAGGCTGTGTGACGGCAGACCTGAACCTGTTCGGCATCAGTTGTCACGATCCGCTCCCGAATAATCGGACACGAGTCGGACACGCCCAGCCTTCGTCGTTAAACACAACGAAGTAAGCTGTACCAAGCTAGGAAAATCTAACCAGATAACATGAATGTACACAATCACAGCATCTATAAAACATTCCCAGAAAGATCACCATAATCCACAAATCCATATAACATAAAGGTACTAGAGTCAACAGGAATGAAATATACCATGAACTCTAAAAACAATATCTAAAGGTAAAGCTAAACAGTCTAAACCTGAAGCCTCTAGCTAAGTCATGTCTCCATCCTGCTCAGCTAAGATCCCGGGATCTGGCCCATAGAGTAGAACAATATCCTGCAAGTACACCTGCAACATATCCAGTCAGGAGCAGAGCAAAGTACAATTCTAGGTAATGAACAAGAACATCGTGACATGGAAATGAGTATAGGAGAACATGAACTATAAAGTACAGGAAAAGAACATAAAAGTACATGAATGTAAAGTACAAAAAATAAAATACAAAAATGTAAACCATGAACCTGAAGTGCCAGACATGACATGTGCACAATATTTGAAATACAACTAGCCTATGTGACCAGCTGGGGTGAGTACAGGAATATGTACAGGAGTACATGAATATCGATACGGCTTAGGACCCGCGTGCACGATGCGAGGCCTAAGCTATCTACATGAATATTAGAACCGGGGTTTGGTCACATAGCTAGTGTATTTTCCCTTCCCGACACAATTAAGTACAAGAATAGGAAGTACAAGGGTACAAGATATCATGTCACATCGTGTCATCAAGAGAAGTACAAGATATATAAATGCACAAAACCATAGAAAGTACTTGCCTTGCTCCAGAAAAGTACGGGTAATCAGTGGAGCTGGATGTCCTCCTGTTTAGTTTAAGTACAAGTTGGTTAAGCACGATTAATTAGTCACTAACTAAATCTATGATAATTCCTATAAATGATTTAGCTATCTATTAGAAGTGCTAAAGGTCTAAAGCCTATAGAAACTTGACCAACCTTAGTAACAATTATTACCAAATTAGAATACCTTAGAATTATATATTAGCTTAAAAAATAGTTTGTTTAGAAATATTATAATAAGTTTATATGGTAACTAATACCAATCGATTATTTTTACTATAAGGAATACCACTGCACCAATCAATTTGAACATGCAGCACAAAATATACCAATTCAAACTTCCTACTGCGACCCATCAATCTAAATTCACTTTTATTTATATGAGCAAACAACTCACCCATTAGCAAAGCCTCCCAGATTAGAAATCTAACCAGAATATAAAGTTAAGCCCTCACAAAATATACATAATTCAGTCATTGCTTGTTACTTCTTTTCTCCTCTCACTTCTATAGCAGCAGGCCTGCTTCTAAAACCCATACTCGGTTCATGCTTCATAAACTCAACATCCTTCCAACATTCCCAAGTCAAGCAAAATATATAGAGTCCAATCACTAAACCCAGCTGGTCCATTCCAACAAGTCATTATAGACCTAAACTTCAACCATATATGCACAATTTCCTTACTTCAATCTCAGCTTCGTACCATAACAACTACTCAACAACAGAATAAATTAATCAACCCAGCAGCCAGAAAAATCATAATAAAACTCAGAAAAATCTAAACTAACTCAGCAAATATTACACAAACGAACTAGACCACACACTTAACAAAATTATGAATACATAATCCCAAGTCCTGCAGACACTCAGATTGAATCCAGCATTGAACCCCCACTCTTAGCCTTATAGTATTACACACAGCTAAGCATATTTCGTTCGCCTCAGAAGAAATTTCATATAGTCTAAACTTAGCAAACACCCCCGCAACAATACTAGATTCAAATCCAAACAGGAACCCATGCCACTGCTAGCTTCATTCCTAGCCAGTCTCCAACAACAACTCCTTTGGACACGATCAAGGACTTGGACACGAACACACTGAAATCCGAACTAGCTGGACACGATCAAACCTGCACTCTCCACACCCTGATCACAAATCTAACTCAAAAACTCCTATTAACTTTTAGATACACACAATATAATCTAAGTTTTCGAGAAGTATAGCTTATTACCTGAGAGGAAAACTCGATCCGAGGTGACGACATGCTCCAAGAAGATCGGACACGGCCTCTACGCATCCAGGTATGATTCAAGACTCTGCTTAAACATTTTGTCGAACGTATTCAGTGCATGAAGGAAGAAACAGGTTCTCAAAGAAATTATCATGTCTTCCTTAGAAAAATTCCAAGAAGATCATCAAGAAGGATCAGGAGAGTTAAAGAATCACAATCGAACACTTACAAATGATAGTGATTAGCCCAGTAGTTGGTTTCTCGGAAGGATCAACGTTCTTCTGACCGATCAATTCCAAACTAGGAAGAAGAGATGAAACACCAAATTAATCGAAAATGAACACAACAATTTCCAGATCTGACAACTTGAGATCGATACTCACCGGGAACTGAGTTCGTCGGGGAAGAATCACGCGTAGTCGTCATTCGCAGAAACCTAGCTGCTGGAGGAGAGATCACGTCGCCGTGGCTGTCGCCGGAAAGGAAGAAACTGTGCCCGCTCGCCGAGGATGATGAAGCCCAGCAGTTGGAGAGAGTCGCCTGACTTCGATAAAGACTCGTCTAAGCCGCCGCTGCTGCAGAGATCAACGGCTAGCCGCTGGGAGAGGTTTATCCCGTCGTCGTCAAGAAACTGCCACACCTAAATATCGTCGGCCGCCAGGTTGTTAACCACCACCGCCATGGCCAATAAACGAGTCGCCGAGAGGAAGAGCTCTGGATCAGTCGATCACTCGACTAATTCGGTGGTACGTCGCCTGGAAAGTGAGCGCCACCGCGGTGGTGACTCCTTCTTCGACCGTCGGCTAGGGGACCATCGTTGTCTTCGTCGATTGCCGGCCGCCGGAGTGAATTTAGGGTTGAGCTCTCAGAGGAGAATTGGTGAAAGAAAGATGGGGAAGAACAGGAGCTCGGCTCTCGGAAGTTTTAGCCAAGAGTGAGGAATTGCTCTCTCTCTCTCTCTCTCTCTCTCTCTCTCTCCTCTCTCTCTCTCTCTCTCTCTCTCTTTCCTCAGAAGAGTGTTAAATAAATAGGAAAAGGGATTTAAGCGAAAAGCCCCTTCCACTAATTGGCCTATTAACACACAAGTCCTGCCCTTTTTCGCATATTGCATGAATCCTCAAAATCAGTTAGAAAAGGGGGTGGGGACCACTAATTGTTGGTTACAAGTATGTTAGAAACCTTGGGGAGCACTCCAACAATTGCTAGAATCTCCTCTCCAAAAATCCTTCTAAAATATAATTAATATACAATTATTTCAGTTATAAGATTATGAAGAGTCACCTAATTAATAATTATTTCTTAAATTTTGAAAATGCCAAAGAAAAAATATTGAATTTAATAATTTCTGGAAAGCGGGGTTACAAATCTACCCTCCTTAGAAAAATTTCGTCCTCGAAATTCAAAGAGTCCACGAAATTCAAAGAGCATGACAGGTTGCAGAAATATCACGAATTCCAAAAATCGACTAGGCACAAATACAAATACAAATACTCTCAATGACTAGGTACAAGGATCATACGAATTTGAAACGACTCTGCATGTCATGGCACGATCGATAACAACCAAAAGTCTAGTCGAGCTCAAAAATAGAACCGAATTTAGTTAGGACTAAATACGATTATTATATACAAGGAGTTGAAATATCCTGGTCTAGTGATGATCAAGAATAAAGGTTTTGACAAAACATGATATTACGAATACGGTTGATTAAATATAGCAAGATGTATATATTGGAAAAATCAAATGATCCAACGATAAAATGTAAGAAGAGGCAATTGCAAAGGTGACTAAGAAAACGTATGAAATATCCAGGAGGTATTTGTATCGAGTAAAGGTAAACATACAAGGATTTGTGATTCAAGAAAATCAATAATCATATAAAAATGAATATAGTCTCTATGTTATCCGAAAACATATATATATCTAAAGTAACTTCACTTAAAATCTATGCCCCGCCAGTGTATCCTGGCTGCAGTGAACTTGTTGGCTTCGTGACTTAAATAATGATATGTTACCGAACTTCTATCAACTTTATCTATTTTCAAACAATTATTAACGAAGCAACTCAAGAGATCAAAATATGAAGATTTTGGACAAGGTCTCAATAATACTCGAAAACCGTATGAATGTCTGAAATTTCTTCAACTTAGAGTTTATATCTCGCCAGTGCGCAGTTGGCTGCAATGAACCCTCAGTCTCTGTAGTCCATATGATGGTTGCAGCGCACAACTGCCACGCCCCAGTAGGTCATCGAATAGTCTCTTAACCTTATCCATAAAATTTACCAAAACTATCTGAGAATTCAAAATGGGTTCCAAGTCACAATAGAAGGCGATGTTATCTGTCTGTTAGAATACAAAGATTATTAGGTACTAAGAACAACAAGGGATCCAATCAAAGAGTAGTGAGTACAAAAGGGCAACCAGGGAGATTTAAAATCTTAAACAGTGAATCGAAGTTTCAAATAATAACCTAAGTCTCAACTGATATCTGGAATGGTAACAAAATTCCATATAGGAAACGTAATCCCGAGTACGTAACAAAGCCACGAAGGTTGCATAGAAGCAAGGTATCAGATAGAAGGCAAAGTCTCGAAATAAGGGCCATAAACCTTGTACATGAATCAAAGGATAACAAAATCTCGAATGGCAACGAAGTCTCGAACAATACCTCAAATGGAAAAGGAATTTCAATAGGAAACAAATCTTAGATAGAAAATCAGACATCAACAAAGTCACAATAGGATACAAAATCTTGAATAGAAATCTTGAATAAGAAACAAGTTTATGAAGAGCATGTAGGAAACTAGTTAAAGGCTCAAAACAGAAAACAAAATCTTCAAACGATGTCTCGAATAGGGACTGAATCTCAAGCAAGTGTCAAGATAGGAGTGAAGATTCAAACAATGTTTTGATTGGGGACAAGTTTCAAAATGAAATTTTGGATAGGAATAAAATCTCGAATAGCACAGGGTTCGAATAGGAAAATTCCAAATGGAAGCCAAAAACAAAGCCATAAATAATGAATATGAAATAGGGTATCGAATAGTGAATTTCAAACAATTATCGAATTGTGGGTCTGAAACAAGTTTGCCGAATATGAAACAATATCTCGAAATAAGTTTCGAATATCAATCAAGGTTTCAAAATAGAAAACAAGAGGTTTTCAAGAAACGATCTAGGTGCTAAGAGGAATTAAAGGGAAGACTGGATTATGAATCACGATCCATGGTTTTCTCCAACCATGAAAAAGAGTCTTCGGTCTTCAGTCTGTCTTCAGTATTTCTTCAGGAACTGGGGATTACTTCAATTTCTTCAGCTGTCCTGACATAGACTGGTCCTTGCGGCAGTGCTCCATGTTGTTGCTAAATCTAGAGAGGTATGTCCTTCTTTTGTGGTACTAGTGCTCCTCGTGCTCGTCCTTGGGCAGTACGATCAGCGATCTCCGACAATCCTTGACTTGATGGACAAGCGATCCGTAGAACAAGTATAGCCTCGGTCGCTTGCGGCACTCGTTGTAGTAGTGTCCTGGGCGATGGTAGAAAATACAAATGATCGTCGGCTGAATCTGAATCTCAATCACCTGCTGGAGCTGAAATGTAGGGCTCTGTCAAGAATATACGGCTGCTGGCGTGCTGGCTGCTGAGATCCTGCTGTTCTTCAGCCATTGTGATCCGCGACTTGCTGGCAATCCTTCGTTCGGTGGTCAGAAGCTCTGCAGTATAAACAGAGTTCAAACCTCTTTGCGACGCTTGTCAACATGATATCCTGTCTTCTTACATAGCACACAACGAATGTGGCCTAAATCTGTCTCTGATGATGTAGCTGATGATGTGACTGAATAAGCACTGTCTGAGTGTTGCAACGCTTTGTGGGTCCAAAATAGTTGTTGTCTTCGTCATAAGTCTTCACGTCTCTCTTGGGCTTCAGCTTCCCATCTTATTGTATGTGCTACGAACTGGATCTCCCGGTTGATGACTTCAATCTTTAGAGGAGTCGGATCCTCAAAGACTTGGATGATCTTCAGTGGCAGCTCCACGTTTTCGATCTGCTCCTTGGTGCAAGATATGCGCTCGGTGTCGGGGAAATCCAAGGATCCGAGAGTCTAAAAATCAGAAATTCTTCCTGGCTCGGAGAGTGTATCCACAAGTCTAGCTTGAAAAAGGATGATATGCTCCCTCTGGGTGTCAAGGAACTCTTGAAACATTGTCGTCAGCTGCGTACTACCCATGGGGATAGTAGGGCGATAGAAGGTAGTGGAATCTTGAAACCTTCAAGTGTAGGTGGATCAACAGTTTCGGTGTCACGTGCTTTGAACTATCTGAAAAACAGAAAACTGTTAAAATGTCCTAACCTAAAAACAACAAGTATTTATAGAATATCAATATACCCGATGTACCCAATTTCCTATGATGTGATCAAGTTTCCCTAGTTTAAATCAAGTCCCCCAATAGTACACTAATACCTAGGTACTATTAGGATAGACCTGCATAGACCACCACTAAAAACATGTCACGATCCGCTTCCAAATAATCAGACACAAGTCGGACACGCCCAGCCTTCGTCGTTAGACACAACGAAGTGTACCATGCTAGGAAAATCTAACCAGATAACATGAATGTGGACAATCACAGCATCTATAAAATATTCCCAGAAAGATCACCATAATCCACAAATCCATATAACATAAAGGTACTAGAGTCAACAGGAATGAAATATACCAGGAACTCTAAAAACAATATCTAAAGGTAAAACTAAACAGTCTAAACCTGAAGCCTCTAGCTAAATCATGTCTCCATCCTGCTCAGCTAAGATCCCGGGCTCTGGCCCATAGAGTAGAACAATATCCTGCAAGTACACCTGTAACATATCCAGTCAGGAGCAGAGCAAAATACAATTCTAGTTAATGAACAAGAACATCATGACATGGAAATGAGTACAGGAGAACATGAACTATAAAGTACAGGAAAAGAACATAAAAGTACATGAATGTAAAGTACAAGAATGTAAACCATGAACCTGAAGTACCAAACATGACATGTGCACAATATTTAAAATACAACTAGCCTATGTGACCGGCTGGGGTGAGTACAGGAATATGTACAGGAGTACATGAATATCGGTACGGCTTAGGATCCGCGTGCACGATGCGAGGCCTAAGCAATCTACATGAATATTAGAACCGAATTTTGGTCACATAACTAGTGTATTTTCTCTCCCCGACACAAGTAAGTATAAGAACAGGAAGTACAAGGGTACAAGATATCGTGTCATCAAGAGAACTACAAGATATGTAAATGCACAAAACCATAGAAAGTACTTGCCTTGCTCCAGGAAAGTACGAGTAATCAGTGGAGCTGGATGTCCTCCTGTTTAGTTTAAGTACAAGTTGGTTAAGCACGATTAATTAGTCACTAACTAAATCTATGATAATTCCTATAAATGATTTAGCTATCTATTAGAAATGCTAAAGGTCTAAAGCCTATAGAAACTTGACCAACCTTAGTAACAATTATTACTAAATTAGAATACCTTAGAATTATATATTAGCTTAAAAAATAGTTTGTTTAGAAATATTATCATAAGTTTATATGGTAACTAATACCAATCGATTATTTTCACTGTAAGGAATACCACTACACCAATCAATTTGAACATGCAGCACAAAATATACCAATTCAAACTTCCAACTGCGACCCATCAATCTAAATTCACTTTTATTATATGAGCATACAACTCACCCATTAGCAAAGCCTCTCAGATTAGAAATCTAACCAGAATATAATGTTAAGCCCTCACAAAATATATATAATTCAGTCATTGCTTGTTACTTCTTTTCTTTTCTCACTTCTATAGCAGCAAGCCTGCTTCTAAAACCCATACTAGGTCCATGCTTCAGAAACTCAACATCCTTCCAACATTCCCAAGTCAAGCAAAATATATAGAGTCCAATCACTAAACCCAGCTGGTCCATTCCAACAAGTCAGCATAGACCTAAACTTCAACCATACACGCACAATTTTCTTACTTCAATCTCAGCTTCGTACCAAAACAGCTACTCAATAACAGAATAAATTAATCAACCCAGCAGCCAGAAAAATCATAATAAAACTCAGAAAAATCTAAACTAACTCAGCAAATATTACACAAAACGAACTAGACCACACACTTAACAAAATTATGAATACATAATCCCAAGTCCTGCAGACACTCAGATTGAATCCAGCATTAAACCCCCACTCTTAGCCTTATAGTATTACACACGGCTAAGCATATTTCGTTTGGCTCGGAAGAAATTTTATATAGTCTAAACTTAGCAAACACCTCCCTCCAACAATACTAGATTCAAATCTAAACAGGAACCCGCGCCACTGCTAGCTTCATTCCCAGCCAGTCTCTAACAACAACTCCTTTGGACACGATCAAGGACTTGGACACGAACACGCTGAAACCTGAACTAGCTGGACACGATTAAACCCGCACTCTCCACACCCTGATCACAAATCTAACTTAAAAACTCCTATTAACTTTTAGATGCACACAATATAATCTAAGTTTTCGAGAAGTATATATTGTTACCTGAGAGGAAAACTCGATCCGAGGTGACGACATGCTCCAAGAAGATCAGACACGGCCTCTACGCGTCCAGGTATGATTCGAGACTCTGCTTAAACATTTTATCGAACGTATTCAGTGCATAAAGGAAGAAATAGGTTCTCAAAGAAATTATCATGTCTTCCTTAAAAAAATCCAAGAAGATCATCAAGAATGATCATGAGAGTTAAAGAATCACAATCGAACACTTACAAATGATAGTGATTAGCCAGTAGTTGGTTTCTCGGAAGGATCAACGTTCTTCTGACCGATCAATTCCAAACCAAGAAAAAGAGATGAAACACCAAATTAATCAAATTGAACACAACAATTTCTAGATCCGACAACTTGAGATCGATACTCACCGGGAACTGAGTTCGTCGGGGAAGAATCACGCGTAGTCGTCATTCGCAGAAACCTAGCTGCTGGATGAGAGATCACGTCGCTGTGGCTGTCGCCAAAAAGGAAGAAACCGCGTGCCCTCGCCGAGGATGATGAAGCCCAGCTATTGGAGAGAGTCGCCTGACTTCGATGAAGACTCGTGCCGCTGCTACGGAGATCAATGGCTGGCCGCTGGGAGAGGTTTATCATGTCGTCGTCGAGAAACTGCCAAACCTACTTACCGTCGGCCGCCAGGTTGTTAACCGACACCGCCATGGCTAATAAATGAGTCGCCGAGAGGAAGAGCTCTGGATCAGTCGATCACTCGACTAATTCGGTAGTACGTCGCCTGGGAAGTGAGCGCCGCCTCGGTGGTGACTCCTTCTTCGAACGTCGGCTAGGAGACCATCGTTGTCTTCGTCGATTGTCGGCCGCCGGAGTGAATTTAGGGTTGAGCTCTCAGAGGAGAATTAGGGAAAGGGAAGATGGGAAAGAACGGGAGCTCGGCTCTCAAAAGTTTTAGCCGAGAGTGAGGAATTGCTCTCTCTCTCTCTCTCCTCAGAAGAGTGTTAAATAAATAGGAAAAGGGATTTAAGCAAAAAGCCCCTTCCACTAATTGTCCTATTAACACATAAGTCCTGCCCTTTTTCGCATATTGCATGAATCCCTCAAAATCAGTTAGAAAAGGGGTGGGGACCATTAATTGTTAGTTACAAGTATGTTAGGAACCTTCGGGAGCACTCCAATAATTGCTAGAATCTCCCCTCCAAAAATCCTTCTAAAATATAATTAATATACAATTATTTCAGTTATAAAATTATGAAGAGTCACCTAATTAATAATTATTTCTAAAATTTTGAAAATGCCAAAAAAATATTAAATTTAATAATTCCTGGAAAGCGGGGTTACATCAGTCACTTTTTCAATTTCGGCCTCAACCTCGGCAAGTCTGCGAATTAGAGCCTGGCATCTCTCCTCGTACTAGGAGAGCTCGGAGGCCATCTTCTCTAATTCTGCATCCGCCAGAGACAAAATATTGCATTCAAGATTTTGAAGCTCCAAGATGGTGGCTTCTAATTCTGCTAAGAGAGCCTCTATCGTGTTCGCATTCGCATCATACTCTAGATAGTCGTACAATGCCACCAGTTGGACCCTAACTATGGACCAAGCTCATCTAAGTGATTGGTTGTCCCGAAGACACCCTCTATGTCGCGCTTCAAAGCATGGCGAACGGTACCCAGGATGAGGTTGGCATAGTACGCATTGTCAGCTAGACCCATTAGGGTCTTCGGAGATGCCGTAATAGAAGGTTTCGGAGCAGCAGTAGTAGTCAGTACATGACTAGGTATTGTAGCTGGAGCAGGTGGTGCCATGACTGGAACGGAGACCACCAAAGGGGTATGGACGGTACATGCCGACGCTGTTTGATGCATGGTCGGCTCTTCAATAGTATCCCTTACTGGTTCTTCAATAATTTTTGCAGCTAAAGCTGCATGAACTGGCGCTTTAACAATCTCAGTAACTGATGTCTCGACGGTCACTACGACCAACTTCTCAGTGGTATTCTTAACCGGTGCTTCAGCAGCCGGCTTGTCAGCGGGCTTCTCGACCAAGTCTGTAGCAGCTAGCTCGATGACAGCCTCTTCGAGCAGTTCTGTAGTTACTGCATTTAAGCCCTCTTCAACAACCATTTCCTCAATGGTCTTTTCGATCGATTCTTCCATAGTCTTCTTAACCAGGCCTTTAATAGTTTCATCGGCGGGCTCATCAGCAGCTCAATCGACCACCATCTCAGTGGCCACCTTGGCAGAAACCTCAGTAATCGGCTCGTCAGCGGCCACATCAACTTGTTCTGCATTGGTCTCCTCGGTCGTTTCCCCGAGGACCATATCAGTTAACTCTCCAATCGCCTCCTCAGCCACTTTTAGAATGACCTCATCGACCAACTGTTCGATAGTCATTTTTATCGGCCCTTTAATAACTCGAACGGCTAATGCTACGACAGCCTCCGCTGTCAACCCTTCAATGGTATATTCGACCAATTGTCGGGACAAATCCCTGATGTTCACCAAGGACAGCTCCTCGGCCACGCGATCTTTCTCGTCTCCCGGCGCATCGGGATTATCCTCAACCCTTTCTTCGACACAGGGGGGAGGTAAGGTTGATGGATCCCGAGTAATCCCTTCAGTATCTACGACCACTTGTGTCACGACCCACACCCTAGAGTAAGGGCACGAGAAGTGGGTACGTCCAGCCTATGTCGCAGTGTCGATGGTAGAACGCTGTCCTAGGTCACAACATCTAACAATATATGGTACCTGTACAGTATATACACTCCGAGTGGAGGTGACAATATAGAATACAGTCTCAATCACAACTAAGGCAGAAATAGCACGATATCATAGATATGAAAATCTCAAAGGAAGATACAAACAGAAGGAAAAATAAGTCTAAGTATCTAAACGACACAATAACGAAACATAATACAACTCAAATCTCCACTTATTACAATACAAATTCCAACAGAGAAAACTAAGCGATAAACTAGCAATGTACTCCAAGCTCTACTGGTCCTCTAAGCTAGCTGTGAATCTCTATGTTACCTGTAATATTTTCAACAGGTCCAGTCAGGACAGGAGCGAGCACAGTACATCTCATGCAGTTCATATCATGGCAGGAAATATAAAACAAGCAATAGAGTAAGATACATGAAACGTTGTAAGAAGATGTACATAAAAATATGAGAGAAATTTTATAACTAGAAATATATACATGATAAGTAAGAACTGTAAGTGACTAGTGATTTAGAGTACGAGATGGCATGTAATTGGCTTAGGTTGAACATGATGTACATGAATGAACATGAGGGACACTAGCCAAGAAGGCTGTGTTGTACACGAAAAGTAATAGAGTGAACATGATGGGTAAATCACATGACCATTTATACTCACCCCTACCCATAATCAATACACAAGGATCCAGTCAAGTTACGTTACGAACATGATGTTTTGGTTACACACTAAGCACATGAGGAAACATGAACGTACACGAGAGCACATGAAAGTACATGAGCGTACATGAGAGAACATAAGTGTACATGAATAACGCAAGAGCCAGGTATACATGATGTACATGAAACACACTACATGAAGTATCTGATGCGCCCGCTAAGGGGGATAACATCCCATGAAAAGATCCATATAGTACCAACCCGTGATGATAACGTGACAGCATCTAGTAAAGTAATCTAGAGCAAGAATATAAGTCATGACAAGTATGAAACGATCAGAGAATGTACTCACCTGATACCCTGAACAGCTGATATGAAAAGATGGCCAACTGGAGTCACAGAGTCCTAATTATAGCAACATAGGTTATAAAGAGTTTAATTTATATGATAATTAAAATTATAATACAATCTACATGATTCTAAGTCAATCTAGGTCAAAGTCAACTATAAAGTCAAACTAGGTCAACTCTAATCAACTGTGGTCAAACTAGCTAGGGTTGGGTCAACAATGGTCAACTAGTCTAGGTTAGTCAATTCTAGGTCTAAACAAACTAAGTATATGCAAATAAAGTATCCAAGATAGCTACTAACTCATAGCCTAAGTCACTTGCTAAACCAAGCACAAAACTAAACCATAAGTTAACAAGACACACAAACTTAGTCATATAATATATATATATATATATATATATATATATATATATATATATATATATATATATATATAAAATATATATATATATATATATATATATATATATTTTATATATATATATATATATATATATATATATATATATATATATATATATATTATTCACATAAAAATATATATATATATATATTATTCACATTCACATATTCATATACATAGATATATATAGGAAAGCTATATATATAGGCACATACATATATATATATAGAAAGAGAGGTACAAGAGTAAGTGAGTATGTGTGTGTTTGGAATGTGTGTGAAAGGATATGTGTTAATGTTCTCAGATTTAGTGATAGATAGGTGTATGTGACATGGGATAGATGGTGTCAAAGGGTGTATGAATGCATGTGTGTAAAAGGTTATAGGTTAACTCAATTTATAGAAATACATACATACATACTTACATTGTATACATACAGTCATACATATCATATATGCATACTTACATTCATTCATGCACCTATACATACATACATAGATGCATACATACATATTTGAATACATTATATACTTACATACATTATATTCATATATGCATACTCTACATTATATTACATTCATTCCTGCATACATGCATACATACATATCATGTATATTATATTACATGATACATACATGTATACTTGCATTACATTATACTTACATTCATGCATATTAGATACTTGCATTTATATTAACATATTGCATACATTCATTTCATTCATGCATCTATACATTACCTACATATTTTATACATATGCATACATTGTATATTCATATCATTTCATACATTAACATAGAGGCATACAAACATGCACACATCATATATTTTATACCTTGCATTACCTTACATATCATGTTATATATTATCATTCATTCCTTTCATATATTACATTATTTTTAAGTTAATATATGGATATAATACATTATCTTGCATGCTTGCATTCATATATTACATTCTATATTACCTACATACATGTATTTCCTCCATTCATTCATGCTTGCATCATATACTCTACATTACCATACATGTTATCATTATATATTGCATTACAATATTTATACATTATGTATTCATATCTATCATTACATATATACCTTGCATTCATATCTAGCATTTATTATATACTTTCATGCATACATTGTATATCATTTTTTTATTCATGCATTTATGCATTGCTTACATATATTATATTAATTGCATTCCTACATGCTTGCATTCAACCATATATATACATTAATGTAAAGAGAATATATATCATATATATATCATTTCATTTATCTAACATATCATGCATTACATACTCTATATTCATTTAATATCCATACTACATAGGCTCATAGGTTACACAAAATACATATATCGTATAGTCACTCTTCTACTTAAAACCAATACTGTACCAATTGGGCCTTCACTAACTTCTAGGATTAAAGTATATTATAGCCCTTCGTGTTAGCTTTCCAAAACTTCAAACGGATCGCATTTTCGTGTCCGGAAGCTCCCGAAATCGCAAAAATACCGAAACGCATTCGCCTTTCGTACAGCTGACACTCAAATAATTTTATAGAAAGTTTCAGAACGAATTTGGCTTATTAAAATATATATTTGGAAAGCTAACTTCGATATGGTTCTTTTAAAAAAATGGGAGATAAATCGGAGTTCTAAGCTAAAAGTTATAACATTTCTAAGTTGCTTTGGTTAATAAAAACGTGGATGAAAATTATGACGAATTTGGGTTGGCCAAGATACTTGGATACCAACATAGGTATCCAAATGAAAGTCATTCTAACCATCCTAACTAAGATCAATCCACTCTCTAACCATTCTAAAACCGAATTTAAATATCTATTTAAACTATTATCATGCATACATACATATGGGGTGTCCTAATTTGGGATCTATCAAATAGGACACAAGACACACCTATAACATCCTCAAATGGACTCCAAATGGTCTCAAAATTGAATCTAAAGGGGACACATGCATGGGGGTGGATCCTTTGGATTCAAAACTAATTAATATACAAAGAAAATCAAGGTAGAGGATAGGTTTTACCTATTGGGAGTGAAATCCCAATGAAAATCTTTAGGACAAGACTCCGATACGAAGATCTATCCAAAAGGACACCTCCCTTTGCACCTTGTCCAAATTCTTGGATAGAATCCTTCCTTGATGGTGTGGGATGGATTAGGAGAAGTTTGGATAGAGGAATGTGAGGGAAAGGAAATCAAATCCAAGAGGGAAGCTCTCTAATTTTGGGAAGAACACTTAGGGTTCTATGTAGAGGTAAAAAGAGGTAAGGGTTTTCTTAAGGATTCTTTATAGGAAGGGATGGGGCACTTGATGGCTGGTCATTAGATGAATTAGGGTTAGTTTTTCATGTAGATGAGTGGCTAGGAGTTGTCTACCCAATTATAAGCCTTCCTATTGGTTCAACTAGTCATAAGGCTTTCTTTTTCACAAATATCCTAAGGGGTAAATATCCTACTATGAAATATCTAGATATTGTTAATCTAACTTAACCATTAAGTCTCTAACCTTCTAACTAAACCTCCATGAGCATCATTAACATCTAGGTTTAGTCAAAACTAGGTTAGTCCCTAACAATTCAATTAGCACAATACTAATTAATCAAAATTTATTTTCATTAATAAGTCAAAAATGACCAAAATATCTTTAGGCTAAAAAGTCACAATTAGTCATCCTAATCACATGGTTAGGTCCCCATGGTCATGGTTAGTCTCTAGGTCATGCAGTCTCTAGGGTTACACTAGTTAACCATCAAAATCACAATTCAACATTTTAAATAGTTTTAAAATAATTAAAAAATCACCAAAAAATTATAACATTGTTTAAATATCATTTTTAAATGATTATAATTACAAAATTTCAAAATTACCCTCATTTTAGAAACTGGGTGCTACAAGTCTACCCTCCTTAAAAAAATTCCGTCCTCGAAATTAAGATGGTCGTACTCCTTCTAGGTTAAACTCCCAACAATTAAGGTCTCAGGACTTAATCAAATCATAAAATTTAGAAGGACTGCATACGAGGTCATGGCATATGGTGGTAGTAAAAGTCTCATCTTGGTATACTAGTCGTACTAGGCCAAAACAGTCATAGGGTATCAAAACATACAAGCAATCTGGGGTGTTAAACTGAAAAAGATAAAGAAATAACAATCATCAAGGCTTTAAGGCAAAATCAAAACCAAAATTTAAAGCACAACGTCGAGCATTGAAATCCAATCACAATATATATATATATATAGAGAGAGAGAGGGTTAGAGAGGGAAAAGCTAGCATTATATAAAGGTTATGTGGTTAGTGTGTGTATGGGTGTATGTGGACATGTTCATAGGGTTAGATAGCAGACGTATGTGTGAAATATACATGAAAGTGTATAGGAGGGTTTGGGTTTCAAAACAATAGCTATCAAGTTACACTACTCATGGCATATTGGTTAAACAATCTACAATGCACAACCTATTTACTCATAACTTGCATGGCTAACCATATATATATATATATATAGATAGAGATTTAGTTATGTATCTATATACATTATAACATGTATGCATAAACTCTATATATATTTATATAGATATATGAATATAACATAGAGAGGAAGGGTTAGGTTTACATGGCAGTGTCTACTGAGTTAGAGCGTGTGTGTCCTTGTACAGGGTTATAGCTTTAGTATTGAAAGGTTAAACCCAGTTTTAGTTCAGCATTTACATACAAAAATCTGAAAATGAGCCAACATTTAAACCAGTGTAATATTAACATAATGCAGTTTCAGATTTTAGGGGTTTGAACATCACAACCAAACTCAATGATCCCAACACAACCTAACATGTTAGAGATGATACCCTAACATACTATCCATACATTTAGCTATGCATACAGTTCAATATTACATATTAAATCTGAAATTGAACTAAACATTTGAAATCAATGTAAAAATGTTAACATGTATTTAGTTTCAGGATTTTAGAGAAATTCGAACATCAAACCAACCCAATGTTCATCACAACCACAACCTAACATGTAAGAGTATGAAATCTAACATTATATCCATTCATACAACAATGTATACAGCTCAAACTATTACATCTAAAAACTGCAAATTGAACTAATCACTTAGAATCCAGTATTAAGGGTTAATATGCACACAGTCTCAGATTTGACAAGTTCAAACACAAAACTCAACCAATTTCTTTAAGAATTGAAACCCTGTATATAAGATACATGTGCAGTGATGTAAACAACAACTAATAACATGAAATTTACATTTAAATTACGAATTTAAACTAGAAAAATAGAGAACTAGTCTATGATACTGGACTGTATCAGAAATATTAGGGTTTTTAGAATTTAACATCAAAAACATATTAATGTGCATTTAGATAGGTTAGTAATCAAAGTGTAGTATGTATACGTGTCAGGCAAAGTATCTGTGTGCACTATATATATATATATATATTTTTTTTCAAAAGGTAATACAAAAAATAATGGCAAGAAGGAATTATTGATAAAATCTGTTCTGCTTATCTGTTTAAAAGAAGGAACCATTTTGAAACCAGAGCTATAATATCAAATCTAAGATAAGATCTCGTAAAATTATCGATTCATTATATTATGAAAAAAATCATAGCAAAAAATTACACAAGGTTTATAATAACAGCTAAAGCTACTCCTACTCCTAAGTTATTTGATGATGGAATACAATTTATAACAACAGAAGGGTACGATAGAGATGATATGTTTAAAAACCTTCTCAAGATACAATCTGATAATCATATGCGTCTGTCCAAAATTATGTTATTCAGAGTCCTCGCCATGCCAGTAAGCAAGGCTGCGATAAATGATAGATTCCATAACTGGGGTATGCACCTTTATAATCATGTCGTCTGAAATTCTCGCTATGCCGACAAGTATAGCTACGAGAAATTCCAAATCTCATAACCAAAATACGTACATCCGAAGTCAGGTCTCTATATTTTTGCCACGCCAGCTAATATGGCTGCGATAAACTACATGTTACATAATCAAGTAGATGTTTTACCATCCATGTATTCCCGTCAACATATAATATCAGAAAATATCGTAACTTAGGCCATAAAATTCATCTCGAAAGAAAAATCAAAATCAACAACGATCCATCAAAATCAAATTCAATAATCAAGGAGGAAGAGCGAACAAAACAAAGAAAATAATTTTAAATTGAAGTTTAAATAAGATTCTCAAGGGTCATCCCAGTAATCTCTCAAGGAGTCCTAACTGTGATTGAGTACCTTCAAAAATATATTCTAATCCTACTGCAGGCTGTAGTGATACTCTAGTTCGAATACTACTACATAAACTCGACCTGCATGGGCCACCACTAAAAACGTGTCACGACCCGCACCCTAGAGTAAGGGCACGAGAAGTGGGTACGTCCAGCCTACGCCGTAATGTCGGCGGTAGAACGCTGTCCTAGGTCACAACATCTAACAATATAAGGTACATGTACAGTACATACACTTCGAGTGGAGGTGACAATACAGAATACGGACTCAATCACAACTAAGGCAGAAATAGCACGATATCATAGATATGAAAATCTCAAAGGAACATACAAACAGAAGGGGAAATAAGTCTAAGTGTCTAAACGACACAATAACAAAACATAATACAACTCAAATCTCCACTTATTACAATACAAGTTCCAACAGAGAGAACTAAGCGATAAACTAGCAATATACTCCAAGCTCTACTGGTCCTCTAGGCTAGCTGTGAATCTCTATGTTACCTGTAATATTTTCAACAGGTCCAGTCAGGACAGGAGCGAGCACAGTACATCTCATGCAGTTCATATCATGGCAGAAAATATAAAGCAAGCAATAGAGTAAGATACATAAAACGCTGTAAGAAGATGTACATAAAAACAAGAGAGATATTTTATAACTGAAAATATATACATGATAAGTAAGAACTGTAAGTGACTAGTGATTTAGAGTACGAGATGGCATATAATTGGCTTAGGTTGAACATGATGTACATGAGTGAACATGAGGGACACTAGCCAAGAAGGCTGTGTTGCACACGAAAAGTAACAGAGTGAACATGATGGGTAAATCACAAGACCATTTATACTCACCCCTACCCACAATCAATACACAAGGATCCAGTCAAGTTACTTTACGAACATGATGTTTCCCACATTTAAGTATTCACTTTTTCACTTTTAAGTATTCACTTTTCCTTCCAATTTCTTTGGCATTTCGTCATTTCCAAACAACGAAATTTTTTTTGGGAATTATAATTTCCCAAAGGAAATGAAATACCAAAGGATTGGTTTCATTTCTTTTCCATTTCGTGAACCAAATGTGACCTAAGGATTCACTTTCCCTTCTAAATTTGCTGGTCTTTTGAAACATCGAATTTTTTTGATGGAAATCATTATTTTTCAAGGAAAAGAAAGAGTAAAGAATTGATTTTTTTTCCTTTCCTTTCCGTGAACCGAACGAGGCAAAAATGTCAATTTTCTGAATTTCTAATTCGACGCACTGTACCTCAAGGTGTGAGTTGGGCCGACATGGGCCGGCCAGGCCCATTGTTGACCAGTTTTGACCGGACTTAGCCCGGATGGAGGAGCGGGCCGGGCAGGGTCGACCCGAAATAAAAAAAACTTCGAACCTAGCCTGGACCCACACCCGGATAGGTTCAGGCTGAATCGGGACCGGGTCGGGCCCGGGTTAGCCCGCGGGCTGACCAACTTTAAAAAAATTGGCTTAGTTTTTAATTTATACTATACCTGTTTCTGTTGATCCATTGGTCATGGTCAAACTTGATTTTAATAATTGATCTAACCATGTCTCGATATAAGGGCTACTTGGACGACTGCTGAGAACCGCTACTGCTACCGTTCAAGACTTAGAGCCGTTTTGCCATTGAGTTTGTATTTTCAATATCAATATATTTTTCATAATTTATTGAGTCTAGGAATACAATGTACACCGAGTCGTACTGGCAAATAGGCTATCCCAAAATATTTTTAAAATATTTATTGTTTTGAAAATAAGCACATTTACAAAAGCATCGAACTGCTTGACTTCTCAAAAGCCCAAAACCCGATTTGCAAAAACCCTAACCAACCAATTCTGGACCAACATAATTCGAACCGAGTACAGCCTGAATTCGGCCCGAGTTTGGTTACTGGAACCTTTATATTTGAGTCCAGTCTCCCCACAGTTACGGATGCAACGACTATCTGTCGAGATTCTCTCAAAGAATTCTGCCCGAATTCTTCCTTTGGAAAACCTATAAATATAGAAGAATTTCTACCATTTCAACACGCCAATTCACTTTATCTTCTCTTCTCTCTAAACCTACTACGATCTTCCAAAGCCTTCTAAGCTTTTCATTTTCAAATTCCAAGCCAGTTATAATCCTCTAGTCGATTTGCCAATACGGCACGGTCTAGACGTTTCAGAGTGATTGTAATCAGAGGCTTGATTGAAGATAGACACTTCATAATTGAAGTTTGTCGAGTGCTTCGGATCAAAGCTCATGTTTGTAGAAGTTGTAAGGACTTCGCATAAAAACTTGCGATATTTTCTCATAGTAAATTTTAACTGGAAGCTGGAGTTCTTCCAACTGGATTAGTCCTCACAAGACAAAAACCAGTATACATTATTGTGTTTGTGTTTGCTCTTTGCTCTCTCTTTTACATTTACATATTTGTGATATATTCTGTGATCTTGCTACTAAGAAATTTTTAAATAGCTAATTTTCTGTTGTTTACTCTATTCATCCCTCCTCTAGAGTATATTGCTTTACATCTCGTTCCTACAATTGGTATCAGAGCGGGTTATATAGGTGAAGCAAGGTAATATTGCTATTATTTCTTACTATATCACAAGTGGTAACTGTGAAATTTATAAGTGAAGGCCAAGCCACAAACAGACCCCCACTGTTTGATGGTACCAACTACACATATTGGAAAACACGTATAAGTTTCTTCTTGAAATCTCCAGATTTCAACTTATGGTCCATTGTAGTTGACGGCTGTAAAAAGCCCTTCCGTATTCTTGTTGATGGAGAATTGGTTGAGAAAGCACATGACAAGTATACTGACTCTAAAAAGAAACATGCCAGTCTTGACGCACATGCTATTAAAGCTTTATTTTGTGCTTTAGACAGGACTGAATTAATAGGGTGTTTGCAATTACAACATCCAATGAAGTGTGGAAACTTCTCGAAGTTACTCATGAAGGCACGACACAAGTCAAGGAGTCAAAGATCAGTAGACTTACTCAAGAGTATAAGGCGTTCAAAATAAAGTCAAACGAATTCGTTACTCAGATGTTTACAAGATTTCTGGATATTGTAAATCCTTTGTCTTCTCTAGGCAAGGAATACAATAACCACGAGAAGATTCACAAATTGCTACGAGCTCTCACGAAGAACTGGATTCCAAAGGCTACTACAATTATTGAAGGAAACGACCTCACTACTATGTCTCTTAAAATGCTCATGGGAAAGCTACTCACTCACGAGCTGGAACTTCAAGACTTTGAAGAATTTGTACTAAAGGAGAAGTCAATCGCCCTCAAAGCTCAACACAGAAGATCCGTTGAAGAAGATTTTGACGACAATAAATTTGACTCTGAAGATCAAGCTCTCCTAGTAAATAAGTTCAAAAAGTTCATGAGATTCAACCGAAGAACAAAAGAACACAACAACAACAATAGCAACAATAAAGAAGATCCAATCTGCTACAGTTGCAAAAAAAAGGACACATCAAAAAGAAATGTCCGACAGCATCATCATCAACCAGGAAGGAAAATAAATATGAAAAAAGGTACATGAAGAAATCTACCTCTAGGAGATATGCTAACACAAGCATATAGCATGAAAGTGAAGACAGCGACTCAGAAGATGAACAATCAGATGACGCTACAAATGTATGCTTAATAGCATATGATCAGGTAAACACTAATCCCCTATTTGATACTTATGATAATTTTACCTTTGAACAATTAGGTGAAGCCTTTAGTGACCTCTTAGGAGACTACGAAAAACTATGTAGCAAGTACCAGGACTCCAAGAAGGTACTCAAAGAGTACAAAGGTAAAATAAGAAGACTTACCGACCTACTACCTGTAATGTCCCATCCCACTCAGCTCAATCGGAGGAATCGAAATGCCAACAATATTCGAACTTAGTCATGCAACGGCTGTTCGAAGACCCGCTCGGTCGAGGCGACTCCTCGCTTAGGTGGGTGGCTTCTGTGAACTTGCCTCAGCTTGGCCCTCATATTAATAAAAAGAAAGTTTTCAAATGCAGAAGTAGGCTTGATAATAAAAAAGACAAATCCACATAGCTAAGGGAATAATCCCGATGGGTCAGATTGAACTAGAACATGGAAAAAGGTCCCATGGTCGGCTTAGAAGTGTTGTTTGATGGCTTTCAAAATAACACTCGGTCCTTCGTCCCATGGCTTGGGAGAAGGAAAGTTGGTCTTCGCCTTAAAGCTATGAATTAGCCTAAGTCATAGGCATCGCCCGCGTAAATACTTGATAAAGCATGCACGGTCCCATCGTCCAAGGCTTGGCATGTATGGTCTCATCAGACGATGTTATCGTCGATGCGATACAGATGAGCGTGCTTAGATTTTGAGGAATGGTTCGAACGGAGATTCGAAGTAATCGAGATTCAAAACTTATTTCGAGGATTTATCGAATGACTTTATCCCTGAGTGGTGTAGGGGATAGCCTCAGGGATGTCGATCGATTGAGGATACGGGGTGCCAATGAGTCTATCAGCAAACGACGAGTACGCAAAGCCTTAGATTGAGTATCATTGTGTAAGTTGTAATCTTGAGGATTTTGACGAGTTGATTCGAACGAATTAGAAATAATGCACACGGGATTGGGATTGTGCAAGTAAGAAATATGAATATGATTGAGTAGGTAAATTGAGTCAAAAAAAGTTAAGGTGTAACAAACGAATGACTCGATTGAGAAAATCGATATGAATCGTATACAAAAAATTAGCACGATTGGATGATAGCGTACATGGAACTGATTTGAATATTTGAGAATGACTCTAAGGATTGTAATAGATGTTGCTCGATGATTTGAGTTAGCATAGATTGATACGTTTTGAGAAAATATATTGCTCGATGACTTAAGATATAGACGGATGAACATATGTGATTATGGGTTTGAATGAATTGATCATGGGAATATTTCGGGGATAATGATCGAATTTGATCTTGAATATTGAGGAGACTATACAGTTTGGATAATAGCATTAGTCGTACGACTCAGAATTCGTTGCAAATAAAGATCGTCAGGTTACGCATATCATCGATGGTATTAAGTCGTATCAAAGATCGATATGCGATAACTCGAGGGTACTCTGAGTCAGGAAATGACGATCGTGTAAAATATTATTTTGATGGATGTTATGCTTGGAGATTTTGATTGAAAAGGAATGTTTAGATGAAAAAGAAAGTATTTTGATTGCTTCGACAATAGCCACAATGTCGACGTTCTTATCTTGTGCGAGTGCAATTTCAGCCTCGCACATGCATCATGTCAGATTTGGGGTGATCATTTTGCATGAGCGCTGATATGGTAATTCATGTCGTGGGAATGATAGAACTCGAAAAATCAGGGCATGATAATTTGTATGCTTCGACCTGTGGTTTGATACGAAGGTAAATTCGAGGATTGGCCAGACTTGTGATTGATGATTAAGTAAACTTGAGGATTGAGTAGATCCAATCTACATATCAAGAATGAATTAGTCTAGACTCAAGGCAAGAGTTACGTCCTGATGAGAACGATTATCCTGCGGGAGCATTGGCATGGTGATTTCATGCCAATCGCGGATAATTAAACTTGCGTGAGATTGGGGCGTGACACATTGTTATGTTAGATGACCTTGTGATCAAATACGTGAATTATGATAAGCGACTTAGGGAATATAGAATGAAGATTATGGTCTAGTGACAAATTATGTCGTAGCATGCTTGACTTGTGAAGGATGGATAGGTGGATTATATCGAACATGTTCGAAGAGATAGACTATGCGAATTGCTTATTGGTCAAACAATATTGATATGTCGAGGAATTGGTTGACTGACGATAGGATGGCTTTGCTGAATGACTCGAACCCCTTGGACTAAGTGTTGCGAGTGCGAATAGGAGAAATCTATGCTCGAAGTTAGAAATCAGAGTGATACGAGCTTAAATAGAAAACCCATATTATCAACTTTGGTTTGACCTTAGGATTGGGGTCAATGTTGATATTATTGTTGGAGAACTATGATTCCGATGCTGACGGATGACTTTAGCCTAAAGAGATGGCCTAGCAGTTAGGCGAGATGTCCCTGTTTAAAAGAGTTAGCATCGATACGATCGATATTGATGATTGATAGAATGGTATTGATGGATAGAATGATTTATAAGTATGGAAACCCCACTCACGAGACTTGGCTGAAATGCATATATTTCAGGGACGTTTGAATATGTGCACGATCTGACTCGAGTGAAAATAGTAGATTCTCTATCATAAGACTTGGCTGACATGCATGTATTTTGGGGACGTCTGGAATAGGTGCACGATCCAACTAAGTGATACGTTGAATTCAAATGAGACTGTAGGAAGTAAACGGTACCAAGGATTTTGAAATTGTGTTTCAAGGAAAAGATTGATGGTAGTACGATCGTTGGATTCAAATGAACTTGAATGTCGATTGAACGAATGGTTTGTCCTAGAACTAAGTTACCCGTATGCACGATAAGTATAAGTTGTCCCCAGTCGAGATATAGTTATTTTCGAGATAAAAAATAAATAAGACACGAGCGTGGCTCGAATTGAAGAAATGCATAGGAGGAATGTGTGCGAGAATAGTTGGATCTTGAATCAAGTTATAAGTCGATAAGTGTACTCAATTAGTTTCGAAGACAAAACTTTTTTTGAGTAGTGTATAATGTAATGCCCCGTCCCGTTCAGCTCAATCGGAGGAATCGAAATGCCAACGGCATTTGGACTTAGCCATACAACGGCTGCTCGAAGACCCGCTCGGTCGAGGCGACTCCTCGCTCAGGTGGGTGGCTTCGGTGAACTTGCCTTAGCTTGGCCTTCACACTAATAAAATAAAAGTTTTCAAATACACAAGTAGGCTTGATAATAAAAAAGATAAATCCACATAGCTAAAGGAATAATCCTGACGGGTCAGATTGAGCTAGAACATGGAAAAAGGTCCCACGATCGGCTTAGAAGTGTTGTATGATGGCTTTCAGAATGACACTCAGTCTTTCGTCCCATGGCTTGGAAGAAGAAAAGTTGGTCTTCGCCTCAAAGATATGAATTACCCTAGTCATATGCGTCACCCGCGTAAATGCTTGATAAAGCATGCACGGTCCCATCGTCCAAGGCTTGGCATAGCCTTTGCTTATCAAGTTGTTGCACGATTAAGTTAGGCAAAGTTATACTGGGCTATCGAAGTCATAGCAAGCACTATCCCATGTTATTTGCAGTTGTCAAGTCACCTAGTCCCATGATCTCAAGGCTCGTCATATAAAGTATGACTTGGGCGGTAGTGTCGCATAGAACACAAGTCGGCTTAAGGCACGAGCCACGGTTGGTTCAAAGATAAGTGTGCCACATTCTATGGCACGTATAGAACACGTTTTGTTCAAAGTTATGATGGAAGGCTATGAATTTGTCGTTCATAAGTCGAGTCGATAAGGGTATGGAAACATTGGAAGTTAAGTCGGGACTGTAGGCCAGTCGCCGAAGAGAAATATGTCAAAATTGTAGGTCAGTCGCCAAGGCAACCCTGGTTTGGGCTCTGTGAAAGAAGTATGGAAAAGTAAAAGAAGTGAAGCAAAGGAAGTAAGTTGTGATGGTTAGGTAATGCATTTACGTTGAGTCTAGAAGTCCACGTAGGTGCGTGATCATTAGACAACTTGTCGATAAGATTTTGCACCCTCAATTCGAAAACCTGGGGCTATAGGACCGCATCGGCCTAGGAGGGGAGCAAGGTAGTTGAGCTGGATTGTACCGTTCAGACGATTCAAGGCCTTCGACGGGCTCGCTACCCGTGTCGAACGTCTTGTCTATGCCAGACTACATGTCTAAGTAGGCCTGGGGGGCATGATCTTTCATATAGATAAGTTGTGTGCTGAGCGATAATTCGCATGCACGATGTCGGTCGAATAAAAGAAAGTGCAAGCACGGCACGAATAAGATAAAGATGGTATGCACGGTTGCGATACAAGTTTTAAGAAGCCTAAGATTTGGCTATAGAAAAGACGTATGCTTTAGCACGAAATGTGGCGTTGAGTATTAAGTCGTTGGCATAGAGTTGCATAAGTCAGACTTGAGCCATTTCGAGTTAAGTCAAGAAGGGCCGTAAGACAAGTTTGGTTAAGTCATGCTAAGTTGCGAGGCACGACCTCGATGTTGAAGCATAGACCAAGTCGATGACTCGAAACATGTTGTATCCCAACGTATGGCATGAAAGACAAGCACGAGTCGGTACATTTATGATGCTAGCACGAGAATGGGCTTAAGGCACAACGATAATCAAGTTACCGGTGCAATAGCACGGGGATAGTCTGAGACACAAATAGACCAAGAGTCTTTGTTCTAAAATTGACCCTAAGGTAAGAATATAAAGACAATCATAAGAAATTATGTTGCACAAAGTAAATGAACGTGTTGGTTTTGTATGGGTGGGCGAGGAGCTCACTCCACCATTACAGTTGAGTACTGACACCCACACAGTTTTCATGTGCAGGCACAGGTAGAAGCTCGTTGGCACGGAGCTCGCTTAGATGCGTCGAGGCATGGATGTCACTACCATATTTTTAGTTTAAGGGTATTTTTAAAATTTTTGGGGTAATTTGAATTTATTAGATTTTATTTGAATTTATGGGAATTTTTAGGAATTATTTTGGAATTGTTTGGACTAGGTTGACTTTGACTAGTTTTGACCCTTGTAGACCAACCTAGAAGCTAACCCTAGTTAGCATGGACTTGGTTAGGTTATATGACTCTAGTCTAGCCTAAGCTAACCCTTGGTTTGTTCAATAGACTCTAGTTAGCAATAGGAATTAGAAAGTCATAAGTCATGACTTATGATTTAGAACCTTTAATAAATCAATTCAAGCCATAGCCTTGTAGATTGGCCCAAAGCCCAAGACATTACCAAAAACCCTAGCCTAGACTAAGTGGCCGGCCACCCTATCAACATTAGGAACACCACCCTATAAATGTTCTCTTAATTTTAGGGTTGCCTCTTTTTAGGAAAGCTCAAGTTTAGAAAAAAAAGGTTTGTTCCTACTTCATTTAATCCCTAGAATTCCATTCCATTTCCTTTTTCATTCAAATCTCTTCCATTAGGTTTTAATATACCTATTCTTGCTGTTATTGGAGTTTCATTTCAGTTTGTTGTTGATTTGTTGGATTGGGATATCAATGAGAAGAGCTCTACAAAGAGGGTTTTTCTAGAAAGTGCACCTATAGGTAACTTCTTCATTTTTTAATGAAATTTCGATTTCTTTACATATTCAGGAAGCCCTAGGAGTCCCCTAAGTGTTTGCATTGGTTTCGTGTCGAGTTTCATAAGTTTCGTGTCCGTTTTGGACACGTATCAGGAACTGTCCTTAAGTGTTTGTCGAAATGCCTCAAAGGGCATTTCGATTCTTTTTGTGCAATATTTTTGAATAGGAATCTAGGTCTTGATATTGCTTATGGATTTCTGTTCCTCCGAGGTGGTGTTTGTGTCGGGTTGTGTCGGATTCGACGCGTGGACACGCGCTGCACACGCGCACGCGCGCTCGGGTTTGATCCCCTGCCACTCGGGGGCTGTGGCGGACACGACACGCAACCAGGACATGCGAGACTCGACACACGCCATGGGGCTATGACTAACACACCACGTGTCAAGTCTCATGTATCCACATGGCGTGTCAAGAGAGTAATCGCCATCGCACGGGGTTTTGCCTGACACTATGCACTAGTTTTTCCCCCCACTGATACGGCTCTCGTATCCGACACAGGCACGACGTGGACACTGGCTAGTTGGCCTATGGGGTAGTCCTATAGGTGGGCTATCTACGTGGATGACCATGAGACACGGTTGTGTCCTGTGTCGTGTGCACGACACAAGTGCACGTGTGCACGAGACAGTGCACTGGACAGTGCACTGTTATGCCCGATCTGGGTTTATTTGTATTGGACACGATTGTGTCGTGTTGGTGGACACGTGATGGACCTTGGGACACAAATACATTGTATATTTCATTTACCAACTCTTTATTTTGTGTTTAAATGATTTTTAATAGGTAATTGTTAATTTACCAAATTCTGAATTGTGTATTAATTTCCTGATTTTTCCAGATTTGGATATTAAACTTTGAACATCAATTTAACCTATTCTACACTGTTAATTACATGATTTTAAACCTCTAACTTGTACTCCTATATGTAATCTAGTTATATGTCAATTTTTGATTTATTTGGGACTGTTTTGAGTTCAAAAACTGAGATTTGAGGGCTAGACTGAAAACTGGAAACTCATGAACTGTTGTGAACTGTTTTAGACTGATTTTTTTTAGTTCTATTATGAACCATAGAATGTTTCCTATGTTGTATGAAACCTGGGAATGGTTAGGACTGAAGTTGAAATCTGGGAATTAATATAGGGCTGTTAAACTGAGATTTTGTTAACTGTTAAAACAGTTGTGAGCTATGCATCCTTGGGTTCTTCTAACGTTGTAAAAACTGAACTGTTATTTCCCTTTTGCACATTTACATTCCTGTACAGTCCACTCTCCCTCCCTCCCACACACACACAGCCATACACTGTTTCACTCTCTTTATACCCCTTTGTTCAGTCACACACTCACACAATTTCCTCACTAACTGTTACACCCACACACACACTACTACTCTCTACACACATTGTTAACATACACATACACATTATCACCACACTCTCTTCACACACACACACATGCTCTCTTCCTATATATCATGTATATATATAGTAATGTGCTATATAACTATATGTATGTACCCTGTATCTATAATGTATATGTATAGTGTAATGAATATATATATTGTGTATGTATTAAGGTAGGTTGGTTTAGAGCCTAAATGCATTATGAGTTTGTGGCAATGTAGCCTATGGTAAATTGAGTGTGATAGTGGATGTTGGCTTGGTATAGTTTGTGTACTTGATTTTGGTCTAGTTAGCTAGTGTAGCCTTGTTTAGACCATAGTAACCTAGTTTAGACTTGTTTAACTTAGTTGACCTAGTTTGACTTCTAGGGTTGACCAGAGTTGACCAAGAGTTGACTTTGGCCTAGATTGACCTAGACTCATGTAGAATGCATAGTAGGACTTCATTTTACCATTTTGGACTTGTTGTGACTTGTGCTGTTCTGAATAAGAGCCAGACACCTCTCCTCGGACAGTACTTTCATATTGGACACTCAGATACCAGACGAGTACATTCTCTGATCATTTTATATCCTGCTTAGAATTATTTCCTGCATTAAATTACTTTACTTGTTACTGTCACGTTGGTCACACGGATTGGTACTATATGGATCCCTTCTTGAGATGTTATCCCTTCAGGGAGCATCGGGTACTACATGTTCTGTGCGTTTCACTTACATGGCGTATCACTATGCTTCATTGGTTCACTGATAACTTGTGACATATACTCTTATGATCACAGAGTCTTCTTCGAATCCTTATCCTATATATTGGGTTTCCTAGAATCCCCATTTATGGGACATCCATGTACCACCCTTCGGGGGCCTTGCATGGAATCATAACATAACCTGGTTGGATCCTTGTGTATTGATTGGGGGTACGGGGGAGTAGAAATAGACATGTGAATAATACCCAAGTAGTATCTTATCAGAATCATTCCGTAGTGTCTTATCAGAATCATCCCATGCCATTTACATGTCTATATTGTACTCTGACTCACTAGCCACTGTTAGTCTCTATTTATAGTAGATATTTCTATTACAGTTTTCTCTCTGTTTACATACTGTATTTCTTTCAGTACATGTATCTTACTTTACTGCATGATTATATTTTCTAACCTGCTATGAACTGTTGAGATGTACTGTGCTCGCTCCTGTCCTGACTGGACCTGTTGAAAATATTACAGAGGACGAGGAGGAGGCCTGTCTGGATACTTTCTACGGGGCAGCCTTAGATGACACTTGCGAGCTGGACCCTCAGGAGGACCCAGCTCTAGCTGAGGATATCACCCCCATTGCCTAGACTAGTTTAGTTAGGCTTATCTTATCTTATGTTGCCTTGAGACATGTTTAGTTAGACTTATTTTCTGTTCAGAGTTCTGAGTTGTATATATTCTTTCATTCTGTATCTGAGACCATGTACCTCTGGATATTTGCTGGGATTATCTTAGACTACTTTATCATCTATTTTTTCTTGAGTTCTATTTCATATCGTGCTATCTCTTCCTTAGTTGTGATTGAGTTTATTTACTGCACTACAAGAAAAAATCCCTTTTACAACGTTGAAAAATTGTTGTAAAATGTCTTTTACAACGTTTAGTAGAAGGTTGTTATATCCAGGGTTGTAAAAGGGGAGGTATCTTCAACAATATTTGTTTAAACGTTGTAAAAACGTTGTTGAAGTTCTTCCCACAACAGTTTACAAACATTGTTAAAATTTATAAAATCTGACAAAAACTTTTCTACAATATTTTTCGAGTATTGTAAAAAATACTTTTTAAAACGTACTACAAGTGTTGTAAATATAATTTCAACAACGTTCTACAACTGTAGTAAAAAATATTATCTACCACGTTCAATAAACATTGTACATAGATTTTGTACAACAGTGTACAAACATTGTAAAAAAAATTATACTACTTTTGAAAAATGTTCTATATTTATTCAATCATGTTTTCTGGACGTTGTAAATAATATTTGTATGTTATAATTATAATATCAACAATGATTTATAAGTATTGTAAGTGAAGTTTACAATGTTTAGAAAAGTTGTTAAATTGTTATCGTACAACATTTTTGAAACGTTGTTGATTATGTGTCCATTTTAAAAAAAATATAAAATTTATAAATAAAAATATATTAATCGCAATACAAATACAAATGTAAATACAAATACAAATACAAAAACAAATACATTCTTCTAATTTTTGCTCCCGCTCTTGTTGTTATTGTTGTTGTTGTACCGCTGCTGTTGTTGCTATCGTTGCTGAAATGGGGATCTTGCACACACTTGCCTCGTTTCGTGACCCAGTGTTGCGCTTTTCCTCAATTGAAGCTTGGTGACTGACTATAGTTACAGGCAAAACCTGAGAAAGAAGAATTGATAGCATAAATCTTTGAAAAATATAAGAATGGTATCATGTATTACGATATACTATATATCAATATGTATATCACTAAACTACATATGCCAAGTATATCCCATATATACATACTATATGGCAAGGTACTTCCTACACTCCAATGAGAAATAAAATGGAACCCCTGAGATCCAAGTAGGGGTGGGCATACGGATCCAGGACCCGCGGTTCCGACCCGGCCCGAACCGTATATTGGTCAAACGGGACGGTTCCTAAAATTTGAAATTTAAACGGGGCGGGCCGGGGCGGGTCGTGTGACACTAACGGGGCGGGGCGGGTCCTATTTTCAAAATAAACGGGGCCCCGAACCGACCCGTTTCTAGGAGTATGATTTTTTTTTTTATATCAATTTTGATTTTTTTTATATTATAATTTATAAATAATAGCACACGTTATTGTTTAGTAAACAAATTCTAGAAATTGGAAAAACATAATACTTGTTTTGTTCTTCTAGATAATAGAACATGTGTAAATGTTTACTATTCTATAATTTTTTGAATTTTTTTTGGGATCTATTTGGACCCGCGGGTCGGCTCGGTTTGGACCCGTTTCGAACGGGTCGAATCCGTACCGGTTCCAATATTTTTTGGACCCGTCCCGCCCCGCCCCGCCAATTAACGGATCCGGTCCGGATCCATAAAATTTGGACCCGGCCCGACCCGTGCCCACCCCTAGATCCAAGGTGGGATTGTTCTGTCAGAAGTGTGATTTCAAGGTCTATATTACCAGGATTTTGACCTCAATATGTATATACCTACATGACATACTAACGAAGATCAATTATAAAGAAAATCTCTGAAGTCAACTATTTTGAAGTCAAGTGCTTTTAGAGGTTTAATGTAATGATGCCACCTCAAGAGAACTAATATTGTCGTTTTAATGATTATAGTCTTTGGCTCCACTTCAGGAGGCTATTATTATTTAAATATCTTGTGCATATGTTAGTTTGCTTGAACGGACAACAAAAGATAAAAGAATAACTTGTAAAACACTGCTCAAGTTTCATATGAGTCATGCCTAGCCAAAAGAGGGGATAATGAGAAAATCAATTATACTCGTGCTGACATAGATGAGTTACCAACACAAAATATGATTTTACAGTTGGAAGAAAAAAAAGGATAAACTGCTGAGTTACCTGTGGTAGGACTTTCTTTAGAGCCTTAATAAATGACAGCTACTGATCTTTTGCATCCTCTTTTGCATCAAAGTTCATGGCTACAACGATCGCTTCCTAGATCAAACTTTCATACCCATCCTTGACATTATGTATCCCTGTCAACATATATACGAATACTTAGCACCCTATACATTAATCTTCCGAAGAAAGAGAGAAAATGTGTTTGGTTTGTTGGTGCCATATATGCCACAACAGATTATGAAATAAACATCTATATATGTGTTGTTGGAGCTACGAACATGTTGTCAGTTCAAACATGTGCCAAAATAGGCAAAAATAGTTCAAACACTGGCTACTACAATTCAAACATGATTTTAAGTTTTCTTGCAGAAGAGCAGATTCAAATTCTAGTCTACATGGTATGGTTGTGGAATAAATCCAAATTTAAGGAGCTTTGGTATAAGCCGACCATTATTTTTCTTGATGTCTAAATTAATGCATCAATTATTGTTGGCAATACCAGATGATTTTGATGAGCCCTTTACCTACGGCGCAGTTGCACTTGGGGCATTTGGTTTTGGCTTCTTCACCTTTTTGAATGTTTTTTATGGATGAACTTCTGGATGGTGAAACATTTTATCGCTTGGAAACCTGTAATTCTTCTCATCATAACCAAGAATATTTATTTTATAATGAACAACCAAACAGAGCCATGGCTATTGCTCCTTAACTCATGATACAGACAACAATGAGGAAAACCAAAAATAAAAATAACAATCTCAGTTTAAGAAGAAATTCTAGAAGATAAGAAATCCAGAAATAAAAATACCTTGGAGGTGCAGTAGTGGGTTTCTCTGGAGGCCCTGTTAAATCAAAAATAAAAATAACTCACTATAAAACCCTAAATAATTTATCACAAATTGGGAATCACTATAAAATCCTAAATAAAAAAGACATAATTAAGAAGACATGAGTTACCATCGAGAAAGATACTTGTAATTGAATGAGAGAGAAGAAAAGAGGAAGGCCCGTGAGAGAGAAATAGAGACGGGTCATCTTCTATTTATTGGAGCGGGATAAAAATGGCGGGGGATGAAAAATTTTGAGGTGGAGGGTGGGGGAAAATGTAGGGGAAATTTTTTGGGAGGGGATCTGGGAGGAGCTCGCGCGGGATTTGGAGGGAGGAAAAATTTTAGGGGGAAGAGACGGGAGGAAATCGGAGAAGGATTTTTGCTGGGTTTGCTGAGATTTGGAAGATATTATATAGCTTTTTGCAATTTCCTTTTATGTACCAAAAAAGATTTGCAAGGGCCTTATAGATATAACTATGAATTCCTTTCCATGTAAAATATTCTTTTTATATTATTAAAAATATATTTAAATATTTAAATATATTTGAATTAAAATTTATTACATATATATATTTATATTTTTAATGATAAGCTGAACTGATAATTTAAATATAGTTGAATATTTAAATATTTATAAATATTTAAATATATTTATAATATGAATATTTAAATATTTTATTCCCGAAACAGATCTTTTGATGGAAAATGGATTCGAACTCTTATTTCCAGAGAGGCGAAAAATTGGTTCTCCTAAGAGAGATGAATACTCGTTCTCAACCGAAGTTGATGCAACGAGAAGAATGGTCGCTCTCAACCGGAGTTGATGCAAAGATATGAATAATCGCTCTCAACCGGAGTTGATATATTTGAATTAAGATTTATTACATATATAGTTATATTTAAATAAATGGAATTTTCTGACATTTCTACTTGGATTGATGTTTTAATCAAAATTTCCTGTATAGCATCATAGGCCTATTATATCACGTCGAGAGCAAACTTTCCACTCGGTAGTATTTTTTCCACAAGCAATATATCTATACAGACTCAAGCAAACACAATATTCTTAAAAGAAAACATGTTGGAACAATTTGTATAGTTTACATCATGCAATGAAAATTTCGTGGATTTAAAAACTAAATCTACATAATATGGCTAGTGCACTTACGAGTTTGATATAACTCCCTCCCTCTCAAGTGCTTCCTCACAAACTGCTAAAGATGCTAATGCAACACCAGCATCGTTGACATCCTTAGGCATTGTGTATGGAGCGTGTGAGCATTTCCTATGATTATTGAGAAAGTTAGTCCGCTTTTTGCGATCCAGCAACAGATCAAATATTAAAATGGCAATACATCCTGCAAAAGTTCATAAAAGTTCACAAAAGATCAAATGGAAAGACAGCCTGCAACAGATAAAATGGCAATATTATCATTCTACACATAAAAGCTCACAAAAGTTTATAATCTGCAATTGTCTAATTAACCAAAAAATGTAGCTTGTTTTGATTCCCATGAGGCTAGACATGGTACATAAAAACTAATGCATAGTTTTTGAGGCATTTTGCCGAACATATTATGTGCTTCTTAAAACAAAGCAAAAATTGTAACACTTTCACAACCAAAATCATTACTATGCCTATATACAACTTCAAATGAAATGCAACAGTTACTAGTTAATATATATAACTTCAAATTCATTGCTATGCCTATAAACATAACTACTAGTTAATATCACAACCAAAGTTTTTTTCGTTCTCAAAAAAAAAAAAAAAAACAGCATCAATCTATTTCTGTTCACAATTACTAGTCAATATCAAAACCAAAGGGTTTTCAAAATCATAAAAAAAATATTTCTATTCATAACTTCAAAATCATTGTACCCAACAATCTATGATAAATTCTGATGCATCAGTATATAGAAGAAAAATAGCAACAACGAAAAAAGCAATGCAAAAATAGAAGAATAAAATAGAAACAATTAAACTAGAAGAAAAAAGGGGAAATCCTGGCTTGCGTGCGTCTTTTATCTTCTCTAGGGTTTGAAGGATGGAGGCAGTTTGAAGGATGGAGGCGGCTCCAGGTCTGGGAGGGGGGGGGGGGTGCTGGAAAAGAAAAGAAAAAAGGTCTGGGAAGATTTTATTTTTTTGTATTTGAACTTTGTTGGGGTGTTGGCGGGTGGCACGGTTTATGCGGGATGTAAAAAATTTTGGTGTCGTGTGTGCGTGAATGTGGGAGGGGGGTTACTTGTATACATTATTTTTCTATTATTACCTAATATATCTTTGGAGATTTTTATTTTATTTTATTATTTTTCTTTCCTTTTATAGTATAATACATGTTGTTAACATATATATATATATATATATATATATATATATATATATATATATATATATATATATATATATATATATATATATATATATATATATATATATATATATATATATATATATATTATTATTTGATTATAATTTTTTATTATTTGAATATTTTTTTCAACATATATAGATTATTATTAAAATTTTATTATTTGATCATTCTCCTTTTATATATATATATATATATATATATATATATATATATATATATATATATATATATATATATATATATATATATATATATATATATTTATATATATATATATATATATATATATATATATATATATATATATATATATATTATAGGGATTAAATATATATATATATAAATATATATATATATATATATATATATATATATATATATATATATATATATATATATATATATATATATATATATATATATATATATATATATATATATATATATATATATATATATATATATATTATATATATATATAAAAAAAATATATATATATATATATTTATATATATATATATATATATATATATATATATATATATATATATATATATATATATATATATATATATATATATATATATATATATATATATATATTTTTATATATATATATATATATATATATATATATATATATATATTTATATATATATATATTTTAATCCCTATAATATATATATATATATATATATATATATATATATATAGGGATTAACTTTACGGAAAAACTTACTGGAGCACTACACATACACGTTTCTCTTCCAAATTTTTATTCTTTAAAAAATTTAAATCTCATCCTTTTTTAAATGAACTCTATCTTTATTTTAAATACACAAATTCTATTCATCGGTATAATTTTTAAAATAGAGATGATATTTTTTAAATATAGAGAGATAGATTTATTTTTTATTTTAAATAGATAGATTTGTTTGAAAAAACAAATCTAAAAAATAATCTATCTTTCAAATTACCTAACATGGGGGAGGGGAGGGGAGGGGCGGGATATGGTCTTCCAAAATTTTGAGTCCATAAAATATTTTTGATATCTTTTTGAAAAAAAAGGAAGATTATATTTATGGTATTTTCCAATTATAATATATCCATATTCATTCTTCCTGTAATTTCAAATACAAGATAGGTAATAATTTGTTAACATAGATTTATTGTTAATTACTTGATTATTTGGAGAAATATTTTAAGTTATTCGATTATTTGGAGATTTTTTTAATTTATTTGGTGAACTAGAGAAATCTTATTAATTTATTGGTGCATTATTTGATTATTTGGAGAAATCTTTTTAATTTATTTGGTGAACTGAAGGAATCTTATTGATTTATTTGATTATTTGGAGAAATCATTCTTATTTATTTGGTGAATGTGAGAAATCTTCTTTAATTATTTGGTGAATTATTTGATTATCTGGAGAAATCTTTTTAATTTATTTGGATAAATCTTTTTAACATAGATTTTTTTTGACAACATATATTCAACGTTACAATTTGAGGAGTTATTATAATTTTTCTATTATTAATTTGAATCTTATCTAAATACTACTTTGTCTGTGTCGAATAGGATGTTCTTAGACACATTCAAAATATTTAGAATCATGAGGACCTCTGGTCCAAATGGAAAGTTAGTTTCTGAATTTTTTTTTCAAAGTACAAAACAAAAAAATATTATACTTTTGATTATTTGGAGAATTCGTTTTTCATTTATGTGTGAAATATTTGATTGTTTGAAAAAAAATATTTATTGGGAAAATCTCTACTATTATAATGCGTTAGAACCAGCTCCAAATTAAGTCGTCTATGTCGTATGTTGATATGTGCTAATTCATTACCTCATCATTTAACTTTAGAGGAGCAATGCATAATGCATAATGCATAACAAAGTATGAGGAAGTCAAAAGAGAAGCTAAGCAGCTCGGATCCCCAATCTAGCCCATCTTCATTGCAACCTATCAATGTCTACTAACTCATCGACTTGCTAGCTCAGACAAATATGCTAGCTCATCTCCAATTGAATTAACTGCCAAGAGTATCAGGGAGCCATGTATCTGAATCTATAGATATGAGCTACGAAGTGAATGTAATCATATTAGAAAATGTACTTAGCTTGTGTTTTTATTTTCGTGTCTTTCTTTTTCTTCAATTTGTAACCGACTTCTTCCCCATTCAATAAACCCTAATTCGTTCTTCTCCAAATTGTGTGAATATTCTTCGAATATGCCATTAAAATGACAAGAATTGCTAAGTCTTCACCACTCCCAATTCAATTTGGAACAAGACCTAAAATGTATACCATCAACCAATTAATTTAAAACTTAAATATTTTTAAGTATCGTAACTGTACACGTAGTTGAAAAAAATTAAAACATAAAATTCTCCTAACTACTTGACATATGTAAATCCTAAAATATTTTAAAATTTAAATTAAATTTAATCTAAGTAAATGATATTATCTAACTATCATTTAAAATATTCTAACATAATTTTAATTTCTATTTTTTATATTTCAATAATATCGTAAATCACTATATTTAAATTTATTTTACGTACAACGTATGTGCATTTACTAGTATTTTTAATTTATTTGGTGAATTTGATTATTTGGATAAATTTTTTTGATTTATTTGGATAAAACATTTTAATGAGTAGCTTAATTTAGAAAACACTTTTAAAATGTAATACTCTTGACTATTCCATTTGAAGAAAACGAATTTATAGAAGGAAATATAAACACAATACAGACACATTTACACAGTAATAATTAATTAATTATGGTTTTTGCATATAAGTACATAAAATCTCATATTTTTTAAATAAGTTACCAAAATTATGAATTGTTTAAAAATTCTTATAGTAAATAGAGTTATGAGTCCCTTAAACCAGATATAAAATAGAATATTTGCCATTTTATGAATTGCTTAAAAGTTTTTCTAGTAGTTTGTCATTTGTCTGTGTTAATATGGTGTTCTTAGACATTCAAAAATTTAGAATATTTTTTATTATTTGATTATTATTTCTGACAATGTCTACTTTGTATCGGAAATAGTCAACTACTTTCGATGACATAAAAAAATCCTGAAAGAAACCTATACTTTCACCGACAATATTTATGTTCCCTCGTAAATACAAATTCACTTCCGACAATATCTAGTGTTTCTCATAAATAAAGAATTTTTTTCATGAATAAAACATAATTTACAAACAACTGTAATTGCCCTTGCAGTTAGGCCAGTTTTTAAGACGTGGCATGTTTGTCCTCAGAAATTATAATTCTCTTTTTGAGAAAAAAATATTCTGGTCGAAAATAGTTTTGGCGCCAACAACTCCCTCCAATTACTGAGTAATTTTATGACATTGTCTACTTAATATAGGAAATAGTCAACCACTTCCGATGACATCAAAAAATCCTTGGAAAAATCTATACCTTCACCGACACCAAAAATCCTTGGAAATATTCAACTCCCTCCAATACAAATTTATTTCTGACAATATCTGGTGTTTCTCATAAATAAAGCATTATTTTTGAACAACTGTAATTGTCTTCGCAATTAGGCCACTATTTACGACAAAACTTATTTGTCCTCAGAAATAATAATGCGCTTTTCCAAGAAAAAAATATTATAGTCGGAATTAGTTTTGGCGCCAACAACTCCCTCCAAATATTGAGTAATTCCGACAAAAATAGCTCATTTCTGAGTGCGCATTATGCGTCAAAAATAATATGGACTTTTACGAGATACTTCCGACGGAACAATTATTTTTGTGACAAATGCGACTTTTTTTCGAAAAATATTTCAACAGAACAAAACGAATAAACTGATTCGGTTATTCGGTTCGGTCTGGTTTGGTTTTGGTTTTAGCTACTTTCGGTTCGGTTTTCAATTTAGAACTTTAGAAATAGCTTATTCTGTTTTGAGTATTTTGGGTCGGTTGAAACCGAATAAACCGAAAGCTCACCCCTAGTAACTACCACCTTGTGTAATGAACAATATATTGTATCATGTTGGATCGGCTAGGAATAGAACAATCAATCTATTACAAAAATAAAAGATACATCATATCTACTAAAATTCCAAAGTCATTTTAGAACAAATTTCTAAGTTATTTTTTAACAAACTCATGATATAATTCAGTTGATTTACTTAGAAGATATTAAAAAGAACTCAAAAAGGAAATTGAACAAACTGATAGGACTAAAATCTCCAGTCCTTTAATTCATCAATTGAATATATGGCATAGCCTAAGTTAAAGAAGCATTTTAGAGTAAAATAGAGGTGGAGTGGTCATGATTTTTACAAGAACGAAAATTAGGATGAGCAGGAAGCCGTGGAAGGAATTTGTGCAAGAAATGGATACAATAAACTTGTCTTTCGAAACCGTAGAAGGGATGGGTTTCATCGTGTGACATATATGAAGTGAGATGTCGGCCTAATAAGACCAATATTTCAAATATTATCATCCTAACAATATTTTAAAGATAAATTTACAACATTGTCTAAACATTGTAAAATACACATCTTTTACAACATTTTATAAAAGTTGTTCAATACCTTTTTGCAATGTTTCTTAAACATTGTAAAATGATATTACATACACAACGTTTATATAAAGTGGTAAAATAAAATTATTTTTACAACATCGAACAAATATGGTGAAACATAAAAAATTTATAACAGTTGACAAACGTTGTTGAACATGACATTTTTACAATACTTTAAATACATTGTCAAAATTAAAAACTTGGACAACATTAAATAAACATTGTCAAAATTAAAAAATGTTACAATGTTTAAAAAATGTTGTTGAAGACAGTAATACACAACTTTTGTGAATGACCATTGTAGAAGCCTTAACGTTTGAATATAAAACGTTGTTTGCACCTGTATTTCACAACGTTTTTACAATAAAGGTTGTAGAAGACCCTCCATATTTATAACGTTTTTATGAAGTGTTGTAGATGGAACATTGTAAAAGGGGTTTTTTCTTGTAGTGCTGCTATGTCACCCCCATTCGGGGAGTATAAACTGTTTAGAGATATATTGCTAGATGTATGTTGATCTAGGACAGCGTTCTACCGCCGACACTGCGGCGTAGGCTGGACGTACCCACGTCTCGTGCCCTTACTCTAGGGTGCGGGTCGTGACACGTTTTTAGTGGTGGCCCATACAGGTCTAGACTAGAAGTGTAGTGGTATTCGAACTAGAGTATCACTACAGCCTGTAGTAGGATATAGGACATTAATTTTAAGGTACTCAATCACTTTTAAAAAATTCTTTTATTGCCATCTAATCCTTATTGTCAGCTGATCCTTTGAATTTTAATTGTTCGCCTTTGTTATTTCGCTTCTTTCTCAGAAATTGATACTCTTGTTTGTTTATCTTCAGGATGGTAGAGATTCGATCACAGCGTACCATCCATGGGGATGCTATGGAGGGGACTGCTACCTCCCAGCCAGTACAGCGGGGCCAGGGGACTGCAGCTCCTTCCACCTCTGCTCGTATTGAGACCTCGGCAGCAGCAGCAGGGGGTATGCTTCCACCGGCTCGGAGGCAGGACCCGGTCATCCCAGAGGATCCCTTACAGCAGTCGCCTCCAGGATACATGGATGCAGCGCAGATGTTCGCGTACTTCCAGCAGTTCATGGACCGACAGCAGGCTCGACAGGACAGGGGCATGGAGCTGGCCCTTACGACGGTTACAGCTCGACCAGTGGTCCATCAGTCGAGGACACCGGGGATCGAGCAATTTCAGAAGATGAGCCCCAGAGACTTTCTGGGGATAGAGGGGATCCTATATACCGATGAGTGGATCGAGCATATAGAGGAGATCTTCCGCTTGGCCAGGATACCAGCAGATCTTCAGATCGAGGCCGCAGCTAGCCGGATGCGAGATCTTGCTCGCACCTGGTATCAGTCAGACCCCAGGGTGGGGGTAGCTGGGCAAACTTGGGAGCAGTTCAAGGGCTTCTTCAAGAAGAAGTTCTTCCCAGATTCAGCACTCAGAGCCTTGGAGACGCAGTTCGAGAGCCTGGTCCAGTGGAGCCTTTCAGTGGAGGAGTACGCCGGGGAGTTTGGCTGCCTCGGCAGGTTTGTAGAGGGCTTGAACGAGATGGCGAAGGCCCAGAGGTTCCGGAAGGGTCTAGTCAAGGAGGTCAAGTCCTTGACCAAGGGCAACCGGGATGCCACATTCGAGGAGATCTTGACGGAAGCCTTGTTGGCAGAGGATGATCTTGAGCTTAGGATCAAGAGAGGGCGAGACCCAGTTGGGGGCTGCAGCAGCGGGGGCCAGGCCAAGAGGCTCCACTTTTAGCACCAGCAGCTGAGGTAGTTCCAGCCGCAGCCGATTCAGCAGAGGCCAGTTCACCAGCAGCAGCAGCCGAGGCAGCACCAGCAGGGCCAGAGGCAGGTTATCACTTTTGCCTACTGCAAGAAGCCCGGGCATGTCACCAATGAGTGTCGGAAGAGGCTGGACTAGTGCCTAGTGTGTGGTTCAGCAGACCACCAGATGAGGGATTGTCGCATAGCACGAGCAGGCCCGAAAGGAGGAGCCAGGGCTCCAGCATGCCAGCAGAGGGGACCAGCCCTGCAGATGCAGCAGCAGAGGTTCGTCCAGCACCAGCAGCAGGCCAGGAAAGGCCAGCAGGGGCGAGGATTCGTCATGGCAGCAGAAGATGCGGAGGCCATCGGAGAGCTGATTGCAGGTTCGATTCTTCTCGACTCCAGTCCAGCTTTTGCATTATTCGATTCCGGTGCTTCGCATAGCTTTATATCAGTATCTTTTACGATTAGACACGGTATCGTAGCTGAATCGTTGCCTAGGACTTACAAGATCACGATCGGGGGTGGCATTATCCTCGTGAGTGATGTTTGTAAGGGTCGGAGAGTAGTTTTGGAAGACCGTGAGTTGGAGGTGAGCCTGCTCGTAATGCCATTGCCGAACTACGATATAGTACTAGGCATGGATTGGTTGAGCAGGCACCACACCAGTATTGATTGCAGAGGGGGTAGAGTTCTCTTCAGAGCGTCGGGGGAGCCAGAGTTCGAGTACTCCAGACGTCAGGCAGAGCAGAGCAGCGGAGTCTTTTGTAGAGTCTCGGTCGAGGAGCAGGCTATTCTACACCCCTTGATAGCAGATTATATGGATGTTTTCCCAGAGGAGTTGCCGGGATTGCCACCAGACAGGGACATTGAGTTCTCGATAGACTTGGTTCCAGAAGCGGAACCCATCTCTCAGCATGTCTATCGGGTGAACAACAGTAAGCTGGTGGAGCTGAAGAAGCAGGTGGATGAGCTACAGGACAAGGGCTTTATCCGCTCGAGTTCGTCGCCATGGGGTGCACCAGTGTTGTTCGTGCCGAAGAAGGATGGTTCAGTACGCATGTGTATTGACTATAGGGTACTCAACAACCTCACGATCAAGAACAAATACCCACTGTCGCAGATCGACGATCTATTTGACCAGTTGAGCGGAGCTCGGGTATTTTCCAAGATTGATCTGAGGTTGGGATATCACCAGGTGAAGGTGAAGGGGAGGATATTCCTAAGACCGCTTTCAGGATACGGTACGGGCAGTTTGAGTTTTTGGTTATGCCGTTTGGGCTAACCAATGCACCAATAGTGTTTATGAACCTTATGAACAAGGTGTTCCATCAGTATCTGGATCAGTTTGTGGTGGTATTCATTAATGACATCTTGATATATTCTAAGACTGAGGAGGAGCACGAGGAGCATTTGAGGATCGTGCTGGAGATTCTCAGAAAGGAGCAGCTTTACGGGAAGCTCTCCAAGTGTGAGTTCTTCTTAGACCGGATGGACTTCTTGGGGCATGTGGTGACTGGAGATGGTATCTCAGTTGACCCCAAGAAGATTGTAGCAGTTGAGGCATGGGCAGCACCGACTTCAGTTGCAGAGATCAGGAGTTTCCTGGGGCTGGCAGGATATTATCGGAGATTTGTGCAGGATTTCTCCCGGATTGCAGATCCGTTGACTCGGTTGACCCGAAAGGATGCTGAGTATGTTTGGTCAGAGGAGTGTCAGGCAGCTTTTGATGAGTTGAAGAAGTGGCTTACGACAGCTCCAATTCTGACATTGCCTTCAGGATCAGGTGGTTTTACTATTTATAGTGATGCTTCAGGGAAGGAGCTGGGTTGCGTCTTACAGCAGCATGGGAAGGTGATTGCCTATGCTTCCAGGCAATTGCGTTCCCATGAGAAGAACTACCCTACCCACGACCTGGAGCTGGCAGCAGTGATTTCTGCTCTGAAGTTGTTGAAGCAATATCTGTATGGTGAGAGGGTGGAGATCTTCACAGATCACAAGAGCTTAAAGTATGTGTTCACTCAGAAGGAGTTGAACATGAGACAGCGCAGATGGCTAGAGTTGATGAAGGATTTTGACATCCTACTTCAGTATCACCCAGGGAAGGCCAACGTGGTTGCCGATGCCTTGAGTAGGTATCCGACAGCCATGTGTTTGACCATGGATCGGCATTTGCTTGCCGACTTGGAGAGCCTTGGGATTGAGGTGATCGTGCCCGGGGTACAGATGCAGTTATGGGGGATGCAGATTCAGTCAGACTTGGTGGAGAGGATCAAGTCGGCACAGTTTGAGGACGTTGCTCTGTGGTGTCTTCGAGATCAGGTTCGAGCAGGATTACTGGAGGGCGAGTTTTCTCTTGTAGAGGATGGTGCCTTGAGGCACGGTTCCAGGTTATGTGTGCCCAACGGAGATCTCAGGGAGCAGGTTATGCAGGAGACCCACAGATCTCAGTACTCTATACACCTGGGTGCCAACAAGATGTACCGAGATCTGAGGGAGCATGTTTGGTGGTCAGGGATGAAGCGGAAGGTGGCTCGCTTCGTGGCTAGGTGCTTGGTCTGTCAGCAGGTCAAGGCAGAGAGGCAGAGGCCCGGTGGATTGTTGCAGCCGCTGCCCATTCCCGAGTAGAAATGGGAGCATATCACTATGGACTTCGTTTCAGGATTGCCGCGCACACCAGGAGGAAAAGACGCGATTTGGGTCATCGTTGACAGGTTGACCAAATCGGCCCACTTCTTGCCATTCAAGGTGGGTACGTCTACAGAGAGACTGGCGGAGATGTATATGCGGCAGATAGTCAGGATTCACGGGGTTCCAGTCAGCATCGTCTCAGATCGGGATAGCCATTTTACTTCCCATTTCTGGAGGAGTCTGCAGACCAGCTTGGGCACTCAGCTCAAGTTTAGTACTGCATACCACCCCCAGACGGACGGATAGTCAGAGCGGACTATTCAGACACTTGAGGATATGCTGCGGACGTGCGTCCTGGACTTTGGAGGTTCCTGGGAGGATCATCTTCATTTGGTGGAGTTTGCTTACAACAATAGTTTCCAGGCCAGCATTGAGATGTCAACCTTCGAAGCTCTGTACGGGCGTAGGTATCGTACACCCTTATCTTGGGATGATGTTGGTGAGCGAGCTTTACTGGGGCCAGAAATGGTTGTTGACGCAACCAAGAAGGTGAAGCTCATCAGGGACAGACTTTGCGTGGTGCAGGACAGACATCGGCACTGGGCCGATAGCCACCGGAGGCCGTTGGAGTTTGATGTACAGATTAGAGTAGGATTAGATTTAGGTTTAATTGTTGTGTTTTATTAATCATGTTTGTTTATTATAATTAATTGAGACCTTGCTTGTGATTAGGTCGGAGACCAGGTTTTCTTGAGGATATCTTCGACTCGTGGTACGATACGTTTTGGTGGAGGCATGAAGCTTAGCTCGCGCTTCATCGGCCCTTTTGTTATCAGCGGGAGAGTCGATGACATTGCATACAGGCTAGACTTGCCGCCTGTGCTAGTGGGGGTCCACAACGTATTCCATGTATCATAGTTGAGACGGTACGTGGCTGACCCTAGCCATGTGCTCGATCATTCAGAGATTGAGGTTGGGCCTTCTCTCAGCTATCCAGAGCAGCCAGTGGAGATTCTGGATCGACAGGAGAAGGTTCTGAGGAACCAGGTGATACCTTTGGTATGCGTCGCATGGAGGCATCATTCTCTAGGAGAGTCTACCTGGGAGCGGGAGGATGAGATGCGCGAGCGCTACCCATATCTTTTTGGACCGTGAGGTATACTTTCTATCCTTCTCATCAGTTGTATTTCGCCTTTCAATTTCGAGGACGAAATTCTTTTAAGGAGGGTAGATTTGTCACTACCACATTTCTAGTTTGAGGGTATTTTTGACATTTTGGGGTAATTTGAATTTATTAGATTTTATTTGAATTTATGGGAATTTTTAGGAATTATTTTGGAATTGTTTGGACTAGGTTGACTTTGACTAGTTTTGACCCTTGTAGACCAACCTAGAAGCTAACCCTAGTTAGTATGGACTTGGTTAGGTTATATGACTCTAGTCTAACCTAAGCTAACCCTTGGTTTGGTCAATAGACTCTAGTTAGCAATAGGAATTAGAAAGTCATAAGTCATGACTTATGATTTAGAACCTTTAATAAATCAATTCAAGCCATAGCCTTGTAGATTGGCCCAAAGCCCAAGACATTACCAAAAACCCTAGCCTAGACTAAGTGGCCAGCCACCCTATCCACATTGGGAACACCACCCTATAAATGCTCTCTTAATTTTAGGGTTGCCTCTTTTTAGGAAAGCTCAAGTTTAGAAAAAAAAAAGGTTTGTTCCTACTTCATTTAATCCCTATAATTCCATTCCATTTCCTTTTTCATTCAAATCTCTTCCATTAGGTTTTAATATACCTATTCTTGCTGTTATTGGAGTTTTATTTCAGTTTGTTGTTGATTTGTTGGATTGGGATATCAAGGAGAAGAGCTCTACAAAGAGGGTTTTTCTAGAAAGTGCACCTATAGGTAACTTCTTTATTTCTCAATGAAATTTCAATTTCTTTACATATTCAGGAAGTCCTAGGAGTCCCCTAAGTGTTTGCATTGGTTTCGTGTCGAGTTTCATAAGTTTCGTGTCCGTTTTGGACACGTATCAGGAACTGTCCTTAAGTGTTTGTCGAAATGCCTCAAAGGGCATTTCGATTCTTTTTGTGCAATGTTTTTGAATAGGAATCTAGGTCTTGATATTGCTTATGGATTTCTGTTCCTCTGAGGTGGTGTTTGTGTCGGGTTGTGTCGGATTCGACGCGTGGACACGCGCTGCACACGCGCGCGCGCGCTCGGGTTTGATTCCCTGCCACTCGGGGGCTGTGGCGGACACGACACGCAACCAGGACACGCGAGACTCGACACACGCCATGGGGCTATGACTGACATGCCACGTGTCAAGTCTTACGTGTCCATATGGCGTGTCGAGAGAGTAATCGCCTTCGCACGAGGTTTTGCCTGACACTGTGCACTGGTTTTTCCTCCCACTGATACGGCTCTCGTATCCGACACAGACACGACGTGGACACTGGCTAGTTGGCCTATAGGGTAGTCCTATAGGTGGGCTATCTATGTGGATGACCACGAGACACGGTTGTGTCCTGTGTCGTGTGTACGACACAAGTGCACGTGTGCACGAGACAGTGCACTGGACAGTGCACTGTTATGCCCGATCTGGGTTTATTTGTATTGGACACGATTGTGTCATATTGGTGGACACGTGATGGACCCTGGGACACAAATACATTGTATATTTCATTTACCAACTCTTTATTTTGTGTTTAAATGATTTTTCAATAAGTAATTGTTAATTTACCAAATTCTGAATTGTGTATTGATTTCCTGATTTTTCCAGATTTGGATATTGAACTTTGAACATCAATTTAACCTATTCTATATTGTTAATTACATGATTTTAAACCTCTAACTTGTACTCCTATATGTAATCTAGTTATATGTCAATTTTTTATTTATTTGGGACTGTTTTGAGTTCAAAAACTGAGATTTGAGGGCTAGACTGAAAACTGGAAACTCATGAACTATTGTGAACTGTTTTAGACTGATTTTTTTTGAGTTCTATTATGAACCATGGAATGTTTCCTATGTTGTATGAAACTTGGGAATGGTTAGGACTGAAGTTGAAATCTGGGAATTAATATAGGGCTGTTAAACTGAGATTTTGTTAACTGTTAAAACAGTTATGAGCTATGCATCCTTGGGTTCTTCTAATGTTGTAAAAACTGAACTGTTATTTCCCTTTTGCACATTTACATTCCTGTACAGTCCACTCTCCCTCCCACACACACACACACAGCCATACACTGTTTCACTCTCTTCACACCCCTATGTTCAGTCACACACTCACACAATTTCCTCACTAACAGTTACACCCACACACACTACTACTCTCTAGACACATTGTTAACACACACATACACATTATCACCACACTCTCTTCATACACACACGCATGCTCTCTCCCTATATATCATGTATATATATAGTAATGTGCTATATAACTATATGTATGTACCTTGTATCTATAATGTATATGTATAGTGTAATGAATATATATATTGTGTATGTATTAAGGTAGGTTGGTTTAGAGCCTAAATGCATTATGAGTTTGTAGCAATGTAGCCTATGGTAAATTGAGTGTGATAGTAGATGTTGGCTTGGTATAGTTTGTGTACTTGATTTTGGTCTAGTTAGCTAGTGTAGCCTTGTTAAGACCATAGTAACCTAGTTTAGACTTGTTTAACTTAGTTGACCTAGTTTGACTTCTAGGGTTGACCAAAGTTGACCAAGAGTTGACTTTGGCCTAGATTGACCTAGACTCATGTAGAATGCATAGTAGGACTTCATTTTACCATTTTGGACTTGTTGTGACTTGTGCTGTTCTGAATAGGAGCCAGACACCACTCCTCGGACAGTACTTTCATATTGGACACTCAGATACCAGGCGAGTACATTCTCTGATCATTTCATATCCTGCTTAGAATTATTTCCTGTATTAAATTACTTTACTTGTTACTGTCACGTTGGTCACACGGATTGGTACTATATGGATCCCTTCTTGAGATGTTATCCCTTCAGGGAGCATCGGGTACTACATGTTCTGTGCGTTTCACTTACATGGCGTATCACTATGTTTCATTGGTTCACTGATCACTTGTGACATATGCTCTTATGATCATAGAGTCTTCCTTGAATCCTTATCCCATACATTAGGTTTCCTAGAATCCCCATTTATGGGACATCTATATACCACCCTTCGGGGGCCTTGCATAGAATCATAACATAACCTGGTTGGATCCTTGTGTATTGATTGGGGGTACGGGGGAGTAGAAATAGACATGTGAATAATACCCAAGTAGTATCTTATCAGAATCGTTCCGTAGTGTCTTATCAGAATCATCCCATGCCATTTACATGTCTATATTGTACTCTGACTCACTAGCCACTGTTAGTCTCTATTTATAGTAGATATTTCTATTACTGTTCTCTCTCTATTTACATACTGTATTTCTTTCAGTACCTGTATCTTACTTTACTGCATGATTATATTTTCTAACCTGCTATGAACTGTTGAGATGTACTGTGCTCGCTCCTGTCCTGACTGGACCTGTTGAAAATATTACAGAGGACGAGGAGGAGGCCTGTCTGGATACTTTCTATGGGGCAGTCTTAGATGACACTTGCGAGCTGGACCCTCAGGAGGACCCAGCTCTAGCTGAGGACATCACCCCTATTGCCTAGACTAGTTTAGTTAGGCTTATCTTATCTTATGTTGCCTTGAGACATGTTTAGTTAGACTTATTTTCTGTTCAGAGTTCTGAGTTGTATATATTCTTTCATTCTGTATCTGAGACCATGTACCTCTGGATATTTGCTGGGATTTTCTTAGACTAATTTATCATCTATTTTTCTTTGAGTTCTATTTCATATCGTGCTATCCCTTCCTTAGTTGTGATTGAGTTTATTTACTGCTATGTCACACCCATTCGGGGAGTATAAACTGTTTAGAGATATATTGCTAGATGTATGTTGACCTAGGATAGCGTTCTACTGCCGACACTGCGGCGTAGGCTGGACGTACCCACGTCTCGTGCCCTTACTCTAGGGTGCGGGTCGTGACAATAGAGTTCCTTGGCGTTTTGAGGCGTGCGGCCGCTTGGATTCAGAACTTATATGGGACATAAATGGACATCGCCTATCTGAAGCATCCGCTGGCTCGTCAAATTGTACTGAGAGATGAGAGAGAGCTGAGTGACTTGTAATCAGAGACAAAAGTGAGCTTGAGTGATTGTAATCTTGGCTACACGCCTTTGTAATCTAAATTTCAAGTATCAATAAAGACTCGATTTTGTTTCAATGCTTGTGTTGCCTTGTATATTCAATGTTTCTGCTTGGGACTTTTGTGCGATGACCCCGTCGTAAGCTGTTGTAATCGGCTGTTCTGAAACTGCCTTGTACGAGCGTAATCTAGGCTCGTGCGACATCACGCCTTAGCGAGGACGATCGGTCCTACGGGACTGGGGCGTGACACTAGCTGAGGTTAGAAGTAATAATATTTCTAGTGAGACAGATGAGCTTTCTTCTATCAAATTGTAATTACACGAGATTATACGATTATCTGAAAAAAAAGATAGGGCCATTACAAAACTTGAGGAAGACTTATCCAAAAAGAAGAAGAGCCGTCAATGTGCACTAGTCAGAAATGATGCACTTACAGCTTACTATAATACACTTTATGACACTTCCAAAAAGTTGAAAATTAGGTTAGATAAAAAAACCTGAGGTTTTTGCTTCCTACCTTAACACGTGTCACTTACCGAAACATCGAAACACAGTCAAACTTAACACTGTCAGACCAAACCCAGCCAAACCTTTGCCCAAGAAGACTAACCGGCATGCTTTTTATTACAAATATCCAACTAGAAAACTAAAACCTACCAATCATGCACAACACACTGTATCTGACACTCAACATGTTAGATGTCACTATTGTGGCACCATTGGTCATATTTCTCTTGCATGTAGAGTAAGAAAGCTAGTTCATTTGAAAATATGTGCATGGATACCAAAGACTAACATCTCAGGATCCTACAAGAAATGGGTACCAAAAGTTTCACCTGCAAATTCTTTTGTAGGTGGAACACCCAACTTATGCTAGAAGCAAGTAGATCCTCGACAGCGATTGCTCTCGGCTCATGATCGGTGACGCTTCTCTATTTGCACATTGTCGAAGAAGAAAGAAGGATACGTCTCCTTCGGTAATAATTTTAAAGGGGATAGAGTAGGTATCGACAACATTGGTAAGACTCCCTATCCCGTCATTAAAGATGTCTGTCTAGTAACCGAGTTAAAACATAACCTACTCATCATAAGTTATTTAGCTGATCATGGTTATGGTATTAACTTGGTCAAAGATAAATGTACTATAGTTGATAGCTCAACTGGTAATACTATTTTTGAAGGTATTAGGGAAGCCAATATATATATTTTTTCTTTTTGTTGGAAGATGCTAACAAAGCAGGTAGATGTTTACTTGCCAAAAATGATGAAAGTCATCTATGGCATATGAGACTCGGTCATGCAAATATGGACATAATTTTAAGACTATCTACGAAGAAATTGGTACGAGGCTTACCGGACATCACTTTTAAGAAGGATAAGGTATGTAGTGTATCATAGCTGCTTTTCCCTAAATAATTTATTTTTAATTTAGTCTATTTTTATTTTTATTTAATTGTTTTGATAAAAAAAATTCTCTTTTCTAGTTATTGTTGATTTTGTCTATATATATATACCTGCGTGTGATTTTCGTAGTTGAGTTGTTCCAATGAAGGGGTCGACGTACCCGGGATTTTATATATTGTGTGGTACCGGTGTTGAGGGTTGCTCCACGAAGGGGTCGACGTACCCGGGATTTTGATATGTATATTGTCTATTGTAAAAAATTTGGGTCAACAAATACAAAGGAGACTCTGCCAAAATTTTTAATAACTTCGAGAGTTAGCCAAATTTAGAGAATTCCAAAATTTGGAAAACATTATTGAATAATCTAAGTTTATATCTAGCTTCCTAGCCAACAAGATATTACCATATGGCATGTTGTCTTTAACACACGAGATGGTAAAATAAGTTAAATAATTCCTTGTCTTTAACGTACGAGATGGTAATAAGTTGGATAATCTTCTGCCAACAAGATATTACCATATGGCGTGTTGTCTTTGACATACGAGATAATAATTGAGTTGGAACATGATATTAGACATAGGAGTCAATAGACTATTGTTTGTGATTGTAGTTGCATCATGGGGTGGGAGAGAATAATTGGATCACATCTATCGAAATCCCTATAATATAATAACTCTAGTAAAAACTGATCAGTAGTCCCGCATCTGTAAGGCCTTGCGATGTGGGGGGTGAGGCCTAGCTCACCAATAAAGAGCAGTCCAGTAAATTTTGAGAATAAAACCGGAATTTAAAAAGTTAATGCATACAAGTTTCCTACAAGATATGGGAGGACGGATCTAAGGCACCATACCCAATCTAGACGCCATCTGGTTCTGAGTAAATGGGATTATTATCGAGAAATTAGAGAGTGATCGTAATCCACATTGTTCTCTAGATTGCATCATCATATAGGAAACTTGACTGTGATTGTAGTAGTGAATTTAGGGTATTGTGATTGTGATTGTAGTCGTTATTTATGAATTATTAGGATTTATTCATAGGGTAAACACTGAGGAATTCACTAGATTATAATCTAGTTAGAGTCATATTTTAAGTTAACATTATAATCCCTCTGAATTATTTTCTCAATTTCTTTACTTTGAATTCCGATAATCCAATCATCTGAGAGATTCACAATTTACTTATTTTATTTTCTCGTCCTTGACTGAGGGCTTGCATATCGTTTGACGACCTAGTATTGTTCACTACGTTTGTAGATATACTTCCAAGGAGCTGCTATTGTACATTGAAAAGAAGCTGGAGAACAAGAACGAGATGTGACGATTGAAGGCAATCATATTAAAATTAGATCTTCTTATCATCAATTCAGGTATATAAATATATAATTATAATTAGGTTAATAGTTGTATTGGGTAGAATAGTCCATTTCAAATTTATAGTTTCAGAATGCCCTTTTGAATGATATTAATTTTATTTTGCAAGTTATGACCTGGAATAAACCTATCGTAGAACCTTACGGACGACAATCGCGAATATGGTTACTGGAGTATTCGTATGTCGTATAGCCTAGAGATGATGTTACATACTCGGCTCACCGTATTCTGTGAGCAGGGCATGAGATAGTGAATGTGAAAAGAACGAGGCTACCCGATCCATATTGAAGTCCAAGAACGCTGTAAGAACCACTGAACCTCTACAATTACTACATATGGATTTATTTGGACCTAGTAGAATTGCTAGCCTATGTGGTAAGTTATATGCATTTGTAATAGTAGATGATTTCTCTAGATACATGTGGATATATTTTCTCACATGCAAGAATGATATATTGTCTGAATTCGTCTCTTTTTGCAAGAAAGTCCAAAATGAGAAAGGATTCATGATCACTCGTATTCGAAGTAATCATGATGGTGAATTCGAGAATGCAGAGTTCGAGCAATTCTGTGACACACACGATTATTTGCATGAGTTCTCCTGTCCTAGGACTCCACAACAAAATTGAGTTATGGAACGTAAGAATAGGACACTATCTGAAATGGTTAAAGTAATGATAAACCAGTTTAGTCTACTCAAGTATTTCTGGGCTGAAACTGTCAATAGAGCTTGTTATGTTCTCAATAGGGTTCTTATTCGACCTAAATCGAAGAAGACTCCCTATGAGTTATGGTTTGATAGAACACCCACATTATCTTATTTTAAAATCTTTCGTGTAAATGTTTCATTCTTAATACTAAAGATAATTTAGGAAATTTCGATGAAAAGGTCGATGAAGGTATATTTTTAGGTTATGCGGCCAAAAGCAAAGAGTACCAAATCTTCAACAAAAGGACTATGATCATCGAAGAGTCATTGATGTTGGCCCATTGGTCATGGTCAAACCTGATTTTAATAATTGATAAAACTCTGTCTCGATATATGAAGCTACTCAGATGTTTACTCAAGACGCTTTGGACACTTAGACACTGATCAAGATCGGATATCTACTCATTTCAAGACCGAAGCTGTTTTGCCACTCGAGTCTGTATTTCTTTATACAATGTAGTTTTTCACTTTTATTGAGTCTAGAAATACGTTGTATACTGAGTCGTACTGGCAAATAGGCTATCCAAAATCATTTTCAAAAATTGACCTATGTTTTGAAAAATATCCCTTATTTACAAAAGCTTCTGAAGGATTTCAAAAAGCCCAAAAATCATTTTTGAAAAACCCTGACCAACCCTGACAGAACTCGACCCGAGTTCGGCTAGAGTTCGGTTAGCGACCGTTTGATTTTCGAACGTTTGAAAACTTGGTCTTCCTTTAGTTGCGAATTTTTCTCATAGAGTTCTGCCCGAATTCTGCCAGAGTTCTGCCTTTGGAAAAACTACAAATATATAAGAATTCTGATCATTTCAATCACTCATTCACTTTCATCTCTTCTCTTCTAAGTTTACGTTTCTATTCCAAAGAGTTCTAAAAAGCTTTCATTTTTAAATCACAAGCCAGTTACAATTCTCTGGTCAATTTGTCGGTACGGTGCGGTCTAGAAGATTTCAGAGAAATTGTAATCAGAGGCTTGATTGAAGAAAGACTCTTCAAAATTGAAGTTGGTCGAGTTTTTCGTATCAAAGCTCGCGTCTATAGAAGTTGCAAGGACTTCGTATGAAAACTTGTGGGATTTTTCAATAATGGATTCAACTAGAAGCTAGAGTTCTTCCGACTGGACTAGTCCTCACAAGAGGGAAACCAGTATACATCGATGTATTTGCGTTTGCCTTCTGATCTCATTTCTTTTACAGTTATTGTTTTGTGATTATTGATTTAATTATGTGATCTTACTGCTAACAAGTTTCTAATTAGCAATATTCTGTTGCCTACTCTATTCACCCCCCCTCTCTAGAGTATTCTGCTTTACGATATCGTTCCTACAATTGGTATAAGAGCGGGTTATACAGGTAAAGCAAGGTAAAATTGTAGTTATATTTAATTATTCTTAATTGCTATATAGATCACAGTATGACATATGGCAACTGTAAAATTCACAAGTGAAGGCCAAGCCACAAACAGACCTCCACTGTTTGACGACACAAACTACACTTATTGGAAAATACGGATGAGTTTCTTCTTAAAATCTCTTAATTTTGACTTATGGTCTATAATTATTGATGGTTACAAAAAGCCCCCTCGTATTACTGTTGAGAGAGTTTTAGTTAATAAATCCCATGATAAATATACTGAGGATGACAAAAAAAAGGTCAGTCTTGACGCACGTGCTATTAATGATTTGTTTTGTGCTTTACACAAAACTGAGTTTAACAGGGTGTATACTTGCACAACATCGAATAAAGTGTGAAAACTTCTCGAAGTAACCCACGAAGGAACAACGCAAGTTAAGGAGTCAAAAATTAGCAGACTTACTTAAGAGTATGAGACTTTCAAGATGAAGCCAAATGAATCTGTCACTCAAATGTTTACGAGATTCCTGGATATTGTAAATACTTTGTCTTCATTAGGCAAGGAATACAGTAACCATGAGAAGATTTGCAAACTTCTACGAGCTCTCACGAAGAACTAGATTCCAAAAGCTACAGCAATCATTGAAGGAAACGACCTCTCAATAATGTCTCTGGAAACACTCATGGGTAAGCTACTTACTCACAAGTTGGAACTTCAAGAATTTGAAGATGCTACACCAAAGAAGAAGTCAGAGAAGTCAATCACTTTCAAGGCTGTCGAAGATGATTCTGACGACAGTGACTCTGACTCTGAAGATCAAGTTCTTCTGGTAAGAAAATTCAAAAATTTTATGAGATTCAACAGAAGAACAAAAGACAGCAACAGCAACAACAACGAGGAAGATCCTATTTGCTACGGATGTAAGAAGAAATGACATATGAGGAAAGATTATCCAACAACATCATCATCAACCAGAAAAAGCAGCAAATATGACAAAGGCTACCTGAAGAGATCTACATCAAGAAAGTACGCCAATACAAGCATATGGCATGAGAGTGAAGCCGGCGACTCAGAAGGCGAACAATCGAATGACGCTGTAAATGTATGCTTGATGGCTTGCGATCAGGTAACCACTAATCCTTTGTTTGATCCTTATGATGATTTTACCTTTGAGCAACTAGGAGAGGCTTTCAGTGACCCGTTAAATGACTACAGGAAACTGCATAGTAAATATGAAACCTCTAAGAAGGTACTTAAAGAATACAAAGGTGAGATAGGAAGACTTACTGACCAACTAGCTGATATTAAAATAATGTTTCTTCTATTGAGTCTAGTGAGCTTTCTTGTATTAAGCTGTTGTTACATGAGACTACCAAGTTATCTGAAGAAAAAGACCAAACTATCATCCAACTAAAGGAAGACCTATCTAAGGAGAGAAAGAGTCTCCAGTATGCACAAGTCAGAATGGAAACACTTACATCTGACTATACTAGATTATATGACACCTCCAAAAAGTTGGAAATTAGTTTAGAAAAATGGCCTGAAGTTGCTACTTCCTATTCTAACACGTATCAATTATCGAATCATCGGAACACACCCAAACCAAACACTGTCAGACCAAACCATACCAGACTACTGCCCAAGAAGACTATTAGGCATGCATTTTTCTATACTAGAAAACCGAAACCTACCAATCATGCACCTCACACAACTTTCAACACTCAATATGTAAAATGTCATTATTATGGCCTCATTGGTCATATATCCTCTGCATGTAGAATCAGAAAGTTAGTAGATTTAAATGTTTATGCATGGATACCGAAGAATAACATGTAGAGCCCTACAATAAATGGGTACCAAGAGTTTCATCTGCAAATTATTTTGTAGGTGGGACACCCTTCACATGCTAAAAGCAAATGGATCCTCGACAGCGGTTTCTCACGGCACATGATCGGTGATGCATCATTATTCGCAATACTGTCGAAGAAGAATAAAGAAGGATATGTCTCCTTCGGTAATAATTTGAGAGGGTACATAATCGGTATCGGTGACATTGGTAAGGCTCCCTACCCTATGATTAAAGATGTCTGTCTAGTTACAGAGTTAAAACATAATCTGCTCAGTATAAGCTATTTAGCTGATCACGATTATGGCATTAACTTCGTCAAAGACAAATATACTATAGTTGATAACTCAACTGGTAGTACTACCTTTGAAGGTATCAGGGAAGACAACATATATGTTTTCTATCTGTTAGAAGATGCTAACAAAGCAGGTAGATGCTTGATGGCCAAGAGCATTGAGAGTCAACTATGGCATATGAGACTCGATCATGCAAACATGGACACAATTTCAAGACTATCCACAAAGAAGTTGGTATGCGGCTTACCAGACATATCTTTCAAGAAGGATATGGTATGTAGCGAATATAAAAAGAACAAAGCTACCCGATCCGTGTTTAAGTCCAAGAACGCTGTAAGTACCACTAGACCTTTATAGTTATTGCATATGGATTTATTTGGACCTAGTAGAATTGCTAGTCTAGGTGGTAAGTTATATGCATTTGTCATTGTAGATGATTTCTTTAGATACACATGGATATATTTTCTTGCACGCAAGAACGATGCTTTGTCAGAATTCGTCACCTTTTGCAAGAAAGTACAGAATGAAAAATGTTTCATGATTACTCGCATTCGTAGTGATTATGGTGGTGCATTTGAGAATGCAGAGTTCAAGCAATTCTGTGACACACGGTTATTTGCATGAGTTTTCCTGCATGACTCCACAACAAAATAGATTTATAGAACGTAAGAACAGGACTCTATCTGAAATAGCTAGAGTAATGTTGAACCTGTTTAGTCTACCTAGATACTTTTGGGCTGAAGCTGTCAATACAGTGTGCTATGTTCTCAATAGGGTTCTGATTCGACCTATATCGAAGAAGACTCCCTATGAGTTATGGTTTGATAGAGCACCCACAGTTTCATATTTTAAGATATTTGGTTGTAAATGTTTTATTCTTAATAATAAAGACAACCTGAGTAAATTTGATAAAAAGGCCGATGAAGGTATCTTTTTAGGTTATACGACAAAGAGCAAAGGGTACAGAGTCTTCAATAAGAGGACCATGATCATCGAAGAATCAATTAATGTCAAGTTTGATAAACTAAATCAACATTCAGTCAATGACGATGATGAAGACGTAAGTACACCAAGTACAGCTACTACAAAACCTTCACACAAAGATGTAGAACCTTCACACCAAGCACCAGCCGAATCTTCAAGCAAATCACATACAGAACCAGAAGCCGGAACCAACAATCCTGAGGATATGCCAAAAGAGACGAGATTCTTGGCAGATCATCCAAAGGACTTGGTAATTGGTGAGATTACCAAGGGTGTAAGTACTCGTTCCTCTAATAAAGATATAGCTTCCTGTGTTGCTTTTATCTCACAGCTTGAACCAGAAAATATTAAAGAAGCATGTAGTGATAAATTTTGGTTAGATGCTATGCAAGAGGAATTAAACCAATTCGAACGGAATCAAGTTTGGGAACTTGTTCCCAAGCCCATTGATCATCCGGTCATTGGCACCCGTTGGGTATTCCGAAACAAACTGAACGAGAATGGTTTAGTGACTCGTAATAAGGCTCGACTCGTAGCTCAAGGATACAATCAAGAAGAATGTATCGACTACGATGAGACTTATGCCCAGTTGTGAGATTAGAATCCATTCGCATGTTATGTGCATTTGCATATTTTCATAATTTTAAATTATTTCAAATGGATGTTAAAAGCGCATTTTTAAATAGTTTTATAAAAGAAGAAGTTTATATAGCTCAACCTCCAGGTTTTACTGATTTCAAAAATTTTGATTATGTTTTCAAGTTAAAAAAAGCCTTATATGGTTTGAAACAAGCCCCTCATGCTTGGTATGATCGTTTAAGCTCTTTTCTACTTGACAACGGTTTTTCAAAAGAAAAGGTTGACACTACACTGTTTATAAAATCTTTGAATAGCAATCTTCTTTTAATTCAAATCTATGTAGATAATATTATTTTTGGATCTACTGATGAATCTCTTTGTCAAGAATTTTCAAAGTGTATGCAGAATGAGTTTGGATGAGCATGATGGGAGAGCTGAAATTCTTTCTCGGACTGCAAATCAAACAAACCAACAATTGGACGTTCATAAATCAAGCAAAGTACATAAAAGATTTATTAAAGAAGTTCGACCTGGAAGCAACAAACCACTTAGCAGTCTAATGGCGACTTCAACCAAGCTTGATATTGATGAACAAGGCAAACCCGTCGACATACGTAAGTATCTGTTTTCCATAAATAAATTTCTTTATTTATTGTGTATCTGGGAAAATTACAACTGTGGGAATCTGATCTAGAAGATGATCACTTTATCCCTTGGACTATGCGAAGAAGAAAAGCTCTTAAAATTTTGACAGTAGATAACTATGTATCTCTCTAATGAATGAGAAAAAGAACTCTATTTATAGAGTCAAAAATAATAACTGAAAAGATAACTGTCTTCACAGCCTGTGCTTAGTTGAAAATCACGTAGGATTTAACATACGCAAGGTTATGAGCAGTTACTGGACGTGGCCTGTAACTGTTGGACACATGGCAATCATGCATGAGTCGTGTGCAAGTTACAGGACACGCAGGCGAGAGATCAGTGGCATGGCTGCCACGTACTCCAATTTGATGAAATCCACGCAGACTTGTTGAAGACGAAATCCACGCAGACTCGGGGTAGAAAGCTTCAAAATCCACGCAAACTTGGGGCAGGAAGCTTCAGAATCCACGTAGACTTGGTGAAGAAAACTTCATAATCCACGCAGACTTGAGGAAGAAGATCTCACAATACACGCAGACTTGAGGAAGAAAACTTCAAAATCCACGCAAACTTAAGATAGGACTGCCAGCTGTCTTGATTCAGCGTGCCTCGACTGACACAAAATCTCTGACAGTGATTGCTTTTGTCAGTCGCATTAAATGACAAGAAGCTCTTTTGGTACGCCAACTTGACGAAGGTTGAGTCTTGCTGAAGAAGATTTCAAAAATCACGTAATAGACGGCTGTGATATCTCGAATTCTGTGCATACGTGGCATACGAAGAGACATTCTTCGACTGTTGTGCTGTCAGTCATAATTACTCTCTGACAAATGATGAGTTGTCTCCTCAGCGTGACTTGTAAATATTGTCCTGATCAACTGAGCGTGACTTTTGACTCTGTCCTGATCAACTCAGCGTGACTGTCATTTTTAAAGGCCTACAAGACCCCCTTCAAAGTTTTTAAAAAATTGAAAAGACTTCAAAATTTTCGAAATACTTTGAAAATAAGATGATAAAATGAAATCAGTCATGCTGAGATGACTTCAAATTTTTCGGAAGTCGAAAAGACTTCGAAGTTCTTTGAAAACATCCAAATGAACTTATTAAATGTCATAATGACTCTTCGTTCTCCGAGACTGATTGTATCCAATTCATGGTGGAATATGAACCGCTGGCGAGCTCTGTTATATAAACAGGGAGAAGATTCATTTTTAATCTTCATCTTACGTCAACATGACACCAAAGGAAGAAGCTGAAAAAGAAGCACGCAAATTGGTTTTTTGTTCCCATGGTGATCCCACTTTTGAGGGTAAGGAACCGGAGCCCCTAGTCTTCGAGTTCAAAGACGATCCCATGCATTTAGCCAAGAATTTTCTGAGCTATTTTGGTCTGGATGGCTCGTCTTCTTCTGACGGACGCAGCCTTGCAGAGCAGCGTGAAATGTTGAAGGCTCTGTTACACCGCATGGGGGTTAAGAGCGTAGAAGAACTGGGCACTAAGCTCAGTCGCTCTGCTAAATAGAGCGTGTCTTTTATGCTTTTGTCTTCTTTTGAAAATGTTGCACTTCTTCTTTTGTCTTGTGTAAGGCCATCAGTGCCTGTCTTGAAGAATGTAGTACAACTTTTGTGTTTGAACAGCATGCATTAATGAAGAATGTTAATTAGCACTCTTTGACTGTTTCTAATGTTGCGTTGTCTTCCAAAGCACACGTGTCATTCATTCCATGGTTTACGAGCGCTATTTACGCGGATCTTTTCCAAGAATAAGCTTGTACTTTGTCCTTTAAATAGATAGCTGAGTTTCAAAGATACTCATCTCTCATTCTTCTTCTTTTTCTCTGAGAATGAAATTTTTGGGAGATTTTATTCTCAAACAGGAAAGCAATGCTTTCTAATGTTCGATTTCTGCACACTGTATCAAACATGAGTTTGCCAATTCTTAGCACCAATCTTGAAGGTAAGTCCAGTATAGTACGTGTACTATTTTGTTGCTGTTGAAAATGGGCTTTTTGTTTCTGACTGAACAATACACGCTTGACTAGCCAGCGCGTGCCAAATGACATTTCTGTTGATTAATCTCCTCTTCCTTGATGCTTTCTGCAGGAATTCGGCTGAAAACTTTCTTTAGAACTGGCATTGGCGATTTGGATGCTGTGGGGAGCGTTCTTCTGACACCAACATCAGGGAGCTCATGCGCTTTTGACGCGCAAATCAGACAACTCAGAACTCTTCGTGGGATAAAAGGGTCTTCCTCAGATGGTAGGAAGAGCCTTTATACACGAGAGTTGGATGGTGGAGTCAGCTCTACCCCGAGAAATCGGGTAGTAGAGTTCCTTTCAAGGCAGAACTAGGAATTGTATCCCAATGTGGAATACATTCCTATCTTCCTTGAGAGGTTACCCCAAATCCACCAATTGTATTGGCAGCACCACGACTTCGGGCTGCCATACTCTGTGGTTCTCCTCTCGTCTGAGAGAGAAGACCAGAGTTTGATTCCTGCTGATCTGGTCGTGACTGGGACTCAGACAGTCAGGAACTGCCACCACCAACGAACCTGACGGAGAAGGTCCGACGGAGAAGATCCAAAGAAGAAGATAGATCTCTTTTAGGTTATTGTTGTGGTGTAGAATGAAAATCCAAGATTGTAATAGATTTCCATTATGATTTGTAAGAAAGTCTAAGAAAATGTAATAGACTTTTTATGGTAAAATGAGAATGGAAATGATAATTCTTCTATGCTCAATAATTTGTATTTGTGGATGAATTGTGGACATGATAGATAATAAAATCTTCTTTTCTGTTTTAGAGTATATGATATTATCAGAGGTATTATGGACGTGATAATATGTATGAACTCAAAAGAAAATAGATTGATTTCTATGCAGAGGTCAAAAATGACAAATGAGTAGATAGATTCGGAATTGATTCAGAGGTTATGAAAACATGATAAATAACGAATCCCCAAATAAATTGATAGAAGATTATGAACGGACGAACGTAATAAATGAACGGATGAACCGTCAAGTATTAATGAATGTGTGAATCGTCGGATGAATGTGAGAAATGAACGGATGAACCGTCAAGCATTAATGAATATGTGAATCGTCGGATCGTCGGATGAATGTGACGCTTCACTATTTGAGGAACTTCTGCCTATAAATATAGCAGAAATTTGACCAGAACGAACACTTCTTCTTTCAAACATAAGAATGTCGTCTGAAGAAGCATCCAAGAAAGCTGGAATTGCCATGAAGATTCAGAAAGGCATTGGAGAATGTCCTGCTGATCCAATTCAATTGAAGAAAGCGGTAGCAGGCGAAGGTTCGTCTGTACCCAAGCCACCAAGGGATATTCTGGACTTCCTGCTCGAACCAGGAAAGACTGAAGAAGAAGAAGCCATGAGAATGGCTACTTGTAAGTTCCTCGTGGGTTCCAGCAAAGAGGTTCTCAATTCTTTTGCTGATCGCGTCTTCGAGAAGGACGGCAGTGGCCCACGTCCAAATGTAGAAAAGGATGATAGTGATCTTCCTTAATATCATGTATCATCATTCATGATTAAAATAAAATAAAAATTTTATTTCTAAACATGAAACTGTCTGATGATTACAAGCATTTACATTTATACATAGTACTTCTTAAGGAATTTGCCATTAATAGGCATCAAAACTTTTCGACCATCCAATTCTGAGAGTTGATAAGCTCCATTTGAGAAAACTTTGCTCACAATATAGGGTCCTTCCCACTTTGCATCAAATTTGCCCTTGCTCATATGAGCCATAGTCATAGGACGTCTGACTGTTAGAACAAGTTCTCCTTTTTGATACGATCGAACTTTGACTTTCTTATTAAAAGCTCTTGAGATTCTAGCTTGATAGAATTCAATATTCTGTTGAGCAGATAATCGCTTTTCATCCAGAGCTTCTAATTCTTGAAGTCGAAGACGATCATTGTTTTCTGCAGTGAGTTCATTAGCGATTGCTATCCTTAAAGAAGGAATTTGAATCTCTAATGGAAGAACAGCTTCGCAACCATACACCAGAGAGAAGGGTGTACTTTTAGTAGCATTACGAACTGTAGTGCGATAAGCCCACAAACATTCACCGAGCTTCTCACTCCAATTACATTTGTTAGTAGAGACAAACTTCTTTAGGAGTTTGATGATGGTCTTGTTGAAAGCTTCTGCTAATCCGTTAGCTGCCGGATTATATGCGGTAGAAGCCACATTGTTGATCCGATGATCATCACAGAATCGAGTAAACTTCTGACTAACGAACTGTGGTCCGTTATCATGAATAATGCGTCGAGGAACACCAAATCTGTAGATGACGTGGTGCTTAATAAAGCTGATTACATTAGACGTCTTAACTTCAGATAAAGGAATAGCTTCGGCCCATTTGGAGAAGTAATCGGTTATTGCGAGAATAAACCGATGACCCTTGGATGACGGCGGATTGATCGGACCAATAATGTCCATGCCCCAAGCTTCGAAGGGCCATGATGCTGCCGTCAGATGTAGAAATTCCGAAGGTTGATGAAAAAATCTGCATGGATTTGACAAGCTTTACACTTCTTTGCATATTCGATGGCGTCTGATACCATAGTGGGCCAATAATAACCCATACGTCGAATACGGTCTTGAAGTTTTAGTCCAGGCTGATGTGCTCCACAAATTCCATCATGTGCTTCACGAATAATTTGTTGAGCCTCGTCACCGGCAACACATCGAAGAAGTAAACCATCATAAGCTCGACGATATAAGGTCTTTGTTGTATGATTATAATAGAATTGGAGTGATCGTCGTCTGATAGATGCTGCCTCACTCGGATCATCCGGAAGAATATCATACAATACGAAATCTAAGAAAGGAAGTCTCCGATCCGTATCCGTATTTTGATTCTCGGCCGAATTACTGAAGATAAATTCCATGCTGGAATCAGATGAAGATGATAAAGATTTACGACTAAATCCAAATCCTCTTGTTGTGTTGACGTCATGAGATGTTGATTCTTCAATGTCAATTGGAAGCCCTAGAGTTAGGTTATTTTCCAGATAAAATAATTCTCGATTGCGAACAATAATTATTTGTTGCCGTCTAATCGGAATAGCTAACACCGCCGCAAGATTAGCTAGAGCATCAGCTTCCGTATTACATGCTCGCCTAACATGTTCAATGAAGAATTCTTTAAACGAAGAAGCCATAGTTATAGCTGATCTATGATAAGGAACCAGATCTTGATGGCGAACTTCATAAGTACCCCTTATCTGATTAACAATGAGTTTAGAGTCTCCGTACGCCTCCAAATGTTGAATATTTAGATGTTTAGCGAGTTGAAGACCAATGAGTAATGCATTGTACTCAGCTACGTTGTTTGAACACGGCTGATCGAAAGAATAAGCTCTTTGGATAGTAAGACCTTCTGGCGATACAAGAACGATTCCAACTCCAGCGATAATATCACCATTAGGACCTATCCTTGAAGCTCTATCAAAGAATAGACGCCAAGTAGGATCTTTTTCAGCAATTTGGTTTGAATCTAGGACTTCATCTGGAATTTCGTCATAGAGTTTTGAATCTTCTGGAATTGAATGAGCAGCTAGAAAATCAGCTAAAGCTTGTCCTTTGACTGACTTCTGAGGAATATAATGCATGTCATACTGAGCAAGTAGGATTCCCCAGTTAGCTAATCGAGAATTCAAAACACTGGGTTTCTTCATCATGATCCGTATAGGATTGATCCTGGAGATGACATGAATAGTCTGGCCAATGA
>JANAVB010008198.1:5652511-5677511 GCA_029216955.1 Iris pallida | reverse complement strand
ATATCGGTGATCGATATTTTCATCCATATAACGCCTCATACTGAATACTTGCCTGATAACTATTGTTATAGGCAAACTCTGCCAATGCGAGATGTGCGTCCCAATTTGTCTTTAAATCGAGTACGCACAGTCTCAACTTGTCTTTAAGGATTTGATTTACTCTCTTTATTTGTCCATAAGTCTGCGAATGGTTTACCGAACTAAAATTCAACTTTGTGCCCACTGCTGCTTACAGACTAATCCAGAAGCACGACAAGAATCGTCCGTCTCTATCTGACACTATAGAAGCTGGCACCCCGTGTAATCGGTTCATTCATGTAGATTTGAGCTAACCGTTCAACACTCCATGTCACTTTTATTACAATAAAATGAGCCGACTTGATTAATCTATCCACGATCACCCAAATTGCATCATTTTCTTTCTGAGTTTTCGGTAAGCCGACTATGAAATCCATACTGATATTATCCCACTTTTACTGCAGGATAGCAAGATTTTATAGTTCTTCGCCTGGCCGTTGGTATTCGGCCTTCACACGCTAACAAGCTAAGCATTGTGACACAAATAGAGCCACATCCTTCTTCATGCCATGCCACCAAAATATTGTACGCAGATCCTTGTATATTTTAGTGCTTCCCGGATGCAAGGAATACTTCACAAAATGAGCCTCAGTCAGTATTTTTTTCCTGAGTTCCTCATTCTTAGGAACGCATAATCTTCCCTTGATATGAATAGTATCATCTTCTACCGTAAAGTTGGTCGCCTTTCCTGCTAGAATCAACTCGCGTATCTTCTGCAGAAATGAATTATCCTTCTGAGCAGTCTTAATCCTTCCCTAGAGACTCGGTTCAAGCTGCAACCGAGCCAACTGTATATTCTGTGTACGGACTCTGAATTAGCTGCCCATCTCTTCTAAATCCCGTAGTACCTCCTTTGCCACGGATAGTGTTCCAACAAATATGTGACTCAAGGCATCAGCTACCATATTTCCTTTATCCGACGTATAGGAAATTATCAAGTCATAGTTCTTGATCAATTCCAACCAGCGCCGCTGCCTTAGATTTAATTCCTTTTAAGTGAATATGTATTTCAGGCTTTTATGATCCATAAAGATCTCATAGGACATACCATAGAGATAGTGTTGCCACAATTTTAATGCGAACACAATTACCGCCAGTTCTAAATCATGAGTTAGGTAATTCTTCTCATGCTGCTTAAGCTACCTCGATGCATATGGAATCGTCTTCCCATGTTGCATGAGAACACATCTCAACCCAAGTCCCGATGCGTCACTGTAAATTTGGAATCCCTCAGAGCCTTTTGGAAGAGCAAGAATTGGAGCAGTGACGAGTTGTTGCTTTAATTCTTAGAAACTAGTCTCGCAGGCGTCGGTACTTAAATACGATTCCCTTCTGAGTGAGGCGAGTCAGAGGCGAAGCAATTTTCGAAAAGTCTTTCACAAACCTATAGTAGTACCCGGCTAAACCAAGAAAACTCCGTATCTCACTAGCTGACATAGGCTGTTTCCAGTCTACCACTGCCTCTATCTTCTTTGGGTTAACAACAATACCTTCTGCCAAAATAATATGTCCTAGAAACGACACGCTGTTCATCCAAAATTCACATTTGCTCAGTTTTGCATAGAGTTGATTTTTTTGAAGCGTTTAAAGTACCGTTCTCAAATGCTCAATACGAATCTCCCTGTCTTTCGAGTAGATCAAGATGTCTTCAATGAATATGACGATGAACTTGTCCAAGAATGGTCGGAATATTTTGTTCATTAGATCCATATAGGCTGCCAGAGCATTAGTTAAACCGAATGGCATGACCAAAAGCTCATAATGTTCGTATCTTGTACGAAATGCTGACTTAGGGACATCCTTGGGTCTGATCTTCAACTGATGGTATCCTGAACGGCGATCAATCTTTGAAAATACGGTCGTGCCCTACAACTGATCGAACATATCATCTATCCTTGGCAAGGGATACTTATTACGGACAGTTGCCTTGTTGAGCTCTCGGTAATCGATGCACAGCCCTATTCCCATCTTTTTTCTTTACAAACAATACTGGAGCTCCCCACGGTGATACAATTGGACGAATGTATCCACGGTCCAGTAACCCTTATAGCTGCACTTTTAACTCTTTCAATTCTGCTGAAGCCATCCTTTATGGAGCCTTTGATATCGGGCGAGTATCTGGAAATGTGTCAATTGTGAATTTAATTTCTCTGTCCGGCGGCATTTCAGGTATCTCGTCCGGGAACACATCGGAGAAATCTGCCATGACTTCGGTTTGATCCGAGTTTACGCCCTTCATTTGGGTGTCCCGAACAGAAGCGAGGTACCCTTCACACCCTGAATATAACATGTGCCTAGCTGTAACTGCCGGTATCACTATTGCTCCCTTGGACGTTGAGCCGCACGAATAAGAGAACTCCGCTTCTCCGGGTAGGCGAAACACAACTCTCTTTTCCGTATAGTCGATCGTCGCATGACAGGCGCTGAGCTAGTCCATTCCCAAGATGATGTCATACTCTTTGATGTTGAGTACAATAGTATCCAGGGATAAGGTCTGGCCTCCAATTTTGATGTAGCCGTCCCTAAAAATCAAAGTTGCAGGCTTATCTACTCCCGAAGGAGTGCTAACACACAGAGCCGTCATTAGTATATTCATATAAAATTTGTTTTCTATTGCAAAATCAGACGATATTAAGCAATGAGTAGCACCAGAATCAAATAACACCCGGGCAGGTATGCCATTGTACAACAACATACATGTTATGACGTTCTCTGTGGCCTGTGCCTCTGCCTGAGTCAAGGCATAAACCCTTCCTTGCGTAATGTGTTGCTGATTCGGTGCATTCCCAATTGGAGCAGGCAAGGCTAGTAGCGCTTGACCGCGAATCTGATTGTTAGGTTGGACATGATTCTGATTATTATACTGCCCCCGATACTAATTATTGTTCTGTCCACGAGGAGGATCATGATTCCTCTCTCTGCCTCTGCATTCATACGCTTTATGATCTATACCCCCATATTTGTAACACCCTATGCGACAATCTTCACGATGGTGTCCCACTCGATTGCATCTAGTGCAACGTAGTTTCTGGTACGGTCCTCTGTCATTGCCTGTATTCGAATGCTTAGGCGCGTCATTCCTCCCAGCAAACCACAATCGTTTCTGATTGTTATTGCCTTGATGATTCTAAGTTGTCTCGCGACAAACCGGCTGATGGAATTTCTCCATCTCAAGAGCTGTTTCATACGCCTCGCTGTAAGATGTACAATTCTGACTCAGCACATCATGTTGTAGGCATACATTCAAGCCTTGCACAAATCTTTTCCGTTTGGCATCGTCGTTGGGTAACATGTGCCCTGCAAAAGTGACACTTTTCAAGAATTCGATCTCGTAGTCATCCACCGACATACTGCCTTGTTGGAGTGCTAGGAACTCTTTTTTCCTTTCTCCGACGAATAGCAGGCGGAATGAATTGTGCAATAAAGGCCTACCTAAATGTCTCCCATGATATCTTCATATCAGGACTATTTTCGCAAAGTGCATGCCATAGAGAATTCCACCACTCTTGGGCCTTGAGACGAAGTTGCAAAGCGGTACACTCCACCCGCTTACTGCCCTGGATATCTAATATTCTAAAATAGCCCTCCAGTGTATTCAGGAAATCTAGTACGTCATCCGGTTCTGCCCTTCCGTTGAACTCAGGCGGGTTACAACTTTTAAAGTCCGAGAACTTAAAGCTTGACCTCTTTCGTGTCGGCGTTTCAGGCTTCTCCGCCGGCACTGTTACCGTCTTGGTCGCTGCGGCCGCTGTAGAAACATTTTGGCCGGCCGACAGCTTGGTGACAATCTGAGTCAGATTGTCTACTTATTTCTGTTGAGTATTCAGTTTCTCCTGGAACTGGTATTGGAGTTGCTCCTGAAGCTTACTATGTTGAGCCTCGCTCTGCTTCCTCTAAGTCTCCATTAGTTTTATCAATTTCTCCATTGGGACAGATGATGAGGCCGTCTTTGAGCTGTCATCCTTGGTCATTCTACAACAAAAATAATTCCATTTGCACTCATAAAATATTTATGGGCTTATTGTATGGAACATCATTTCATGCAGCGCTATCGACACCATCAACCGAGAAAATTTGCATCAAGACTTCCTTTTCGAAAACATTTTTTGAAATCCGAGGAATTGAAACCGTGCCCTGATACCAACTTGTCATGCCCCGAATCTGGGAATCGCTCCCTTCGCTTGGATTCATGCCGAATCGTTCGTCCTCGCTAAGGCATGATACCGTACAAGTCTGGAGTTGCACTTGTACAAGGCAAGAACGTGCACCATTGTGTATTTTTGAAACATTTGAAATATAAGCCACATTTGCAGAAATAGTGAGTACGCAGAATATGAAGAAATAATATTCATTTTATTGATAATTGTAGCCAAAATACAACTTTTCTCGGTACTCTTTGAAATGGTTTTCCGGCTATAATGATTCATGAAAAGAAATACAACTAATAGGTTGTCATGAAATAACTTCTGGTTCCATACATCATGCCCCCTTTAGTACTTTCGAAATCTAAGCAACAATCTTTGAAACCTCCATAATACTTTGTGCGTCTTTATTGAAAGTAACTTGAAAGGAAACGACAACAACTCAAAAGCCTTAGTTCAGACGTGTGCCTGAGCCTTCTCCAGTACCTGTGGAGGAGGGGTCAGCGCATTATAACAATGCGCTGGTGATCCCCGTTGGCCCACTCAGCTAAACCGATATTAGTTATTAATGACAAGCATTTTAAATCATGATATTTGCTAGGGACACGCAAGATTCAGAGTAAGTCACAATTGTTGCAACATGATATTATATGAAACAACTGTTTACTTTACCGTCGACCGAATCCAGCTTTCCTGCATAAGATATAGGATAATAATAATAATACTTACTGCCCCTGCATAAAATAATTATTAGCATGCATCATGACTACATGGCCACTGGCGTTGTTAAACCATACAGACATTTGCCATATAGGACTTCAAGTTAATGCGATGACTCCAAAGTAGGTAGCTAGCCCCAAAGGATGCCTCGCATGACCCGTTCTCCTACTAGCACACCAATGTTTCCTCCTAGGCCGAATCGGTTCCCAGTACCCCGGGTACCGTTCGAGAAAATATATCACCAAACCTTGTGCACAAGTTGTCCAGGACCATTCGAATGCGTGTCCGACTCGATAAGCATACAATGCATGGTAATATTGAAAGTAAATAGACAACTTGTTCATTTTCCAGCATTTCATATTCATCAACTCATGCATCAATTCATTTCATTTCATTGTTCTTTACATCACAACATTTCAATGTTCATACGGACAAGCATCATTTCAACGTTCATATGGCATTTCATTCATTAGCAGAGTATTAGCGGCAAATCGATTCATTTAATGTTCATTCTCTAGCTTCTTAGTGGTATTGGCTTGTGGCATTAACATCAAGTTATTGATCAACGGATGTTGCAAGACAATTTATTTTGTTGGCATGAAGGAGTAGGGAGAGGGACAAAACCCCCACAGAGATCCACACACACTAATTAGAGAATTGCCGAGAGGGAGAGGAACACTTGCGAGCTTAGCCTTTCATCACGCATATGTCTATAATGGCACCAAAAGTTTGGTTAATACTCCATCTCGATATGTTCCTCTCTCGAAATTTTCAAGAGTGAATGCAATAAAAATTGATGAAAACGGGCAAAAATCAAATCATTGAAAACCATTCAGAAAAACATCCATCAAAACTAAGCAGCAAAGCCAGCAGCAAAACATCCAGAGAAAACTCTTGGACTCATTTCAAGAGAAACCAATCCATTAGTTGGAAAGGTTCTTATGCATTTGTTCGTGATCGATTCGATGCCGATGGTAGGTTTTCGTAATACTCGATTCTGATCGAGTTGATCAAGCCACAAGCCTTACATAGTGAATCGCTAGGAGCGGGGTACTACAAGCAGCTACTGCACATTCCCTAGTTTCTGATACATCAGTCTTTCCTTTATATTTTACTGCTACTACTACTTCTTGCTGCTTGCTGCTTCTACTATTGCCTACTTAAATCTGCTACTATTTCCTCATCTCAACTGATACCAAGTCGATCCCCTATAAAACACTACTATGTAAGCATTTCTCAACTCTGATACGCTACTCCTGACACTTCCTTACTCGCTGATACCAGAGCTATCATAGTACACCCGAGCCGTGCCCCTTTATTGCTAACAAATAGCTACTACGAGCTAATGTTGCTACTATCCTCATTTCTGCTACAAGCTTCCCCCTTCCTCCTATGCAAACACATACACAAACTCTCCCACAGCCAGAAACACAGGATACACACACACTAAGGGCACATAAGCAGAGGACACTACCCATTCACATAGACACATAGGCGTAAACCCTATATATATATATATATATATATATATATATATATATATATATATATATATATATATATCCTATTCTCCCCAATTCAAGTACACATTGTTTCCCCCCATGTCACTGATAAATAGTTACACACAGGTTTCAGTCCTTATATCACTAATACACTTTGGTACCTGCCTCCACATTTGACATAGAACACACTCTAGATGCACTTTTGTGCAACTCTTTGAACTATATATATATATATATATATATATATATATATATATATATATATATATATATATATATATATATATATATACCAATTCAAGTACACAGAGTTTCCCCCCATGTCACTGATAAATAGTTACACACAGGTTTCAGTCCTTATATCACTGATACACTTTGGTACCTGCCTCCACATTTGACACAGAACACACTCTAGATGCTCTATTGTGCAACTCTTTGAACTACACATGCCGACACACCTAAATAACAGCTACTCAATTTAGGAACACTGGCTATCCTACTATGTTCTAAACACTTAAAAGGCTCCCCATTATCTTGCAGTTTTGTACATTTAGAATCACTCCCAGGCACACACTCTCACTAGAAAATCTAAAACACTCTCCTGTATGTTGCAGTATCCTGGTGTTCTGTCCCATGGACACACACACACACACACACACACACACACACACACACACTCTCCCTTATACATGTACATACACTGTCACACACATTATTATGCCTTGCTCTCCTATCTAATTCATCTCCTACACACACACACACACACACACACTAATACACAAGTAGGCACTTTTGTGGTTATATGTGTATCACATCCTTCTATGTGTATAGGTACATATTTTCACATAATATAATACACACACACACACACACACACACACACACACACACACACACACACTCTAGGATACCCACACTCATACATACTATATAAATATATACACCCACATGTCTATATGTAAATACACACACAACAACAACATGTGTGTATCCACATACACCCACATATGTCATATAGACACACATATGTAGATTCCTATGACATACACACATGTGTATCCATAAGACACACACACATGTAGATTCCTATGGCACTCACACATGCACATATGCAAATAGTCAAATACTTGGCGCACAATTCTCGGATTTTCTCCAAAATGGTACAAAAAGTCACTATAACTTCTACATAAAGGTCATTAGAGCATAGTTCTTTCTCCTATAGTTTCCCAAGTCCATGGGTGGGTTTCTAATGGTCAAAATGCACAATTAGAGTTTAGAAATGAGGAAAAATTAGATGTATACCTATTGGGAGATGGATTATCAATACAAAGCCCAGGGGACACAATTCGGACACTGTTGGACACAAGCTCCTAGCCAAAGTTTCTCTCTTCGAGTGCTCCTCTAGCAATGACAAGCTTCTTAGCCTTCTAGGAATGAAAATAAAGGGATGAGATTTAGGAATGGCTGGATTAGGGTTTGCTTCCAATTTGGAATGAATTAATTAGAAAAATAAATTGAGGCTATTAATGAATGAGAGGTTTATATAGACTCCTATTTAGATTATGGTTAGGTTTAAGAATAGATAATAAGACTTAAAAGCCCCTTTCCATGTCATGAATGGAATCTCTACAACCTATAGAGAATATTCTCTTCTTTAATCTAAAGGAAATGACTAACTAACTAGTCTAATAATGACTAATCTAATTAATTGAGCCAATGGGTCAAGTCAAGTCAAGTCTAGTCTAGTTGGGTCCACTAATACGAAGGCTAATAAACAAGCTAGTTCATCAATCAATAACATATATAATTATAACAATTATTCACAAAATTTAAATAATATAAAAATGACAAAAAAATCCTATCTAGAAATGTGGTACTGGCACCATAGTGCGTATATAGATGTGTCATACACCTATACTCTGTATTACGTACTGGGCATGCCAGTGTGGTTACACGTATTTTGGGACTGGGACGTGATACACAACAAGCACACGATCATGACATCAATATATAATACATATAATCAAGATCCTAAAAACAATTACTCTATGTATACTATCAAGATATAGGTACCATATAAAACACATATACTGTAATTAAATTACAAACTATAAAAGTAAAGGTAACACCTTGCTTATAGAGGTACTTTCTTATTCTGATAAGTGAAGCTTTAATGTGTCACACACGGAAGGACACAATTTTTGATATTAAAAAAACATCTTGGATAAAAATGAAAACTAGGATATACCATAGTCCATATTGATGTAAGAATCATATAAATGACGTCTAGAAATCCAAAATGGCTTGGTTGAAAAATATAGCCAAAGGGCTTGAGATCGGGTTTGCACGTGAGCCCCACAAGATATAGAAAAATAGCCAAGTTAGAAATAGTCTAAAATATGAAATTAAGCATATGGACGGATCTAGAATGAAGATATGAGTTCATCAGAACGCTCGGATGCGGATTCTGAGCAGTAGAATACAAAAATGACAAATCACCTAAGTCACATGCCCCACAAAGTACGCGTTGTGGGGAATGTGCATAGAACTAAAAAAATACCACCATAGGGGTAATTCGATGCTAAAAATCCAACAATAAAAGTTTCATCACTATCCAACGAGCATACTACAATATATGAGCACGTTTTGGCATAGTCGATACAAAAAATATGACAATTATGGACCAATTTCATCGCACTTGGTCGACAATTTCCAAATCTGTCAAATCCAGCACATCAAATGCCTTTATGCACCTTTCTGGGCAAACATGGAGAGATAAAATTTGACGAAATGATAGTGCAATATTGGCTTAGAGAAATCTCATAAAAGCAACTATTAAGCCTACTTTAGGCTCCGATTTGGATGACCAAACAACAATTGGATGAATGAACTAGTAAGGATTATTATTGTTGTTAAAACTTCTATCACGACCCTGTAGAAGCATGAAAAAAGTGAAGATATATCAAAAGCGCAGTTGGCGTTCTCACTACACATGGCTTCACAAAAAGCGCAGGTACCACAAAAGCGCAGACAGACAACTAAAGTCACACAGACGAACAAAAGTGGTGCATAAACAGTTCTTTCTTAAAATTATGTCTATAAAAGATCTATTACAGATTCTTCATGATTACATATAAATGATTAAAACACCTAAAAGAAGTCTACAAGGCGGTTAATATTCAGCAAGTGCACAGCTCCCCCAGACACGCAACACTTCCTCGTCAAAGCGAGCCACTTCCTAAAGCAGCTATTGGCCCGAGCAAGAACTTAGTCCACAGCACAAGGTGTGCCACTGCCATTAAGCAGGACAGACCACAACCTGTGGCTCTTCAGATTGGCAATTAATCCAAAACCGAAATCTTGGATCTCGAAGACTCCAAGATGTTGTTCAGGTTTGAACTCCTTATGACAAACACTCAAGTGCATCTCAAAACTCAGCAGCAGTTCTTCTACAAGGATGCAAATTCTTTGAATGAAGAGATCCACAACCAACAGTTGACTTGTGCAAGGCCAATGGCTGTTCGAAGCTAAGTCGGGATCGGGCATGACGGTGGAAATGCTAAGGGACGGAAGACATAACCCTTCAGAAAAGTTTTTCTTTATATAGGGTGAGTATGGTCCAACCGACATGCCATGTTGGCGCCGGTCAAAGACTCCCAAATTAATGGGATGAACCTAAGACTCATCATAATGAATCTAATTTAATAGGTTCATTCGACTGAATACTAGGCCACAGACTTCTTGAATTCTCCAAATGACGACGGTAATTAAAGAAGAGGATGACTGACTCGTCCATCAAAAGAGCAGTCATTAATTGCTCGTATGACTTCGACAGAAACTAGCTCATTCGACTCAGTAGCGCAAGTAGTTTATTCCTTCTACTGCGCCCTCACTTCAACACAGAAGCACAGCACACTCCATCCCATCCAAAAGTGCAGCCCGCTCAAAGGCTCCTTCATCTGATACTTTGTTGCCCAAAGCATAAGTCCACTCGCTGCCCTAAAAGTGTAGTGACTCCGTTGCGTCCAGCAAAAGTCTACTCGTCGCCTAAAAGTGTAGTAACTCCGATGCCTGAAGCACTTTTCCACTCATCGCTCTAAAAGTGCAGTGACTCCGTTGCCTGAAGCACTTGTCCACTTGTCGCTTTAAAACTGCAGTGACTCTATCGCCTGAAGCACTTGTCCACTCGTCGCCCTAAAAGTGCTGTGATTTCGTCGTCTGAAGCACAATCTCCTCATCGTCTAAAAAAGTACAGTAACTTCGTCGTCTGAAGCACAGTCTACTTATCACCCAGAAGCGTGATGACCTCAAAGCCTCGCCAGAAGTGCAGCTTGTATAGAAGCGTAGTCCTACGGGGTGACATGTTTCCACGTGGCCAGACGGGTGTTTATGTCTTTTTTGGATTGGTTTGATTCTGTTGATAAGAGCAATATCCTATCAGTTTGTTTAAACCACAGATAAGGACGGAGTTTGTTCTTATAGACGAGTGCCATATCCAATCGGTTTGTTTAAACTAATGGCCCCCTAAGATAAGACAAAATCTAACTTCAGGGATAGGAATAGAATCTACTCAGGTTCATCCAATCAATAATAAACATACGCCACGTGTCGTTTATTCAGTTATGTTGATAATTCCCCAATATCTTGATAAAAGAGAATCCCAGCTTTTGCCACGTGTTAGCTCAGCAGTAGACCTCACCGTACAACTTCGAGATTCTCTCATATCTCTACGTACAACATTCCTACATAATCCTTATGCACATCGCATACGTGCTTCCCTATAAATAGGAGTTTTCCTTCGATAAAGAGGCTTCAGAACCTTTACAACTTCGGGATCCTCTTGAATGGCAACCCTAGAGTTCCAATCACAAGCACCAGAAAGCCAGAGCAAGATCAACTTATTGTCAGATCGTCAATGGAGTAAAGGAGCCGCTGTAGTGCTCGATCTCCACCGGTATACTTCTCCAAAAAATTTTGTACTTAGATCTCTTGTTTAGGAATCGATTGCACTCTTCTTACGTTTAATATACAAAAAGTTCGTATAATCTTTTGTCATGGCAAACAAGATGGCGACTCTGCTGGGGACTTCCTTCTCCTACAATGAGAAGGTGGTGATGCAATCTGACGATAACTTGTTGGAATCTTCTCAGAAGATGTTGGTCGTACGTTTCGACAACAAGCTTTCGATGATCTCATTTCTGGGGAGAAGTCGACTACTTTGAAGTGGTTCATAAAATTAAAGAATACTCAACGTACTTGGGTGTCGAAGGCAGCTGCAACGAGCAATACGACGGAGGGGAGTGTGCTCCAGAACCCCCTGAACGACGAAGCCTCGAAGAAGATTTCGGCTGCTGCTGACATGCCGCCTCGCTCGGTTCCCACTTCAAAAAATGTAGCGAGGAGTACGGGCTCCCCTACGGCAGGTCTGACAAAGGTGCAGCGTCGGAAGAAGTGCGCCGTGGTCCACCCATTGATCTGTCTTTGATATAATTGAATACCCATCAGGTAAGGCTTTGTTGGATTCTGAATGTTACACACCTTCTAGGGGTAACGTAAAGAAGTCCAAGGCGGCGCGTGCCTTACATGGCTAAAGTGCTATGCCAACCACTCTGTTGGACTCTGAATACTATACACCTTCTAGGAATAGTAGAAAGAAATCCAAGGCAGCACGCGCTTCACGCGATCAAAGTGCAATGCCGACGGCAGACCAAAGGCCTACATTGGCAGTCACGCGCGCAGCCAATGGGAAGCTATACAAAACTGGTTCGAGTGCTTCGATGCCTCGACCGATAAATCCCCGCTATCATTTGAGCGCTCATACGTATGATTCAAGTCAAGGGGTACCAACTATCGAGATAGACTCATACGAACAGTATTCCTGTAAGTATGGAAGGAGTCTACCTCATCAACAACTCTTTAATCAGGACCTGAGCGTGTCTCACGTACAGGAACTAAGAAGGGAGAAGCTATCTCCACATCTTCACTCCTGCGTACAGCTTCCCTATGTGTATAAAAAGAATATAGGAGTCGAGAATTTAATAACTCTCCACAAGCGTAAAACGAGGAAGGGGTTTTGCGATGCAAGGTGTGTCTAAATCAAGACACAACTGTACATCAACTGCTGTTGTTGCTAAATAGCCGTGTCGTCGCCAAAGACACAACTGCACATCAACTGCAACCAATGTCGTCTAATAAAGAATAAGATGAACTCCATATTGCTTTATGCAACGCGGCATGGGTTTTCCGCCTCTCAAGAAGCTTTCCAAGAACCCTCTCATTTCGGCAAACAGGCCCAAGAATCGGCCTGGGTAGCAAGATGACAGTACGTAGTACGGGTGTATTCCTAGGCACTCATGCCAAATCTGGATCCTTGGCGCAAGGAGATGACGCCGAGGATACAAAATTAGCGGGGGGTGGACAACCCTCTACCATTCATGATAAACCCGCACTCCAATCCAACGAAGGACTATATGACACGGATACCTCCGCAGGCGTAGGTAGCCAAAAAGCTGAGGGTAGCAATTATAACAAATCTGAAGATGATTACAACCTTCCGATTTATCCTCAAGATGACGGGACTCAGGCGTCTGAGCCAGAGAGCGAAAGATCCACCGTCCCTGCTACTTATCCGTACATGATGTCCGTAAAAGGCGACAATGTGGACAACAGTGAAGGATCCAGTTAGCAGAAGCGTATAGAGGCCCTTGAGACGGGCCTAAATACGTTAAACGATACTATGAAGACCTTGGCTTTCGTTATTATAGGTCCTAAAAATCAAGTTGCATTTATCAAAAGGGGCATAGAAATCCAACTGCGCATCTCGCAAATCAACCGCGTAGGAAACAGATTGTGCTACAAATCGAACGCGCAAGATGAACTGTACTACCACCTGAGCACGCTACATTGATGTGGCAACACCATCATTACCTGACAAAGATCAGATCTTCTGACAACTGACAGCCCGAAGAGCGAGAAGACTGTTCATTTTTTGTGCCACGTCGCCATGACAGCTGTCTAGCACGGTCTAGCTGTGCCTATCCAGTGCAATCTGTTGATCAGGGTTCAGCACAGTCAGAAGCTAGCGCTATTCGGCTAGCACGATCCATCAAGTTTTCTGAAAATAACTGACATTTATTACGTGGTTTCCATGCCATCAATTGCTCGCTACGTGGCAAACCGTCTGCACACGACCAAGCGCATTTCAATCAAACAATGCCACGCGTCTGAAAATGGTTAGCCCACGATTGAGCAACTACCTAATAGGTCAACGCATTTTGCAGTCTGCACAGTCTGTTGCTAGCGCAGTTCATCATGTGCAAACCAGAATAACTATAAATTAGTTATTTTTAGAACTCTATAAATAGAGTTTCAAGTCCTTCATTAAGGGGATCAGATTATTATCAGATCATTATTATCATCAGAGATCAGGAGTTCTTATCCAAGTGCTGCTGCATTCTTCAGAGGCAATCATCTTCAAAGTTTACATCGTCCAAGGAATAAAGCGATCGTCTTCAGATCGGATTCCTATAGTTGTACTTTCCCAAAATTCATTGTACTCTTGTACTATTCTTTAAAGTTTGTGAAATAAAAGACCTTTATTTTTGTAAATAAAATGGCGACTCTGCTGGGGACGACTTTCTCCTCCGACGAGGAAGTGACAATTCAATGTGACGTTGCGTCTATCGGAAAGACGCAGAAGACGCTGGTTGTGAAGGTCAACCAGACTGCCTATGAAGCGATGATCATCTCTGGGGCTACTCGTCGTACTGTGGCCTCTGCCAAGAGCAAGGTCCATTCAGTGTGGACTCCGAAGTCTTCTGTGCAGTCTGCTGTCTCTGTTGCCAAGGAACCAATAGCCACTTTGGCCCTTGCACAAAACACCACCAGCGCTGCCAAAGCACAAGCCAAAGCTTCTACTGCCCATGTGCATCATACTGCTCCTCTTGCCACAGAGCAAGCCACTTCTTATGCTGCTTTGGCAAAGAGCAAGAGTACTCCTCTTCCCCTGGCGTAACTTACAACAACTCTGGCTCCTGCGCAATCAATTGCCTCTTCAACCAGAATCCAACTTAAGCATTCTATAACCAAAACTCTTGCTGCACAAGCTACAACTCCTGGAGTTTCTGTGGCCAAGAGGCCGTCTGTCAAATCCTCTCAGGCGCAATCGGCCAAGGCGCCTGCTACTACCTCAACCCAAGCGCAAGCTGTTCCAGCGCAGTCTAAAAGGGATAGCCTTTTGGCTAATCCCCCTTATTCTCACAGCAAAGGGAAAGACTCTGCTCCTCTTCCCAAGTACCCTGTTACTCCTGCACAATCCACTGGGGTAGTCACTTGACTGTTCCTTCTCCTTCGTATCAGCATAAACAGAAAGGCCCTTTGGTCTTTTCTCAATCTTCTGCACCCCAGAACTCGAAAAACAACAGAGGAAAACGCTCTTTAGCTAACCCTTCCTCTCAAAATAAAGGAAAAGGTCATTTGGTCTTTTCTCAGTCTTCTCTGGTTTTTACCACAAAAGATCCATCTGAATGTGCCTCAGCACTAAACAGTACAAAAACTCTCCCTGCGAAAGGGAAGAATATTGATCAGAGAGGCATCTTGCATACTTCAGTTGCACACTTTCAAGATCTTCCAACTCTTCTAATATTTCGTTCAAAGCAGGGGAAATTGCTAGTGTCTCAGACAGAGGCCCCTGGGGGTGAATTTGCTGATTTACGAACTTATCTCAATAGACCAGCTTCTATGAAACGCAAACAACCGATGCCAAAGGCAAATTTGCATCAAAAGCATACTTCCAGGAAGAAAAATCCCGATACCTATGCCAATGAGTTGAGTACTTCTCTGTATACTCACGGGACAAGGCATCTGAAGAATTAGAATCATGTTCCGAATGTCGTCAAAGAACATATCCCTGACCTCCGAGAGCACCTCAAGCAAATGCAGGACAATATCTCAACACCTCCAGTTCAACCACTTGAACACCATTGTAATCACAAGGTGGTTATTAAGTGCTGTTGCCAGACAATAAAACGATCTGTCTTCTATCATCTGAATTTTGCAACTTCTGAACCAATGTCAGAAGACGAAGACGAATTGTTATATGCTTCCGTCAACATGGCTTCTCGAGACACTGGGGATAGAAGATGCTCCAAATATAGCAAGCCCCGTAAACCCAGCCAGCGGCACTTAGATTTACTCTAAGAATCTTCTGAAGGAGGATTTTGACACACCCGATCCCGAAGTCGAGACACAATCGGTCGTAGGAATCTTCTCCAAGAGCCCTCTGGTCATCTTCCTATTTTTCATTCAGGAAATAATTCTTTCTCTGATTATGACGCATACAGCAAAAGTTCTGAAGAGACAGTATCTTCTACTGTACCTAGAGAAGTGACAGCTTATGTTGTCACTGAAGACCCAGATGCTTCTAGTTCAGCAAATCAAGAACAACGAATAGCTGCACTAGAGGACAAGCTGAAGACCATGGCTGAAATGGTCGCAAGTATGCATTCTATCATCGTGGCCCAACATACAGTACCACCGACCGCACCAGCTGCAAATCCTGAGATTATAGCATCGTCGGTGCCTGTCAATGCAGGTCTGGGGGTAGTATCTCCTCAAATACCCCCTGTACAAATTCAACCCACACCCAGTCAGTCAGGAGCTGGGGGTAGTGCTTACCATGCTGTTCCTCCTCCTAATACGGTAAGCCAGCCCACTACTCTTCCATCCTTGGGAGATGCTAATGAGGCTATAAAACTTCTACGAACTCAATTCGAGGCCTTCAAAGAGAAAGAAGGTCTGCAGAGGCTGGGAATCAAACAACCTTATCCGGTTGAATGGAAGGAAGTCCTGTTCCCTCCAAAGTATAAGATTTCTACGATCATGCTATTTGATGACAGTACCTCTCCAAGTCAGTTCATTAACCATTTTGAGTTAATGACTGTCCAGCTCCAGCCAAGTGATGCTCTTCTTACCAGAGTCTTCGTCGGTTGCTTAGCCGGTACAACATATGATTGGTATCGTAGCCTGCCTGATGGCTCTATCTTTTCATTTGTCGAACTCAAGCAAATGTTCCTGGAACGATTCTATGAGGGTATCAACGATATGACTATATCTGCCCTCAATAAGATCAAGCAAAGACATAATGAAACTACTGAGAGTTTTATTGAACGATTCCGCCGAGAAGCACTTAAAATGCCTCCCGGAACCCCATATGTTGTAACGATAGACACTTATAAATCAAACTTGTTGCCTATCATCAGCATGTGGACGGGATCAACACAGTTCTAGGATTGGCCGTCATTCATTGTCAACGCTAAAGCAGCTGAAGTGAGTGCCGAGAAGTTCAAGCAGTTGGGGGTACATATGTCAAACCTGATCGAGATAAATCTTCTGCATCCGGTGGCGGTAATCGCCAGAACAACCGTAAGAACAAAGAAACATTGAATATCAATTTAAATAAAGAATCACTGGCTGGCAACGTGGCTCCACCTACGTCTACTTCTACTCCTTCTGCCCCTCCTCCAAGGGAACCTCGTCCGAAAGTAGAATACTCCTTTAACGAGAACGACACCATGAGCATCTTTGATTGCTTGATCAAAAGCAATAAGCTTCAACTTCCAGACCCCAAGAAGCCTGACGAGGTCGGTAAGACTGATTATCCCAAATATTATGTTTATCACAGGTTCATTGGGCATCCCACTCGAGCATGTTACGTGCTCAAAGGCAAGATTCAAGAGTTAGTCAACGCTGGTGTTGTCACCCTTCAATAAGATATGAAGACTGTTATCGCGAACATGGTCTCGATACAGTTCGGTAACTTCCCTCCACAGATGGTACAACATGGTGTCATCCCTATCCCCAAGGCCACTCTTAAGATCGAGAATCTCCTTCCTCTATGGAGTGAAGGTCTTGTCCCCTTATCTCTTGATAACGGTGAGATTATATGGATCCACCCTGACCTTGTTGCAGACTTCGAGGCTTCTTCCTCGTATAAGCAAAAAACCGCTCCAAGGGCAGAACAAAGATCTGCAATATGGTATCTTTTGACCCCATAGTTGAAGAGGAAATCCTGCTGGGCACCAGGTCAGGGAAAGCCTATTCACGAAAATTTCTCGAGACTCAAGAAAACCCTGTTTCTTCTTCTGAGTCTGCTCCAGTGCAACCTGTCTCTACTGAGGACATCCCTTCTATATCATTACCGGTTGTGGAACCAACTCTTCCTAAACCGGCAGCAGCCGACAAAGGCAAACAATAAGTCCGCTTCGACAAAGTTTTGGAGAAGTCATCCCCCTCTGGACTTGAAAAGCCATATAACTTTGACATATTGGCTCAACTGGCCAACACACCGGCTAGGCTGTCCATCTTTGAGCTCTTATGCCTCTCTAAAAAATGCAAAAAACACTGAGTGAGGCTTTGATGTAGGCAGACACTTGCTTAACTCTTCTCAAAAAACCTGAATCAGAACCTGTCTCTTGTCTCCACTATCACAGTGTGCTGGAATTAATTCCAAATATTACCTTCACACAAGATGACATGTTGATGGAAGACAATCGACATGACCGTCCTCTCTACTTTACAGGATATGTCGACACCATGAAGGTCGATCGTATTCTGATAGATCCAGGGTCAGCACTCAGCATCATGCCTAAGACGATGTTAGATGCTCTGAAGATTCCAATGTATAGCCTCTCAAGCACTATCACCACCATTTTGGGATTCAACCAGAGAAGAAGTGAACCTTTAGGCAAGATATGCCTAAAACTCCAAATTGGCAATCTTCGCACGAAGGTAACCTTCTACATTATAGACAACCATGGTTGTTCTTATAATGCTCTTCTGGGAAGACCATTCCTTCATGAACACAATATCGTTCCTTCCACTCTCCATCAATGCTTTAAATACTTTGTTGACAAAGGAGAAGTCCAAAAAGAAGTTGCGGATCTTTACCCGTTTAAAGGCGTTGAAGCATATTGCAACGACGCTCGCATGTACAAAGAAGAGTTTATGAAGGTGGTTTTGGCCATGGATGGTGAAGAAGAACAGGAAGCAATACCCAGTGACACTCTTATCGTACCTGTCAAAGGGCATGTCTCTCATCATCAATCCTCCAAACCACTAGCTATTCATCTGCCAGCCCAGAAGCAATCGACTGGTGATAATCAAGATAAAAAAGAGCTCACCTTTTCTGAGCACTGATTATCGACTTACGTCGTAACAAAGATCAAAGGGAGCTCACCTCTTCTGAGCCGCTTGTTATCGACCTTCGTCGCAATAAGCCAAAAACTCCTTCCTCTTCTGATCCTCCTCTTATAATCGATCTGACCAAGCCGGCTAAGGCTAAAGGTCCTGTTGTAAATATGGATGTACAAATCAATAAAAAAGCATCTACTTTCCAGTATACTGATGTCATTTATCATGCTAAATGCTATATGGATATGTTAGACAGCTTTCAATCATTTACAATAGGAGTCGTACAATCCCTTCAGACGGAAGTATTGTTTGAACATCCAAATGATTCATACTTTGTTGTCCCTTCTCGAAAGAGAGGCGAGAGTCCAATATTTTTTAGTAAAGGACAAGAACAGAAATTTAGCTATACAGATGATAGCAAAAGTAATGATACAGGACGTCTCCAACTACGTCGTTATAGCCAATGATCAAAAGACATCATCCGAAAGATGGGTTATGACTTCAAGAATGGCCTTAATTATGGCAAAGGTAGACGAAATCCTATCCGTACGACTGTTCCAAAAGAAAAATCAGAGATGTACTACAGCAGGACGAAAAGAGGTCTCGGATATGCTTTACCTCCGATATTATCTCCGAAAGTCTTCGAATCCGATAGTGAGGAACGTTCTAATTCTTCTGATTCCAGATCATGGAATTCTGACACCAGTATCGGTCAAGTTCATCGATTGATCGTATCTTCTAATATGGTTTCTGTTGAATTCCTGGAAGGCTATGACGAGGATATCGAAGAAAATCTCGAAACAGATCCTTGGGCTCAACGAATGGATACCCAATGGGAACTCCGATTCGAACAACGAGAACCTCCTACCGAAGATCAATTGGTTTAAATTGACGTAGAAAAAGACGGGCCACCTCATCCGATATTCATTAGCAAGAACCTTCCAGAGGTGGATAAGCAAGAATTAATTCTTTTTATTCGAGAATACATTGATTTCTTTGCTTAGAATTATGAAGACATGCCAGGTCTAGATCCCAAAGTTGCTACTCATAAACTAAATATTTTGCCGAATGCAAAGCCAGTCAAACAACAGCAAAGGCGATTCAAGCCAGAAATGATGGACGCCATTGATGATGAAGTCAAAAAGCTCATAGCTTCTGGCTTTATTCGAGAAGAACAACATCCAGATTGGGTAGCTAACGTTGTTCCAGTGTTGAAGAAAACTGGCTAAATTCGAGTTTGCATCGACTTTCAGGATCTTAATGAAGCTCGTCCAAAGTATGAATTTCCTCTCCCTATTACAGATGTCATTGTTTGCAAAAACAAAAGTATGATCTTTATTTCACAAACTTTGTAAAGAATATTACAAGAATTCTGGGAAAGTACAACTATAGGAATCCGATCTGAATGACGATCGCTTTATCCCTTGGACGATGTGAACTTTGAAGACTTGAATCTCTGAAGAATGCAGCAGCACTTGGACAAAAACTCTGATTTCTCTTGATTGTGTACATGATGTGTTGAATGGAAACGAAACTCTATTTATAGAGTTCTGAAATAACTGTTTTGGGCAGTTATTCTGGAGAGCGCCTGGTTGAAGTGCGCCTGTTTTGAGCACGTATGACAAACTGCGCCTGTTTTCACTCCATTATCACGAACGTGCACCAACTGCTCTAGACACGTGGCATTATTTGATTAAAATGCGCTTGGTCGTGTACAGTTAGTGGGACACGTGTTGGACATGTAGAGTGGTAGTTAGGCGTTGATTTAGTCAAAGCGCGCCTGTTTCAGGGACACGTGGCAAGCTCTGAATTGATGTTGTTTTGAACTGCGCCTTCTTCGTAGGCGCAATCTGCAAAGTGTGCTGAGTTTGGATAGAAGTAGGCGCAATCTGCGAAGTGTGCTTGATATAGTCAAAAGTAGGCGCAGTCTGATGATAGCGCCTAGTTCTTTGATGTAGGCGCAATCTGTTTAGACAGCTGTCATATCTTCCTCGAGCGCCGCGCCATCATAGGAATGATAGCGCCTTCTCGATTTTCGTATTTGTCGGGTAATGATGACTCCACGTCAGCTAAGCGCGATTTGTGAAATGCGCCTCTATGATGCAGAAAATAGGCGCGTTCTGAGTTTGTTGGTGAAGTAGGCGCCATCTGTTTGTAGGCGCGTTCTGATCAATCTGTTGAATCAAACCTAGGCGCGGTTTGATTTTTTGGACCTACAAGACCCCCTTCAAAGTTTTCGAATTTTGAATTTTCAAAAGTTTGAAATACTTTGAATAATTTTGCATATGACCAAGTCAAACCGTGCTTGATATTTGAAGAATTTGCGCATTTTAAGGCGAGAACGGATCTTCAGGCTGAATAGGCGCAATCTGTTGTGGTGGATATTTTAGGCGCGATTGATTGCAGCGGTTTAGGCGCGATCGGTTACGTCGATTTGAATTCTTCAAAAGCTATAAATAACCTTTGAAAAGCTTCATTAATCTTTTACCACTTCAAAGTATACCCAAGGGCAAATTCTTCCGAGAGTTTTTTTTTAATTTTGTCTTCTTCTTCCGACGAGTTTTTTCTGATCCAACTTCGATGGCGCCCCGTCGAGCTGATAAGGGAAAGGAGCCCGCACCAATTGAATCTTCAAAGAAATCGAAGAAGACCGCACTGCCTTCCGTGGTCGAATCACGCGGTTCTCTTCAAATACGAGAGCCTGGACAAACTCGTGTCTCTCGACACGAAACTGCACATCCAGCCATTAATGGTGGGTTATAGGAACATACACTGACTCTTCATAGGGCTCAGTTGTAATCGCCAACTCTTTCTAGGGTTCGGTGATTCTTTAAACTTCATGTTTATGAAGTTTAAACATTCCACAAAATGGCGCCTAGAAAGTTAGACTCTGTTTGCTCGATCGCACCTAGTAACAAAGCTAGGCGCTATCGGATAAAGCTTTGTCTGAAAAACAGGCGCTGTTTGTTGTTGAATGAAAGCTAGGCATAATCTGCCCTATTTGACAGAAAACTAGGCGCAGTCTGCCCAGATTCATGAATTAGGCGCAGTTTAATCTAGTTGGCTGAAAACTAGGCGCAGTCTGTCTTTAAGCAGTCAACTAGACGCAATCTGATAACTTTGTTGTGATGTTGCTCTTTTCTGTTTTGCAGTTGATATCAGGGAAGATCCCAACTTCGAGATCTTCCAAGGAACTATGTCTGAACCTGAATTCAAAGAGGACTTGTCTCACGTTAAGTTCCCTCATTATGAACTACCAGAGTCTCGAAGAGCAATCCTGACTACTCAGGATAATGAGACTCTTCTGTGTTTGATGAACGGCCAACCCTTACAGTCACTGGATGCAGCTATCCACAAGAAACCACTCTTCTTGTTTGGAGATGCCTTGGGCAGGGAATCTCAGCCAAAACAGCGAGTGGAAGAGAGGATTTTTAAGAAAGGTGAAAAGACTATATATTTGCCAGATATGCTTAGGAGTTTACCTCTTTCCAGATATGAGTTTGCCAGTTATCCCCGCCAAATGGCGTGGGATATCACTCCCGTTCAGCAGGCTCGGGTGGGCAAAATATGTTATAAAAAGGTGAACAACAGAGATATCTTCTATAGTTCATCTGATATTTACGCAACTCATCTCAGGGGTTTGAAACCAGGTTGCATCCCTCCCGAGAATTCATCTCGTCTATTACCAGTGAGAATACCAATTTTTGCAAATGAGTTTGCTAGAAAAGGTAGGTATTATACTGATAACACCTTAAGGATGCAAGGTTTAGTCAACCCAGATTATAAACGATGGAGCTGCATTGCCAACTGGGTTTTAGAACATTATGAAGAAGAGCTTCTTAATATCAGTCTGTATGAAGCTGTTTATTCTTTAGTACATGGCTTCCCTCCAAATCCACACCTATTCCTTTCACTGATCGAAAGGTACAATTATAGGACGGGAACCTTCATGACCCCAAAAGGAGAAATCGGTTTCGCTCTTCACGAGATGAATCATATCTCCAAGCTGCCTATGGGAAATTTTTCTTATGAGGAGTATGTTCCCACTGAAGATGAATTAAACAGGCTGAAATCTGAAAATGCTGAAATGGTAGAAGTCTTTGATGAGCTGTTATGTCACTATCACATCTGTTGTTGTTATTTTGAAAGCTCAGGCTCCTGCTATCTTACTAAATGGATATCTTATCTCTTCCTCAAACATGATGATGAAGAGAAACAAATTAGTGAGAAGAAAGCTGTTGATCCACTTACCTTTCAGCGTTTCAATGAGGAAGAGATAAATGAGTTGATGGCAAGGTTTCGCCAAGAAGATATAATAGTTAAAAATGATGAAGATTATCCTCCCCTCAAGATAGGAGATAAAATAGAAAGTTTCATGAGGATGGGATACAGACGTATGTCTAAGAAAGCCCATCTGGCAGGCTTTCTTGCTTTTTGGCTACGAAGGTATGTAGTCCCTGGAGCAAGTGCAGTCGATCGCTTCCATAGAGGTGTTCTTTTTGCTGCAGTCCGCCTAGTGTTCGGTTATCGGATGGATATTTTATCGGCGATGACAAGCCGACTTAATCATAGTCTGCGTTGCTTTGTGGACGGCATGCTAAATAATAAGAAAGATGGCTTTCCACGTACTGAAGTCGCCCACACTTATTTATTTGGGTGGCTTCTAATCCACTGTCCAGTTTTGATGAGCCCTGGCGAAAGAGCTATTGGAGGAAACTTTTTAAGAAAGTATGAAGGGTGTAGATGGAATCACACCTCCTTGATAGATTGCCGGCGAGTATTGAACCGCGGCGATAACTGGGATTTTTATTGTGTTGATCCACCAGCTGGCTACGAGTTATTGCCAGCTAATATCCTAGATTCAGTGAATACTCTACCAACAGATCCAGCTATATTCAATTGGTTGAAGTCGATTCGACCTTCACACCTCGTACATCGATTTGAAGATGAATGTATTCTTGAACCATATTTGCCTAGCCGTTTTGCACGCCAATTCGGCTATGATCAATTCCATGTAGGGAATGCCACAACATGCCTACAAGGGAAAGGATATTTGATTGATGGCGCCAGGGCTTGGTACTATTATAATGCTAAAAATACGAGGGCCGTTTTCTCAATGCCTGAGAATACAAATCATGGACCGCGAATGTTATTCACCTATTCAAGGTTTTACACTTCGGCCAATACCTTTGTGGAGACTTTTGATTTAGCACATAGCTTCGCTTCTGACAAACGAGCCAAGAAAGGAAAGCCGAGCATTCTTTATAAAGATCCAAATGACGAAGAACCTGCTGACGAACCTTTTGAAATCTCCAGAGAAATGAACTTCCTTGAGGAGTTTACTGAACCCTTAAACATTTCTCTCCGAGTAACAAAATCTCCTATGAAGGATAAGAAGAAAAGAAAAAATGATATTCCTGTTGCTTCTCCAGATCCAAAGAAAAAGAAAACCACTGCAGAATCCCTTGAAGGAGTTATCACTAGGTCACAATCGAGACAACGGGCAGAAGAATCTGTAAGGAGTGAAGAGATAACTCCTACGTCTTTACAGAAACAACAGGGCATTTCTGCTGACCAAGAAAGTCCAGATGTGTCTCGTCAAAGAAGGCCAAATTTGAAGAAAGTGGTTAGTAGAAAATTAAGATTATTGAGTCCGTCTCGTGCTGCATCCATCCTGGCTAGTGCTGTTGCTGGGCATATGATGTCTTCCCCTACTCCCATCTCTGGATCAGAACTATTATCTACAGAAGAACCAACAACATCTGATAAAGAGGTTATGGAAGTAGACACATCTTCTGTGATTGGCCAGCCTTCAACTCTGGCAATTCTTCCTGAAGTGCTTCCAGAAACAGTGTCCAAAACTATTCCGGTCGATACATCAGATCATCTTCGAACTCATGTCGATAATCCAATATATTCAGATAGCGAAATGATTGATGCATTACAGGTATGCGCTGAATACCTTGAGGATACTGTTACTGATCCAGAAGCTGAAAATACAAATGAGCCATCTGACGCTCATATATTGAATGAAGAGAATATTGAGAGTATTGCTAATGAACCATTGGAAGAAGCACATGTCAATATTATAAATACCCCTACTAAAGAAGATCAGCCTTCACTTAGTACTTCCGATGCAGGAAGTAATCGTGCAGAGGAAGTCTCCGAAGAAATGCCAGCTCAAATTCCTCAGGAGGTAACAGTATTGGTGGACACACCATACATACCCGATCCAGGTTAAATTTCTTGAATCCTGTAGATTGTTATCAATGATGATACTTGTTTTTGTAGCATATTGATTCCTTTTCTTTAATAGCTGGAGGTAATGTACACCTATCAGGCGGTTCAGAGGCGGGTAGTAGTCAAGCA
>JANAVB010008198.1:5502015-5643530 GCA_029216955.1 Iris pallida | reverse complement strand
ATTGTTCTTCTATGCACAATCCTTTGTTCTGATTGTTAGAACCAGAGCATCTTGTTCTTCAACGACGTATGCTGTCACTTCTCGTGCCATGACAGATGACACAGTTTGTTCAGAGCCATCACTGTCGACAGCAAAGTCTGAATTACACCCATCATGAGAAGTAGACCGATCACTGTAAGGAAGATTCCTTTGACCGATTGTTTCTCGGCTTCGAGATCGAGTATGCTGGTAAACACCATCATCTGATTCTCTAAGTCGGTCAAGATAGTGCTGGCTAGGTCTCCGGGTCTTTCCGTGTTTGCATTTTCTACCTCCAGAGTCTCTGGAAGTCATGTTGACGGAGGCAAACATTAACTCTTCTTCATCATCACTCTTTTGATCAACAGAAGGGAAAGTCAGACGCTCGAAGACAGAACGTTTGGTTGTTTGGCAACAACATTTGATAACCACTTCATGAGGATGATTGCAATGATGAACTTGTGATTGTTTGGGAGAACTGGGGGTGATATTCCGTTTCTGCCTGAGATGATCCCGAAGATCAGAGACAATGGGACGAGAAGAAGTAGCAGGGATATACTCATAGATGACATTTGGAACATGATTCCGATTTCGTAAACGTTCGATTCCATGAGTATAAAGAGAGGTACTCATCTGATTGGCGTAATTGTCAGAATTCCTTGCCTCAAAAGGTTGATACTGAGGCAAGTTGATCTTAGCATGCTTGCGTTTTACAGAGGTAGGTTTTGATTGGGGTTTTCTATTAAGATATGCCCGTAAATCATTTAAACCGCCCCTGAGAACTTCAGTTTGTGAAACTTGTAATTTGCCTTGTTCGGATCGTGAAATCCGCAAATTAGGCAATTCCTGAATATTTGCCTTGGGAGTAGGTAGAATACCTCTCTGATTAGTACGAGAACCCTTGTTAAGGGAAATATTCGTACTAATAGGTGCAGAGGCACTATCAGTTGGATCCTCCTCGATAAGAATCGAAGAAGACTTGGAAAAGGCCAGAGGACCTTTCCCATTGTTTTGAGATGAAGGGATAGCTAAAGAGCGTTTCCCTCTGTTATCTTCCAAGTTTTGAGCTTGGGAAGATTGGGAGAAGACCAAGGGGCCTTTTCCTTTTGATGGAATGAAAGAAGGAACAGCCAAAGGACTGTCCTCAGCAAACTGCGCCTGAGCAGTTTGGGGTTTCTGGATTCTGGAGTGATTCGGAGTAGACTGCGCCTGAGCAGACTGCGCCTGAGTAGACTGCGCATGTTTAGTCAGGGCAGCAGATGTATTGGATTGAGCCTTGGCAGCAGCAGAAGATTTGACTTGTGCCAATTTGGCACAAACTGTGCCAGAAGAAGGTTTGGTGGCAGACTGCGCCTGGTTCCCTAAGGAGAGAATAGACTGCGCCTGTGAGGCAGAGACTGTGCCAAAAGATGGTTTGACAGCAGACTGCGCCTGGTTCACAGTTTTAGTCTGTTTCCCTAAGGAAGGAACAGACTGTGCCTGATTGGAGTATTTAGCCGCAGACTGCGCCTGAACAATCTGTTTCCCTAAAGAGGGAACAGACTGCGCCAGGTTATGAGAGATAGGCACTGGTGTCTTGGAAACAGCAAGTTGTGCCGAGGAAGTAGCAGCGTTCTTCATCAGAGAAGGAGCAGAGTTCTTGGGAGTCCACACTGAGCGAGTCTTGCTCTTGACGAAAGTCGTAGTGCGGCGAGGAGTGCTTTGTGCATTAATCATTGCTTCGTAGGCCGTTTGGTCGACTTTCACGACCAAAGTCTTCTGCGTCGAGCCGATAGACGCCGTGTCACATTGAGTTGTCATCTCTTCATCGGAGGAAAAGGTCGTCTCCAGCAGAGTCGCCATTTTGTTTGCAAAAACAAAAGTATGATCTTTATTTCACAAACTTTGTAAAGAATATTACAAGAATTCTGGGAAAGTACAACTATAGGAATCCGATCTGAATGACGATCGCTTTATCCCTTGGACGATGTGAACTTTGAAGACTTGAATCTCTGAAGAATGCAGCAGTACTTGGACAAAAACTCTGATTTCTCTTGATTGTGTACGTGATGTGTTGAATGGAAACGAAACTCTATTTATAGAGTTCTGAAATAACTGTTTTGGGCAGTTATTCTGGAGAGCGCCTGGTTGAAGTGCGCCTGTTTTGAGCACGTATGACAAACTGCGCCTATTTTTACTCCATTATCACGAACGTGCACCAACTGCTCTAGACACGTGGCATTATTTGATTAAAATGCGCTTGGTCGTGTACAGTTAGTGGGACACGTGTTGGACATGTAGAGTGGTAGTTAGGCGTTGATTTAGTCAAAGCGCGCCTGTTTCAGGGACACGTGGCAAGCTCTGAATTGATGTTGTTTTGAACTGCGCCTTCTTCGTAGGCGCAATCTGCAAAGTGTGCTGAGTTTGGATAGAAGTAGGCGCAATCTGCGAAGTGTGCTTGATATAGTCAAAAGTAGGCGCAGTCTGATGATAGCGCCTAGTTCTTTGATGTATGCACAATCTGTTTAGACAGCTGTCATATCTTCCTCGAGCGCCGCGCCATCATAGGAATGATAGCGCCTTCTCGATTTTCGTGTTTGTCGGGTAATGATGACTCTACGTCAGCTAAGCGCAATTTGTGAAATGCGCCTCTATGATGCAGAAAATAGGCGCGTTCTGAGTTTGTTGGTGAAGTAGGCGCCATCTGTTTGTAGGCGCGTTCTGATCAATCTGTTGAATCAAACCTAGGCGCGGTTTGATTTTTTGGACCTACAGTCATGATCGACAATACTTGTGGGTTTGAAAGAATATCCTTCATGGATGGATTCTCCGGATACAATCAGATTCGGATGAATCTTGAAGATGAAAAACATACTTCTTTTCGTACTCCTCGCGGAGTCTATTGTTACAATGTGATGCCATTTGGTCTCAAGAATGCTGGTACAACCTACCAACGAGCTATGAGTACAATCTTTCGAGATCATCTGCACAAGACTGTCGAATGCTATGTCGACGATATTGCTGTCAAAAGTCGTCTAATGGAAGATCACATCCAAGATTTAAGAACTATCTTCAATCTAATGCGCCAACATCAACTTAAAATAAATCCCACCAAGTCATTCTTGGGTGTCTCTAGTGGTAAATTTCTCGGCTTCGTCATTACCTCTAAGGGTATACACGTGGATCCTGAGAAGATCAAAGCCATTCAAGAGATGCGTCCTCCACGCAACTAAAAAGAGCTACGAGGATTCCAAGGTCGACTTGCGTACATCAGGAGGTTCATTTCAAATTGGTCTGGACGTTGCAGACCGTTTACTCAATTAATGAAGAAGGGTATATCTTTCGTTTGGACCGAAAAATGTCAACAAGCATTCGATGACATAAAGCGGTACCTGATGAACCCACCAGTCTTAGTGCCAGCAATATCAGGCATACCATTCTTAATGTATGTCTATGCTATGGATCATTCATTAGGTGCTTTACTTGCCCAGAAGAACAAAGAAGGCCATGAATAAGCCATCTACTATCTTAGTCGTACTATGATTGGTGCTGAACACCGTTATAGTTCGATTGAGAAAGAATGCTTAGCTCTTATGTTTGCTGTTCAAAAGACTCGACATTATATCATTGGCCAAACCATTCACGTCATTTCTCGAGTTAATCCTCTTCGGGTACCGATGAAGAAGCCTAGCACACTCAATTCTCGATTGGCTACATGGGCCATTCTGCTAGCCCAGTACGACATGGTTTATGTTCCGCAAAAGTCTGTTAAGGGTCAAGCACTGGCTGACTTTTTAGCAGCTTATCCTGTTCCGGAGACATCTAAGCTTTATGATAAAATTCCTGATGAAACATTGGAATCAAACATGATCTTTGAAGAATTTCCTACCTGGCGTCTATTCTTCGACGGAGCATCCCGGATCAGACCCAATGGGACCATTGTCGCAGAAGTTGGGATTGTTCTGGTCTCTCCAGAAGGATTAGCTATCCAAAGAGCTTACTCCTTAGATCAGCCATGCTCTAACGATGTGGCTGAATACAATGCCTTGCTCATTGGACTTCAATTAGCAAAACAGTTGGAAATCGAATATCTCGAAGTATACGACGATTCTAAACTGGTTGTCAATCAGGTTAGAGGAACATATGAAGTTCGCCATCAAGATCTAGTGCCCTATCATGAAGCTGCAATTTATGTGGCGACATCATTTAAAGCTTTCTTCATTGAATATGTTCAACGAGCTTGTAACACTGAGGCCGATGCTTTAGCTAATCTTGCATCAGTCGTAGCAATTCTCGTCAAGAGACAACAAGTGGTTGTTGTTTCCAATAGAGAGCTGTTCTGTATCGAAAATAATCGTAACATTGAGTACAGTAACCTCGCAGAAGTCAATGTTATCAATGAAGATTGGAGAGCTCCTTTCATCGATTTCGTAGTTCATGATATACTTCTTAAAGATCCTAAGGAGGCTACGAGTATTCGCCGATGATCTCTTTGATTCTACTACAATTAGACTACCAAAACTCTATATCGACGGACTTATGACGGCCTACTCTTACGCTGTCTTGCTGGTGATGAAGCGAAGCAAGTATTACGTGAAGCTAATGATGGTGTTTGCGGAGCACATTAACCCTGCCCTAAACTACAAGATCGTATCCGACGAATGGGTTACTATTGGCCCTCTATGGTGTCTGATGCCATCGAATATGCAAGGAAATGCCGAGCCTGTCAAATCTATGCAGATTTCATCCATCAACCGTCGGAATTCTTTCATCCGACTGTTGCTTCCTGGACTTTTGAAGCTTGAGGCATGGATATTATAGGTCCTATCAATCTTCCTTTTTCTAAAGGACATCGATTTATATTAGCCATAACGTACTATTTCTCCAAGTAGAACGAAGCTATACCTTTGGCTGAAGTCAAAACCAGCAGCGTCATCAACTTCGTCAAACATCATCTTATTTACAGATTTGGTGTGCCTCGACGAATCATTCATGATAATGGACCTCAGTTCATCAGTCAAAAGTTCACCAGATTTTGTGATGATCATCGGATTGACAATGTCACCTCTACAGCTTACAACCCTTCTGCTAATGGCTTGGCTGAAGCCTTCAATAAGACTATCATCAAGCTCCATAAGAAGTTTGTGTCTACTAACAAACGAAATTGGAGTGAAAAACTTGGAGAATGTCTATGGGCCTACCGTACTGCGGTTCGCAACCCCACAGGCTGTACACCTTTCTCTCTGGTGTACGATTGCGAAGCAGTTCTACCCCTGGAACTTCAAATTCCATCTCTAAGGATTGCTATCGCCAATGAGTTGACGATAGAGAACAATGATTTTCTTCGACTTCAAGAACTGGAGGCGTTCGACGAGAAGCGGCTATTGGCTCAACAACACATAGAGTTTTATCAAGCCCATATCTCGAAGACTTTCAACCGCAAAGTTAAAGTCAGAACCTTTCAGAAAGGAGAACTCGTTCTTACAGTCAGACGTCCGATGACTATGACGCACATGAGCAAAGGCAAGTTCGATACAAAATGGGAAGCGCCTTATATCGTGAGCAAAGTCTTCTCAAATGGAGCCTATCAACTCACAGAACTAGACGGTCGAGTTGCAATGATGCCTATCAATGGCAAGTTCTTCAAAAAGTACTATACATGAATGTAGAAGGGATTTCTTGTACATATGACAGAACAGTTCATAAATAAAATTTTTATTTTATTTTCATCATGAATGATAGTACATAATATCAAGGAAGGTCACTATCATCCTTCTCAAAATCAGGATGCGGGCCACTGCTGTCCTTATCAAAGATATAGTCGGCAAAAGAGCTGAGGACATCTTTGCTCGAATCTACCAGAAATTTGTGAACGGCCAGTCGTTTAGCCTCCTCTTCCTCCGTCGTCCCTGGTTCAAGTAGGAAGTCCAAGATATCCCGTGGCGGCTTGGGTGTAGACGAACCTTCGCTCGCTTCTGTTTGCTTCGGTTGGGTCGGCTTGATTGGACGTTCATCGGTGCCCTCTTCAACCTTCGGGGCAATCTCAACCTTCTTCGATACATCGTTGGAAGACATTCTTGCTGATGATGATGGTAATTCTACAAGAGCTTTACTCTATTTATAGAAGAAACCTGCCGCTCAATCGGTCTCAGGAATAGAAGCAACCTTCCATGCAAAGGGATATATCTGCATTTATTATGGTTCATTCACCTTCCCCGCAAAAAGAAACGTCTGTTCGCTAATTCATTCATCAGTTTCATCACTTACCCTTGAATATATCTACATTCATTGCTGTCCGTTCACCTTCTCAAGAATGGAATGATAAATCAATCAATCTTCTTTTGGAAATCTAATTATCTCATATTTTTGAGAAAAGATATTTTTATCACTGATAAAAAAAACATCGGCTTATCAAAATGCCATGAACATCGAAAAAGTCTCAAAGGAGTATTTTCCACAGAATTGTCATTTCCATTCTCATTTTATCATCATAAAAGTCTATTACATTTCTTAGAAATCTATTACATCTTGGATTCTCATTCTACACAACAACGGTGACCTAATGGAGATCCATTACATCTTTTGGATCTTCTTCATCGGATTCGTTGTTGGTGGCAATTCCTTGCTGTCTGAGCCTCAATGGCAACAAGGGCAGTAGGAATTAACTCTGGTCTTCTCTCTCAGACGAGAGGAGAACCCCAGAGTATGGCAGCCCGAAGACGTGCTGCTGCCAATACACCCTGTGGAGGGATGACGGCCCTTCAGAAGAGCTAGGAATGTATCCAGCTTTGGGATACGATTCCTAGTTCTGCCGTGAAAGGAACTCTTCTACCCAACTTCTCGGGTTAGAGTTGACTCCACCGTCCAACTTTCCGTGTATAAAGGCTCTTCCTACCATCCGAGGAAGACCCTTCTATCCTACGAAGAGTTATGAGTTATCTGATTTGTGCGTCAAAAGCGCATGAGCTCCCTGATGTGTGTGTCAGAAGAATGTTCCCCATAGCATCCAAATCGGCAATGCCAGTTCTAGAAAAGTCCTTTAGCCAACCTTCTGCAGAAAATAACACATAAAAAGAAACTAATCAATAGAAGTGTCATTATCATCAGGCGCAAACTGGCCCATCAAAGACGGGCACACCCTGTTCAGTCAAAGATGGGCACACCCTGTTCAGTCAAAGACACATGCTCGCACACCCTGTTTAGTCAAAGACGGGCACACCCTGTTCAGTCAAAGACGGGCACACCCTGTTCAGTTAAAGACACATGCTCGTCTTCAACAGGCGCACCTTATCTATCAAAGATTTGCGCTCGTTTTCAGCAGGCGTACTTTATCTATCAAAGATAGGCACTTGTTTTCTACAAAAGTTCAAAGGCAGCCGATTGTGCACCCTGTTCAATCAAAGAAGGGCACACTCCTCCCCTTTTGTATAAATCAAATACCTATTTCGATAAAAGGTGACGCACATAACAATGGATAAATGATGACCATACACAGAAAAGCTATTGTTTCACGTTGGGCTTACCATCGAGGTCAGATGGTTCGGCGCTAAGAGTTGTTGAATCAATGTCTGATGACGCGGCGTGTAGAAGAATAACTTCCGAAAGCATCGCCATCATCAATCCTTTGTCAGAGAATGGAGTCTTGCAAAAAGCTATCTTCGGAGAAGAAGAAGAATAAAGGAATGAGAATGCATTCTTTAACTCAGCTATTTATAGCGGGTCAAAGAAACAGATGGCGCGAGTCTATTTCGGGAAAGATCCAAATAAGAGGCGTTCATAACCACAGAACAGCTGCCACGTGTTGTTTTTTTCGGGAATGAGCAAACATGGAAACAGTCAAAAGAGGCGCAGAAAGATCCTATATCAATGCACCATACGAAAAAAGGTAAAAACAACACAAGGATTTTATTTCATAAAAAGTGAGTAGGCCCCTACAGATAAGTTGAGTGTCACAATACATAGAGAAAGCAAAATGACACCCCTACATAAGACATTATTTCTTCTTCTCTCCTTCACTGGGCTGACGAAGGGAGGTGCCTAACTCGCGCACATTGTGGATCCCTGAACGACGCATCAGACCGAGGAATGCTTCTGCATCACCGGGTCCTTCGTGGGCAGTTGAAAGACCACCATTTATACGATCAGAGATCGCTGGAGTCAGTCCGAAGCATTCCAGGAAATTGTATGCTCGTAGCAATTGATCGGCCTCCGTCTCTATGTCAAGCCTTGAGCTTTGAGCCTTTTCCTTGTCAGCCTCTATCTCTTTCTTCGGTGCCATGACTATACGAGGATGAGAAGTGAGAATGAAAACTTTTTTTTATATATACAATTAACTAACCCTTCATATTCACTATGGGAAACTGAACATCATTAATGCAACTCGGGAAGACGAAGAGGAGTTCGAATGTTTCGAGAGGAAAATTTATTACGACGGTTGACCGGCGCCCTTCATGTCTCATTTCTTGACTTTTCATATTCAAGTATTTCAAAATTTTTGAAGTCTTTCCAAATTTCGAAAACTTTGAAAGGGGTCTTGTAGGTCCTAAAAATCAAGTTGTATTTATCAAAAAGGGCATAGAAATCCAACTGCGCATCTCGCAAATCAACCACGCAGGAAATAGATTGTGCTATAAATCGAACGCGCAAGCTGAACTGCGCTACCACCCGAGCGCGCTACGTTGACGTGGCAACACCATCATTACCTGACAAAGATCAGATCTTCTGACAACTGACAGCCCGAAGAGCGAGGAGACTGTTCGTTTCTTGTGCCACGCCGCCATGACAGCTGTCTAGCACCGTCTAGCTGTTCCCATCCAGCGTAATTTGTTGATCAGGGTTCAGCGCAGTCATAAGCTAGCACTATTCGGCTAGCGCGATCCATCAAGTTTTCTAAAAATAACTGACATTTATTACGTGGTTTCTATGCCATCAATTGCTCGCTACGTGGCAAACCGTCTGCACACGACCAAGCACATTTCAATCAAACAATGCCACGCGTCTGAAAATGGTTAGCCCACGATCGAGGAACTACCCAATAGGTCAGCGCATTTTGCAGTCTGCACAGTCTGTTGCCAGCACAGTTCATCATGCGTAAACCAGAATAACTACAAATTAGTTATTTCTAGAACTCTATAAATAGAGTTTCAAGTCCTTCATTAAGGGGATCAGATTATTATCAGATCATTATTATCATCAGAGATCAGAAGTTCTTGTCCAAGTGCTGCTGCATTCTTCAGAGGCAATCGTCTTCAAAGTTCACATCGTCCAAGGGATAAAGCGATCGTCTTGAGATCGGATTCCTATAGTTGTACTTTCCCAGAATTTACTGTACCCTTGTACTATTCTTTAAAGTTTGTGAAATAAAAGACTTTTGTTTTTGCAAACAATAATAACCACCACTTTTCTAGAATATGGGTATTTTGGTAATTGTATAATTTTTGAATTTTTGATTATTTTATAATATTTTAACTGGTGCTTTTGTTTAGTGTTCTTGGTTTAACCTTAGCTAACCATGATTAGAGACTAACCATGACTTTAGAAACTTAATTATCAATTTAGATTTGTATTTTAAGTTCTAGTCCTATTTAGGAAACTTTTGAAATTCATTTTAGGATTTTAGTTATTTTGGCTTTTGGGCTTTTTGCAAAAAGGCTTTAAAATAACTTTGAGTTAAGTTGTTGGCCCATACCTAAACCCTAACCCTACCTGCATGTGGCCGGCCAACAGACTCCCCCATCTCTTTATATTCATATGTTAGCCACCAAGCCTCCTTTACAAACCCTAGTTTTCCACTTTTCTCAAAATAGCCTATTTTTCTCATCTCTCATCCGATTTGGACCAAACGAATTGCATTGTGATCCTTGGGAGGAGAGCAAATTATTGGAGGCTTTCTAGCAAAGAATTGGAAGCTTTGACCGTAGGATTTTGGGTGTCGAAGCATTTTGGAGGCTTTTGCATTGAGATTCCAACTCTCAATAGGTAAATGCTTCTAAACTCTTTTAAATTCTGATTTCTCTTCATAGAAGAATGCATCTAGGTACCTAGACCTGTAGATGTAGTTTGGTAAGATTTTGTGTCTATTTGATATATGTATCGGAGGCGTGTCGGTGTATTATAACATGTGTTCGATGAAATATCTCTAAGAATTAAAAGTTGTTATTTTTTAAAACTAATTTCATATACTTATAGCCCTATATGAGGGGATACAAAATATACTTTCTAGAATTATTTTGACACTATTTTCGTGTCCAAATTGGACACGGGGACGTAGCACGAGGCCCCGTGCACTGTCCCGTGCACTGTCCTGTATCTCGAGTGCCATAACATGATGGACAGGACACCATTTGACCCCAAAATTGATGGACATATGGGGGCTATGTCTAACAACTTGCTCCAAAAATTTAGGGTGATTTGACCGAGTGGTTTGGGAGATATCGTACCCGCATGGATTTCGGGCTGCTGTGCATGTGCGAAAAATCTGCCCTGACACGCATTTATAGCATGGACACGAGGACTTAAAATAGGGTATCCTACACCTAGCCTTATACCTAGGCTACTCACAGCCCTGACCATGGGACTTGTGGTCGTGTGTGTCGTGTCTTATTGGGGTCGACACACATGCACGAGGCAGCACACACGCGCGCGTGCAGCCTCCCCTGACATGGAGTTTGTTTGTGGATACGACGACTCGTGGACACGATGCAGGCTTTGGGGCACGTACCCTAACACCCTACCTACCCTCTGGCACGAGCACGAGGCTTCTCGTTGGACACGGTGAGTCCTACGTTGCTCGACACACCCCGCACACACGCACACGACACTGTTTTTGGATACACACTGTTTGGACACAACTTGGATACAGTTTTGGCTCGAGATGAACACAAGCATGTCACACACGTACCCCTTTTCCTGTTTCCCAGTTTGCACGAGGTATGGTTGTGTGTTTGAGATTTTAGGTTGTGAGTTGGGATGAGGTATGGTTATGTTGTTTTCGAAATTTGATATTTGAGAATTGAATTTGGTTTTGGAGTTGATCTTCTATTCTCAGATTTTGGTATGTTAAGTTTTGTGTTTTGAGAGTTAACAGCTAACTGAGATTTGGATTAGTTACTCTTATCGAGTTTTCTTCACGTTTGGGTTCTAGGTATAAATATAGTCTATATATGTATGTATATATATTTTTTTCTATATATATATATATATATATTTTTCTATATATATATATATATATATATATATATATATATATATATATATAAACATATACATATATAGACTATATGTATACCTAGAACCCAAAATATATATATATATATATATATATATATATATATATATATATATATATATATATATATATATATATATATATTTTATATATATATATATATATATATATATATATATATATATAAATATATAAATATATAAATATAAAATATATATATATATATATATATATATATATATATATATATATATATATATATATATATATATATAAATATATAAATATATATATATATATAAATATATAAATAAATATATATATATATATATATATATATATATATATATATATATATATATATATATATATATATATATATATATATATATATGTTCTTCTATTATCAGATTTTTGTGTGTTTGGGTTGGGTCTTCACACCCTTTCACAACACAGTATACACACACACTTGCTCTCATTTTCCTTTCCTTATATATATACATATATGTATTTTGTATATTTGTGTGTATGTATATATATTACATATAGTATTAAATTGAATGATATATTTGATATTAGTATAGGATATTAGTCCATGGTTAGTGAGTTAGTTCAGAATTGACCAATAGGCCTAGTTAGGCAAGATTTGACTACTAGTTGACCAAAGTCAACTATGGGTCAGTCAAACTGGACCTGGAATTGACTCAAATGGACTTAAAATGACTTATTAAATTAAGTTTGACTTAAACCTAGACTAATTGACTAGTTGACTTAGGTTTGACTAGAATGGTTGACCAAGAGTTGACTTTGACATAGAATGACTTAAAATCATATACAATGCATAGTAAATTTCATTTATTATATAAAACATATTATAACCTATATTGCTCTATTTAGGACATCGTGACTCCGGTTTGGACATATGATATTCATCAGTCTTTCACGGTATCAGGCAAGTACATTATCTGATAGTTCTTCCATTTACTTGTAGATTACTGTAATTCAGTTCTGTAATCTCTATTTGATTCTCTGTCAACACAGATTGATCTTACTGGATCCATTGCATGCGACACTCACCTTTTACATGTCTGGCCTCTATTACTGGAATTACCTGCTGGCATCATCATGTTCTGGCTGGACTTGTGCTTATTTTCGTGTCGGATTATGGATTAACTTATACTTGATGGAAGGAGAAATATTTGAGTAAGACATTTGAACATTCCCATACTAGAACCACCTCCCTAGGAATTGTACTAAAAACGATAACCATCCCTCACCTGATCAGTATGTGATGTGCCGTATTACCCACATCGGTTTACATGTCGATCTCAGTAATTTAAAATACACTATTAGAGTATTGTCTGGGCTCACCCTGGATTTATCGATCTTGTACTGGATTCATCTTGTACTAGACTCACACTGGATCACAGTTAACTCACATTGTACTATCTGGACTTATATCAATACTCTAGTTCAGCTAGTTTTATTTACAGTCTTTATTGCCATAATTTTCTGATTCGTTACATTACTCCTCTTGTACTTTAACTGTTGCTCTATATCATCACCTGTATAAAACCTCCATGCTTCACCAATATAACTGTCTATAACTGTTTTATAGTCTTTGCCATTTATTTGGGATTTCTAGATGAGTTGTGCTCGTTCCAATCCTGACTGGATACGTTGAAAATATTACAGATGTTTGCCCCGAGGACAGTTGTCCTACTTACGATGGACCAGGAGATGGCTTAGCTACTTTGGGCCCGACTCTCAGAAGTGATCGGGAGACTAGCTAGTAGACTTGTTTAGATTTCATATTTTGAACTTGAATGTAATAAGTTGATATTGACTTGTATTTGAGTTTGTTGAGATATTACTATTTAGTAGTTTATACTTTATTGTTGTTTAGCCTTTTAGTTATAGACTTCTATGTTGTCTTATCATGCTTAGACTGTGATTGAGTTATACTATATCTTAATTTGTCCTCCATTCGGAGTTGAGACCCATGACAGGTATATTATATATTTGTGTGAGTTGTTAGATAGTGACCAAGTATAGCATTCTACCGCCGATTCTGCGGCGTAGTTGGGCGCTGTTACACACTTGTACCCCTACATCGAGTGCGGGTCGTGATACGTTTTTAGTGGTGGCCCAAGCTGGTTGAGAGTCGTATTAGTACGATATCGTGGTAGTACAACGACTTAGTTGTACCTCTACGAGCCTGCGACATGAATTAAGGAATAGGCTTTAGCGGAGAGGTACTCAATCACAGTTAGGAAAAATTCTGATCTAATTCCTGCCATCTATAAATCATTGCAGATAATTGTTTTCTTTGGAATAAATTGTCCTCATTTGATTATATTGCTTCTTGCTCAGTATTGATTCCTTGTTTGATCTGTCTCCTTTATGGTGCAGACACGATCTCATCGTCCCGGCCCAGGGGATACCACCGAGAGGTCTGCCACCTCTCATCTAATTTAGACAGATGTTGGAGCCGCAACACCTTCTATTTTTGCTCCTGTAGGAGCATCAGCAGCTTTTGGGGGTGTTCCTCCATCGGTTCCAAGGACTACCCCGGGTATCCCAGGTGTTCTACAACCACCACCTCAGGGGACAGTTGACATGGCGCAGTTCTTTGCCTTCTTCCAGCAGATAATGGAGGCTCAGCGGTGCCAGTCGGCAGATATGAGGCAGGGCATCGACAATGCCCATCAGATGGCCATGGTAGCAGTAGATAGAATGACTGCCCAGCTGTAGGGAGGTCAGATACAACAGCAGTGCCAGCCGAGGACCTCGGGCATTCAGGACTTCCAGAAGATGTGGCCGAGGGACTTCAGGGGTACTGATGGTATCCTATATGCTGACGACTGGATCGAGCATATAGAGGAGATCTTTCGCCTCCCATTGATACCAGCTGGGATTCAGATAGAGGCAGCGGGCAGCAAGATGCAGGACCTTACCCGCACATGGTACAAGACCGACCCTAGAGTTGGTACAGTGGGGCAGACGTAGGAGGCTTTCAAGAAGCTCTTCAAGGAGAAGTTCTTTCCCAACATAGCACTTAGCGCACTAGAGACGCAGTTTGAGAGTCTAGTTCAGGAGAACCGGACCGTCGAGGAGTATGCTGGAGAGTTCTGTCGTCTGGGCAGATTTGTTGAGGGCCTTAGTACGACCGCGAAGGCTAGGAGGTTCTGAAAGGGTTTGGTCAAGGAAGTCAAGTCCTTGACCAAGAGCGACAGAGACGCCACCTTCGAGCAGATCCTGGCAGGGGCCATGGCGGCAGAGGATGACTTGGAGCTCAAGTCCATGAAAGGGGCTGGGAGGATTCAGGAGGAGCTATTGGTAGTGCGAAATGCCCCGATGTGTAGAGGGTAGCACACCAGCCACAGCAGATGCAGGCACCAGCTAGAGTTCAGCAGGCACAACATCAACCTCGAGGGCAGGACTGCGTGGTGCCGACTTGTGCCTACTGCAAGAAGTAGGGGCACCTTTGGGACTCTTGTAGGAGAAGGCTGAAGGTTTGCCTATTCTGTGGATCCGACGCTCATCGGATGATAGATTGACCCACAGTAGCTCCATATGAGGGAGTTAGGCCACCTGTGGTGCAGTACCATGTCCAGCACCAGAGGGACGGGGCTTTTGCATTGATGATCGAGGAGACCGACACTGTAGGTGATGGGTTAGCAGGTCTGTCTTTCCTGTTCTTCTTTTCCATCTTGATATATGATTTCATTAGTACCTGTCAGGATATTCTTGTGATATGCTAGATAGTATAGTAACTTTGTTCGAGACTGTAAAATCATAACCAGTAGGACTATGAATTGCATGTTATTTCTTGACCTTAATTAATTGGGGGTTTGACCTAGAAGGAGTATGATCACCTTAAATTTCGAGGATGAAATTTTTCTAAGGAGGGTAGATTTGTAACCACCACTTTTCTAGAATAGGGGTATTTTGGTAATTGTGTGATTTTTGAATTTTTGATTATTTTATAATATTTTAATTGGTGCTTTTGTTTAGTGTCCATGGTTTAACCTTAGATAACCATGATTAGAGACTAACCATGACTTTAGAAACTTAATTACCAATTTAGATTTGTATTTTAAGTTCTAGTCCTATTTAGGAAACTTTTGAAATTCATTTTAGGGTTTTAGTTATTTTGGCTTTTGGGCTTTTTGCAAAAGGCTTTAAAATAACTTTGAGTTAAGTTGTTGGCCCATACCTAAACCCTAACCCTACCAGCATGTACAAACCCTAGTTTTTTACTTTTCTCAAAATAGCCTATCTTTTTCACCTCTTATCCGATTTGGACCAAACGAATTGCATTATGATCCTTGGGAGGAGAGAAAATTGCTGGAGGCTTGCTAGCAAAGAATTGGAGTCGTTTGACCACAGGATTTTGGGTGTCGAGGCATTTTGGAGACTTTAACATTGAGATTCCAAATCTCAATAGGTAAATGCTTCTAAACTCTTTTAAATTCTGATTTCTTTTCATAGAAGCTTGCATCTAGGTACCCTAGATCTGTAGATGTAGTTTGGTAAAATTTTGTGTCCATTTGATATATGTATCAGAGGCGTGTGGGTGTATTATAACATGTGTTCGATAAAATGCCTCTAAGAATTAAAAGTTGTTATTTTTCAAAACTAATTACATATACTTGTAGCCCTATATGAGGGAATTCCAAAACATATTTTCTGAGTTTATTTTGACACTATTTTTGCAGAAGCATGAAAAATATGGGGTTCATGCGGATTATAAATTGCCGCATAGGTACTTTGGGCCACACAGGTCCGCATGAAGGAAAGCCGCATGACTGTTCAAAAGACATATGCGGCCTGTCGACAAAAAGCTGTAGAAGGAAGACATGCATCCAAGAGGAGCAGTTCGACTGATAAAGCTGACAAATCCTGGCAAAACATGACAGTTCTGACACTTCGACAAGAAAGATAAGACGTGAGACGTCGTCCAAAGGCAGGGTTCATACGCCTCCATGCGGCCAGAAGAGTGTCACCTAAGCCTTATGAACCTTATGCGGCTCAGACTTATGCGACCCCAAAAGTCTCCAAACTTCTTGCAGCCAAGAGCAACTATGATCCGAGCCGCATGAGTCTCATGCGACCCCACATGATTGAAGACAGAGAAAACTATACACAACAGGACACGTGGCAATTTGACCAAGTCCTTAACTACCCAGATTTGCTACAATAAAATCCCAACAAATCGACAGATGGCAGCCAAAGAGCGGGTCTTCACGTGCTAATCAGCCACGTGGCCGCAAGCTATCTATGCGGCTCAAAATATATCCTATTATAAATAGTAGGGTGCCACACCCCTACAAAAGGCTGGCAACCTTCAAGAGAAAAGCAATTTCTTCACGAGCTAGAGACTGCATCAGATAGTCCACGGAGTAAGGCAGAGTTGATAGCACTTTCCCGAGCCTCCACCGTCACCCCCAGAATCAAAACTAAACAATTATACATAGATTATTTCCTAGGATTTCTTATCAGGCTTTCCTTTGTACAAGCGAGTTTGCAATCAATTTCAGTGTTCTGTAATAACTGTCTTTGATTTTTATGGCAAACACCATGGCGACTCTGTTGGGGACATCCTTCTCTTCCGATGAGAAGTTGGTGACGCAATCTGACGCGTCCAAGATCTTGCTCTACACATCAGATGCTTGTGGTTCGCTTCGACCAATAAGCCTTTGAAGAATTGCTCTCTGAAGGGAGCGCCAGTCCGTCTCAGAAGCAAACTAACCCAAAGAGGACTCGCAAGGCGTCGGTGCGCAAAACTGTTGTCCCCGACCAAGTTCTCGAAGAAGCTCCTTTTGCAGCCCAAGACGGTGACCTAAACTCTCCTGCGACTTTGCTTCCGACCGTAGAGGACCGCACTGTCCCCAAAACGAGCAGAGGAAAACACTACGATACAGAGTTTTTGGGGGCACAAGGGAACTCCATGCGGACGAAGAAGAGGCCGCATAGAGGAGATCGATAGTCTGTCCATGCGGCAAGCAACTCTGGCCGTAGGCAGACGACTCATGCGGCAGCCAACTCTGGCCGCAGAAAAATGATCTATGCGACAGCCAACGATAGCTGCAAGAAGATGGTCCATGCGACGACCAATCCTGGCCTCAAAGAGGACGTCTCATGCGGCCCTGTTAGAAGCTCTGTGTTTGATCGCTTCTCATGCGGTCCCGGCGCCATGCGGCTCACTAAAGATGCGGGATATATCAATCTGGACTCTTTTACTACGCACCTTTGGGTGCTAAGTCAAAAAAGCTAGGGCAGTACGGGCCCAACCAGCCCATTCAACTGTCCAAGTTGCTGACTGTCAACGGGCCCCGTTGACTGTTACACAGGCTCCTGACGGAAAGTTGTACAGAACCACCCGCATCCAGTCCCCCAGGGCTAACGGACAGGGTGGGTTTTTAAAGTCTCCCTCTGAAGATCTAGAGCGAGTGCTTTTACTAGCCACAGATCAGGGAGCAAACATGATGCCTAAGCACCCGTGCGCTCAGGATTCCCAAGTTCACAAGTTTGGTGCAAAGGTAGAGAGGCTTCCTACCGACTTACGTGACATGATTACTCATAAACGCAAGATGGCAGCGTCAGCATGCAATGAATCCCTCTCGGGGCATCGTTGTGCCTAAGTCATCATCAACTGCAGCTGCGACAAATCAACAGCACCTGAAGATCGACAGTCAGTTTTTCAGCGACTGCAGCAGCCAGCACCTATCCAATTTCCAGGGGACGAGGAGTTTTCTTTCGCCTCCTGTAATTCTACTCAAAAAGTTCCTCCTGGCAAGGGAGGAAAGAAGACAGGCTCTTCCAGCCCGGCCATCTCGGCCAGTATTGCAAGAAGACCCTCATCTGGGGGTTCCCATCAACCACAGGGGGTGTCTATTTAGGCACTCGATCCAAAAAAAGCTTCTGGCACCCGAGGGTGCACCTTTGGCCTCCTTGAGAATAGATGAAGCTGGAGGTAGCAGCCCCCTCAATGTATGCGACAACCCCGTGTACCAAGAGCACACACAGGGGGTAGAGATCCCCCAAAACTCTGCAACAGAATCGAATTTTCCTGAGGGCCACCACCCTTACCAAGACGATGCGGCTTCCTGCACAGGGGGTAGCACCCCTTCCGAGTCAGACGAAGATGATATTCCGATATTCCCTGACGATTCCTCTATACAAGGATACGGCACCAAGAGTACCTCTGCCATAATCCCTTCTACCTCTACCCACGTCAGGACAGTTTTTATGGCTGACGATGATCATGAAGCACCTTCTAACCGACAACAGCTAGAAGTTCTGGAAGCCATGCTCCTTTCCTTGGTCAAGTCTGTGGACGAGATCAAAGCCGCCTTGCCAGCTCAACCAGCAAGGACGCCCAGGCAAACAAGCTTGGGACCCGCAGTCAACACAGACTCCAACACGATCGCCCCTCCTTTGGGTGATGATCCTGTGGCACCATCCGTTCCTTCAGCTACAGATGAAGCCAAGGAGGCAAGGAGGGAAGTCCAGGAGCTTCGGGCAATGTTCAATGCCCAAAACTCCTCTCGGGATCTCAGAATACGGCAGCCATATCCCGTTGCATGGAGAGATGTGCCTTTTCTACCGCGGTACAAGCTGTTCCATATCGATTCTTATGATGGGTAGACATCTGCTAGTCGGTACATGACTTACTTTGAAGTCACTACCGACCACTTGCCGCATAGTGATGCCATCCTCACGCGACTATTCATCGGATCATTGGAGGGGATCGCATTCGACTGGTACCGCAACTTTCTTGACAACTGCATTCACTCTTTTGACGGCTTCAAACGCATGTTCCTGGAAAGATTTTACAAGGTGGGGCATGACGTAACGATGTCGTCTCTCATGGACGTCGTTTAGGGAGAGAGGAAGCTAATGAGGAACTACATCGAACGGTTTTGCCAAACCGCAATGAGATTGCCCCAAGGCAATCCCGAGAGCTCCTTGATTGAAATCTGCCAGAAGAAGTTGCTCCTCGCAATTAGCCTCTGGATGGGCGACGATCAGTTCAGGGATTGGACAACCTTCATCATAAGTGCCACCAATGCAGAGGCAAAATTGAAGAAGGCTCGACAGTTGGGATTACACATCCCAGATGGAGAAGATAAAGGCAGACGTCCTGGGTCCACCTCAAGTAATAGCAACAGTAGTGCCACCACTAACCAGGACAACAAGGGCAAACATGCCATGGTCACTGATGCGACTCAGAAGCCCGAACAAAAATAGACGGAAGCTCCGTGGCCCAAGATCAATTACTCATTTGAAGATAGTCATGTCAAACCTATCTTCGATATGCCCTTGCAAGGGGGTAGGATCCAGCTCCCTCCACCAAGACGTGAGCCCCGAGCGACAGAAATGGAGGACCCAAAGTATTGTCACTTCCACTGCTATGTCCATCATGCCACTCATGATTGCTTCCAATTGAAGCGGTACATTCAGAGTCTTATCGACTCCAAAGCTCTGTCGATAGAATTTGAAGAGGTTATCGTGGAGGCGAACATGGTATCTATTCAGTTTGGTGACTTCCCTCCGACAAGCTCTCCAGACGGGGTCATACCTGTCCCTCGGGCAACGATGGAGGTTACTAATCTTCCACTCGTTCGGAGCCAAACATCTGGATTGGTATCTCTCATCACATCGCGAGGAGAGATCATGTGGGTGCATCCAGACTTGGTGCCCGAAGTTAGCCAAGGGGTGTCATCCCCTACCAACAAGAAGAAGGACAGGAAGTCTAGAGCCTGCCACATAATTTTAGCTAAAGCTGAAGAAGCTGCAGATGTTGTTACCCGGTCTAGAGCACAATTCCAGCCCACACGGGATAGTCCAACCGAAGATCCTCAGCCGGTAATGTTGCCACCCTTTGATATTCCAAGGCCATCTCAGCCTCCACTGGCGAACAAGTCCAAGATAAAGGAAACCTTCTTCGATAGGCCACTTCGTAATGAGTTACCTCAGGGATTGGAGAGACCTTACAACTTTGACATATTAGCACAATTGGCTAATGTGCCAGCAAAGTTGTCGCTGTATGAGCTTCTAAGGCTCTCCAAGAATCTTTATGCCGCATTAAACGAAGCACTCCAGAATGCTGATGCCTACTTATCTCAGGTCAAGCCTCCAGGGAAAGACCCGCCAGCAGACCTACAGGACGGCGATATTACAGATGCAATGTCCAACATCATATTTACTCTTCAGGATATGTTGATCAAGTCCAATTTGCGTGGTCGCCCCCTATACTACACTGGATACATAGGCGACATCAAGGTGGATCGGATGCATATCGACCCTGAATCGTCAATAAGCATCATCCCGAAAAGCCTACTCTTGGCATCCCTATGCATCGGCTAGCAGCAACCAACACTGCCATTAGCGGTTTTAACTCAGGGAGAAGCTATCCCCTAGGGAAGATCCGGTTGAAGTGCCAGATTGGTGACCTGAAGACGAAAGTTATCTGCCACGTCATAGATGCAGACACCTCCTACAACATCCTCCTGGGACGTTCGTGGATACATGACTATATGATTGCGCCATCCACCCTTTACCAGTGTTTGAAATATGTCAGTAAGCACGGTTCCGTGAAAACTGAATTCGCTGACATTGATCCCTTCAAAAGGATTAAATCTTATTACTCTTCGGAGGCTTGTCTATATGACGAATCTAGAAAACATATAATGGACGAGCTGGAAGCCATCACAGGGCCAGAAGAACCCTTGAGAATCTGTCTATAGGCTCGCAAACTGGGCAAGGCCGTACCCTTCGTCGTAACCTTGCGCAAAGAGGTGTTCGGTTCTCCTGCCTCACCTATGCAGTTGGAACGAATGGTCATCCGTCTCCCGAGATCCAGTTAGGAGCCAAAACCTGTCGTAGGGGTAATGGTGATCCGACTGCCGACATCCATTCAAAGGCAATAGGAAGATCCAAGGCCCTCTGCAACCCCGATGGTAATCCGATTACCGAAATCTACTCCAAGGCGACCAGAAGACACAAAGTCCCTTGCTGAGCCCATTGTCATCCATCTTCCCAAGACAAGCCAGCAGCCAAGTGTCAATCCAACACTCTAAGGCAAATCAATTCCTCAAGCAGAACTGTAGAAGCATGGAAAATACTAAAGAAAATGATTCATGCGGCCAGGAAAGATTCATGCGGCTCAGAGGACTCATGCGGCTCAGGGAATCATGCGGCATAAGGAGCTATGCGGCTCAAAGCATTCCATGCGGCCCAGAGGACACGTGGCCTGATAGTGCTCCCTTCCGATCCATGCTGTATTAATTGCTATGACGGCTGACCCCTCTGAAAAGTTGACAGCCCTGACACAAAGGCAGGTAATTATGACTCTGTCATAATGATGAATCTCTAGGGAAGAGAAAAGAAATCTCTGACACAAATCTCCTGAGAGCCACAAAAATGCCACGTGGCCTTGCCACGTGGACATTCGTATGCGGCTCGCTTCTCATGCGGCTCAGAATAAATCCAATGCGGCTCAGACCATAGAAGCCTCATGCGGCTCGAGCAAAGGACTTCCCATGCGGCTCAGAGTGAATCCATCCTATGCGGCTCAGGCCATGAAAGCCTCATACGGCTCGAGCGAGGACTTCTTATGCGGTTCAAGAGGATCATGTCCATGCGGCCCAGGCGGATATATACCTATACGGCCCACAAGGATTACTCCTCTGTGGTTAGAGGACTCAAGTGAGGGCCACTGCCCACGCAGCCCTGACACGTTGGCTTAACCATATACGGCTCACATTCATATACGGCTCACATTCATATGCGGCTCACTAGTCATGCGGTCCAGATCCCCTCAGCAGCTCCTAGGACACGTGTCCTAAGCCAATTAATTCCTCAGATTTGCTGCCATTAAAGATTGGGTCAAATCCTAATAATTTGGGACACGTGGCAGAAGAATAGATCTAATTTATTCGCAGATATCAGAAGATCAGTATAAGGAAGATTTATTCCAATCAGCATTAATTGCTCATGGGATTTGGTGTAATCTACACCTAATGGCCCAGATTCATCATAATCAAGATGAATGGCCTAGATTGACCAATCCACAGGCCGTCGCCATCTCCAAGAGCTAATCATTGGCAACCCTAATGATCACATCTCCACTATTATAAATAGCAAGGTACCATTTCCTTGTAAAAAGATACAATATAAAAGAGATAAATATATACAATTTTAGAGAGAGAAATACGTATATACAGAGAGACTCCCCAATAGTCAGAGAAAAGAATACACAGAGAGAGAGAGAGAAGCCTGAAGAGCAACAGAGGAGCAAGAAGAGCGTTTCTTCGTCAACGCCAACCATCTTTTCACAAGGAGCCAAGGCTGCATACCGATCGTCCAAGGAGTAAGGCAGGGCTGCCGTCGCCTTCCCGAGCCTCTATCGTCACCTCCCAGAATCTAAAATAAATAATTGTACTTAGACTGCTGTACCTAGGTTTTCGTCCCTAGGCTTTCTTTGTACAAACGAGTTTGTAACGTGAAGTAAAAGTCTGGTCCTCCGATAATTGTTCTGTTCTTTTATATTTTATGGCAAACACGATGGCGACTCTGCTGGGGACTAACTTCTCCACGGCTGAGGAGTTGGTGACGCAGTCGAATGCAGCCAAGCTTGGCTCCACTCAACAAAAGATGGTCGCCCGGTTCGACCAACAGGCGTTCGAAGGGATGCTCTCCGACAAGAACACTGGCCCGGTCCAGAAGCGAGCCCGCACAAAGAAGGCCCACAAGGAGTGGAGACCCCGATCCTTCGTTCCTGCTGAAGCTCTTGCAGAGACACCCTCTGTTGTTCAAGACGACGAGCAAGATTTCCCTGCGGCCCCACTTCAGATCGTAGACAACTCTGCTGTCCCCAAGTCCGACAGAAGAAAACACTATGATGCTGGACTTGCAGGGGGCAAAGAGGAACTCTATGAGATTCGAGCCGCATAAGGTTATCAGCCGCAGGGAGAAAGCTCATGCGGCTACATCCTTCAGCCACAGGGAGAAAGCTCATGCGGCTACATCCTCCAGCCGCATGAAGAAAACTCATGCGGCCATATCTGTCAGCCGCATACCTTATGCGGCTACAGTTGCCAACCACACGAATAAAACTCATACGGCTGTGGGAGTCAATCGCTTGCAGAAAACCCATGCGGCCACAATTGCCAACCGCATGCGGCCAGCCTGTACGGTCGTGACTCCTAGCCGCACAAAAACAATTCGTCCGACGGCAGAATACAACCGCATGCAGACAGTCTGTATGGTACCCAACTCTAGCCGTATAGCGTCCGTTTCACGCTTCTCTTGATCAGTCTTCAACCGTCTCTCATGCGATCCCGACCCTGATGATTCTCTGGATGATAAGCCAGACTCTGTGGCATTCAACTTGGACTCCTCCTATTATGCACCCGCAAGTGCTAAAAGGAGGAAGTCTAGGACAGTGCGGGCTCATCAGGCCCAGCCAGCTGTCCCAATCTCTGACTATCGGGGCGTCCCGTTGACTATCACACGGGCCTCGGATGGGAAGTTGTATACAACCGCTCGAGTCCAACCCCCGGCGGCAAACGGACAGAGTGGTTCTTCTGACTTGCGGGAGGCGATCCTCCACAAACGCAAGGAAAGAGAAGGAGTGTCGGCATGCAAAGAGTCCTCGCTTGGACATCACTGCACCCAAATCATCGTCAATTGCTGTTGCAACAACGCAGCAATGACGGAAGATCGGCCGTCCGTCTTCCAAAGACTACAACATCCGAGCTCAGAAGATGAGGCACCTCCGGTAGTCTCCTACAATTCTGCTCAGAAGGTCCCCGCCGAAAGGAGGAGGAAAAAGACAAGCATCTCCAGTCCCAAGATATCAAACACCACAGCTAAAAAACTATCGTCTAAACGGTCGTCCTCTACTGGTGTATTCCAACACACCCGTTCAAAGACAAAATTTACCGCGATGGGAAATTCATCATCCACATCGCTGGGGGTTGAGGGAACTGGGGGTAGCACTCCTCCAAACATCCGCAACAATCCGATGTTTCAAAGAGCCGAGCCCGGACAAACAATGCTTCCATCAGGGGCAACAAACGCCGATATCCCCGAGGACATCCGTAACTCTCAAGATGAAGCAAGCTCTAAAGCTGGGGATACCGTTCCCTCCGAGTCCGAGCCCGAAGAAAACATTCCCACCTATCCCGACGACTTCTCGGTGCATGGGTACGACTCGGAGGGCACGTCCTCCACCGTTCCTTCCATCACTCCTCATGTAGGACGGTTTTCATGACGAACAGCAATCAAGGTGGTTCCAATGATCGCTAGCGCATCGACAATCTCGAAGCCATATTACTTGCTTTGGTCAAGTTCGTAGACGAAATTAAAGCGGCCCTGCCAACTCTACAAGGAGGAACGCCTGGTCAAACAAGCACGGGCCCTGCGGTCTATATGGATTCGAACTCAGCGGCACCAAACCCGGACAATAATCCTCCCAAAATAACAGCCCCTACCACGACAGATGAGACCCGAGAAGTAAGGAGAGAGGTCCAGGAGCTCCGATCCATATTTCAAGCCCGAGAGAACGCTCAAGATCTCAGAATACGGCAACCATACCCTGCTGAATGGAGGGATGTTCCATTCCCACCAAGATATAAGCCGTTCAATATCAACCCGTATGATGGAAAACCTCAGCAAGTCGGTACATCACTTATTTTGAGGTCACCACCGACCATCTGCCCCATAATGATGCGATCCTCACACGGTTATTCATCGGGGCATTGGAAGGAGTCGCCTTCGATTGGTACCGCAATCTACCGGACAACTGCATCCACTCCTTCGCCGGCTTCAAGTGCCTGTTCTTGGAACGATTCTACGAAGTAGGACAGGACGTCACTATGTCCACTCTCATGGACGTCGTCTAAGGGGAGAAGGAGTTGACAAGGAACTACATCGAGCCGTTCCGTCAGACCGCCATGAAGCTGCCTTCCGGAAATCCAGATTCCTCTTTGAATAAAATTTGCCAAAAGAGACTGCTTCTAACGATCAGTCTCTGGATGGGCGAAAGTCAATTCAAAGATTGGAAGGCGTTCATCATCAGCGCCACAAGCGCCGAAGAACGACTGAAGAAGGCTCGCCAACTGGGATTGCACATCTCAGAAGGAGAAAACAAGGGCAAGCGTCCCAACAACGATAATGGGGGTAACCCCTCCAACAATCGGGACAGCAAGGGAAAGCAGGCTATGGTGGCCGATGTTTGCCATTGATTGTAAAAGTACAGAACAATTATCGGAGGACTGAACTTAGACTCACAATACAAACTCGCTCGTACAAAGAAAGCCTAGGGACGAAAACCTAGGTACAGCAGTCTAAGTACGATTGTTTATTTTAGATTCTGGGGGGTAACGATAGAGGCTCGGGAAAGCGACGGCCGCTCAGCCTTACTCCTTGGACGATCGGTACGCAGCTTTGGCTCGGGGAAGATCTGCTTGGTCGTTGACGAAGAAATGCCTTCTTGCTCTCTCTCTGATTGCTCTCCTGGCTTCTCTCTCTCTGTGTATATTCTCTCTCTGACTATGGGGGAAGTCTCTCTGTGTATACGTATTCTTCTCTGGTTTTTTTTGTATATCTCTCTATATATTACAAGGGAATGGCACCTTGCTATTTATAATAGTGGGATATGATCACTAGGGTTGCCAATGATTAGCTCATGGAGATAGCGGCGGCCTGGGGATTGATCAATCCAGGCCGTTCGTTTCTGATTGTGACGAATCAGAACCATTAAGGGTAGATTACACCAAATCCCCATTAGCAATTAATGCTGATTGGTATAAATCTTCCTTATAATGATTCTCTAATATCTGCGAATAAATTAAATTTATTCTCCTGCCACGTGCCCCAGATCATTGGGATTCGACCCGATCTTGGATTGTCATAAATCTGGGAGATTGATCGGCTGAGGACACGTGTCCTGAGAGCCAATGGTGAGACTGGAACCGCATGCAGATTGGGCCGCATGAGATTTGGGCCACATAAATTTTGGGCCGCATAAGACTTGGGATACGTGTCAGGGCTGTCTGGGCAGTGGCCCCCTCCTTCAGACTTCTGAACCATATGATGAGCCGCATAAACCGCATAATGGTGTGTCTGCTTGAGCCGCATGGGTATGATCTTCCTGAGCCGCATAGGGATGATTCTACTCGAGCCGCATGGGACAGCTTCACTCTGAACCGCATGGAAAGTCTTCACTTCGAGCCGCATAAGCACACCCACGTGGCATTTTGTTGCTCTCGGGGGATTGTGTCAGAGATTTCTTTCTCTTTCCTAGAGATTCATCATCATGACAGAGTCATAATTACCTGCTTTGGTGTCAGGTCTGTCAACTTTTCAGAGGGGTCAGCCGTCAAAGCAATTAATGCAGCATAGATCGGAGGGGAGCACTGTCATGCCACATGTCTTCTGAGCCGCATGGAATGCCTCCGGCCGCATAGCTCCTTATGCCGCATGACTCCCTGAGCCGCATGCGTATTCTGAGCCGCATGGGTCTTTCTTGGCCGCATGAGTCAATTTCTTTAGTATTTTCCATGCTTCTACAGGACCCCCTTCAAAGTTTTCAATTTGTAAAATTGAAATACTTTGAACAAAAAGCATGGCCGTATTAGCCACATATGCAATCCCGACCGCATAGATGTCCTGGCTGCTTGGATGTGTTATTCGCATGACTGTTTCAGCCGCAGGGGGTGTGTTAGCCGCATAGATGGTCCAGTCCACGTGTGCGGGTCTTTAATTATCTCCAAGTTGCTTTAGCGCCGTCTTTGTAGGGGGAATCTCAAGGGTCAGTTCATTAAATCTTTTTGGATTTGATGCCTTGGGTGAATCTTGGAGACGAAACCCAAGGAGTCGGTTTCGCTCTTCAAGAGTCGGTCATTGGCCCACGTGTCCGCCTTCTCCCCTCCTCCTATAAATAGGAGGGGTTTGAAGAGAGAGAAGACTTCTTTATTTTCTTTCTTCTCTTCGATAATTGATGGCTCCCAAGAAGATCATGGCAGTGAAGGGCAAGAAGGCGGCCTCCACTTCCACCTTGGGTACGGTTGCTGCCCCGCCCGTCGTCGTGCCTGCTGTTCATCCTGACGTCCATCCCCCCATTGTTGATAAGGACAATGTATGAATTAAGGAACCCCAACCGCCATGGCTACGTCGCATACTTTATGCACGAGCCTTTGTAAATCGTATGTTCGCCCTACGGCTGAGCTGCGAATCGCATAAGAAAAACCATTGTGTCTGTATGTGCGCCTTATTAGTGAAACCACATAGGTGACGCATAGACTTTCATTGTACGAAGCCGCATAAGCGGTCTTTTGAACTGGAGCTGCATGGGGCTTTTCGGAGCCGCATAAGACTTTTGAGAACTTCATGGGGGGCATGGATATTTTCTTGAGCCGCATGTGGTTTGAAAACACCTAATCAGCTCTCTTTTATTCTCTGTTTAACTTATTTTTTCTTTGTCTGTTCTTCAGTAAATTTGCCGATTAACGCCGCCGGAGAACTCTTGGTGGGTAGCGCTCAAGCTGCTCTCGGCTATAGGTACGACCATATTGTTCAACACGTGGCAGATCAGTTTCCGAGCGATGAGCCTATGGCCAGATTGAATGCTATCAAGAATCAGCCTTTCCATTTCCTTAATGCTATGATGAACTCTGGGAAATTCGAAGGAGAGTTTTTGAAGCCTGTGTTCTTTTTTGGAGACGCCTTGACCGTGGAGAATGATCATGTTCTGGAGGTGTCGGAGGATTGGAATTTTGTTTCTAACAGGATGGCGATCCGCATCCCTCAGATGGAGCGACACTTTCTATTATCTTGGTTCAATATGCTCCCTTTGGACCGGAAGATGGAGGGGACTCTAACCCCTACCAGGAGTGGGATGTTCATAGGGAACATCCGTTATAATAACCATCTGAAGTTCGTGGTTGCTGGCAAGGTGCATACCAGTTGTTCTGTGACAGGGTTGGTCCCAGGTTCTTTCCTGAATGTGGCAGGTCCTAACTTCACGTTTTCTACCGCCGATACTTTTATAAATCGACTTGCCCGGAAAGGCTCCTATCCCGTTGGTCAGTTGACGTTTCCTGGTTGGATACACCCTATTCCCTCGTGGATCAATTTATCTACCTGGATCCTGCAGAAGTATGAGGCTTTTTTGTGCGAGATTGGCCTGTACCATGCTATCCGAGGTGCCAGTCATGGCTTGTTCATAAACAAGAAGCTATTCATGTCCCTGTTGGAAATATATAATTGTCGTACAGGGACCTTTTACACACCTGTAGGGGAGATGGGACTTGCGCTCCATGAAATGCATGCGGTCTCCAAGCTTCCTTGGGGGGACGAAGCGTTTGAAGCGTATACTCCCACTAATGAGGAACTCGAAGATTTGGAACGACGGTATCCTGGCTTTGCGGCCCTTTACCAGGAGATATTGTGTCATTATAACACATGCCATCAGATAACCCGCAAGGATAACCTGGAAGGGAATGCTCCCTACACCAAGGATTGGGTGCATTATCTCTTCTCAGCAGATGCCTCAGGTCTGGTTACCTCTCGTCGCCCTAGGTCTCGGAAGGCAGTCAAAGAATTGGTGTCATCTACTAGTGGCAGATTCAGGAGCCAAACCGACACTTTCGATTACTTTTACCAGGATACTCAAGAGCTGTCTGAGAAAGCGCTTCTGGCGGGATTTTTGATGATCTGGCTACGAAATTGTGTAGTCTCGGGAGGAACCGGTTCTATTGAGAGAATTAGTTGTAACTTCATCCTTCCGGCTGTGAAATTAGTCTTGCGAATCAGGCTAGCTCTTCTTCCGGCTATGGTGTGTAGCATACACCGTGGCCTTCGTACCTTCACGTCCAAAGTCATTGCCCGCGATGTGACCAAGAATTTTGAACGAACTGAGTTACCTTATCATTATTTGATGGGGTGGCTACTGATACATTATCCATCTTTGATGAGGTCGGGCTCTGAGGGCGGTGCGACTGATGATGACGCCCTTATCTTCCGTTACCGTGATGAGCCTTGGGAATATGAGGCCATACGGGATTACCGGATGGTCTTGGCAAGGGCAGATAAGTATCATATTTTCGTATCCGTCCCTCGCTTTTTTGCCAGGGACATAGAGGCTGTGCATATAGACGGTATTGCGTCTCCTCAACTTCTGGATGGCCAGATGCTCTTATGGTTGCGTAACATCCGTCCCTCACATTTGGTGTACCGTAACCGCAATGTTGTTTTTCTGGAGCCGTATCTGCCTAGCAGGTTTGCCCGACAGTTGGGTACAGCCAACTTTGTTTAGACAGCCCCAGCTCTTGTCTGGGTTATGAGGGAAGTCTTCTTGATGGTATCAGAGCTTGGCAATATTATGATTCGTTCCATACTCGCACCATTTTCTCGGTCCCTGCTATTAAGGAGTCAGTGGAGATCTTGTATATGGCGGCTCTGTATCATGTCATGGCGAACAAGCCCCCGGTCGGTTTTAACCCAGGTACCAGTTTATTGCTGGCACCGGTCTGGAGGAAGGCTCTCAAGGGGCCAAGAAAAGAAAGACTAGAGCCGAAGTGCCAGATTTGGATTCCGCTGCTGAAGGTGATGAAGGCAACGAGCATAATAAAGATGACTCTATCCTTCCAGTGGTAGGCACAGAGGTGGGTCAGTTGCATGTTTTGTCAGATGAGATGCTGAGGGATCAGTCCCTTGTTACGCCTGGTCCTATCCCGAAACGTAGCAGGCAGGTTCCTCCTGTAGGCAGTGTTTCTCGATCCCGGAAGCTGGTTGCGACTAGGCACCCGTCCGCCAGCCACAAAAGAGAGTGGAGAAGAAGTCAACCCCGCGTCAGAGGTAACAAAACTGCTCTCGATCCCTTCTTCCTTCTTTCCTTTGAGTTTCAATCCTGATTGTCTTCGTTCACACTTTTAGGTGTCGGGGGAAGAAGAAGAGTTTCAGGATGTCGAGGCGGTGACCCAGGATGACGGGGACTCCCATGAGCCTGTTCCTATTGAAGAAGACGCAGATCAATCTGTATTCCCCTTCAAGGTGACGGGGTCAGGGGACGTGACTGAGTTTAACTCGGGGATCGCGGGTGGGGGGACGATGCCAGTTGTGGATGAGCCGCGACCTTCATGCCCCTCCCCTGGTAAGATTAGCCGAATCTTAACCCGTGAGGAAGCCTATCTGCTCTATCATCATGTCCTTCGGGTTACGTCGATTGACTGTTATTCTGGACATTCAGGTCCTGCCCCTTCAGTGCCGAGGATGGACGTCGTCGAGACAACCCTAACCGAAGGGGCATCGGTGGAAAGGGGTGTACTTTCTCACTGCCCGACTCGTCTTGATGGGCCTTCTGGGGGCCCGAGTTTAACGGGCCAGTTCTCGGGGCAGTCGGGGCAGGAAACAATGGTCCTTGCATCATCCTCTGCTCCAATGGCTTCGAGAATCGACCTTTCTTCCCTGCCGAGCATCCAAGCTCTCCGGGCGGCGGAAGACGAGTTGGCCGCTATTCATGCATCGTTCTACTCGGACTCTGCTCCCTTGGTGGCGAGCTCTAGCGTTACTCCTCCGACGTTGCCGCTCCGGCTTCCCCTGACGCCCTCCTCTGCTACAGTTTTGAACGACGCGTTGCAGGACGTGGTTGCCAGTTTCCATCGTCATTTGAAGAGAAGAATCGAGGCCGCTATAGAAAGAGGGACCTCTTTTACCTTGGCTCGAAGATGCACCCATGGTCAAATAAACATCCTTAGGGATCTTCCTGATGATGCAGGAATGGCTTCGCTTCTGGAGGCGAAATTGCTGGAGGCTGATCAGCTGGTGTCCGAGCTTCGAGTATTGCGGCAGGCTGATCTGCCTGCTGTTATAAACGAGGAGCGGAATTCCCTTGTTGCTGTTATAGAGAGGACCAGAACGGCTCGAGATAAGACCAGACCGGCCGCACTGAAGGATCTCAGCGACTTAGCTGATCGGTAATGATCAATTGAGTTATGCAACCGAAAACGTTGTGGCTCGGGAGGAGTCTATCTCTCGTGAGATTACCGAGACGCGGGAGCAGATCCTTGCGCTTCAGAAGAAGTTGACTTTCCTGGAGTCTGAACTCGAGACTGCCCGCAATGACAGGGGGCTAATTGTTCAGGAAGCTGACAGGGTTACTCAAGCTTCGACTGACCTGGAGGCTGTCGTGAAGAAATTGGAAGATGACTGTCAGGCGCTCCTGGACTTGGACAATGAGGAGCGGTTACTCCAGGAGGCCGAGCGTCGTGCTCGGCAACGGATTAAGCGGGAGACCACCTCAGTGAGAGACCGTCTCCTAGAATTGAGTATCACTGAAATGTAGTCGGCCTTTTCTTTTCCCTTCTTTTTCTTTCTCTTCTCTTTTTTTTGAAAGGGACGTGGTCCCGAAATATGTAGTGCTTCTTTTCTTCCTTCAAATAAAGAGTATTTTCCATTCTACCCTTCATTTGTATTACCTGTTGTGCCTGTGATATTGTGGTGATGTTCTCCCCCGCATAGGGGATATATTTATGGACCTGTTACCCATGGCGTACCTTGGTTTTAGGTAGAGATAACATGTTTCGGTCAGGATACCTGAAGCAGCCATAGCAAAGTGGTCATGGGTGCTCTTGGTATTGAGAAAAGAATTGCCGTAGAGCAGCTGGGCTCCTGGGGCATGATGAGGTGATAGGTTTGTGTTAAGAAATTTAGCTGAGGACATTTGTGGGCCTATTACCCTTGGCATACCCTGGTTTAGGATACGGGTAATAGGATGAAAGAGAACTGACATACTTGCTCAGAGGTAACGAGGACATGGTAAGTAGGAAAGTTTTTTGAACGTAGAGTCTTCCTACTCAGAGGTAATGAGTACATGGCAGGAGCGAACTCGACGGAGGGTATTGGTGGTCAACAGAGGACATTTGTGGTCAACAGAGGACATTTGTGGGCCTATTACCCTTGGCATACCCTGGTTTAGGATACGGGTAATAGGATGAAAGAGAACTGACATACTTGCTCGGAGGTAACGAGGACATGGTAAGTAGGAAAGTTTTTTGAACGTAGAGTCTTCCTACTCAGAGGTAATGAGTACATGGCAGGAGCGAACTCGACGGAGGGTATTGGTGGTCAACAGAGGACATTTGTGGTCAATAGAGGATATTTGTGGTCAACAGAGGACATTTGTGGTCAACAGAGGACATTTGTGGACCTATTACCCTTGGCGTACTCCGGTTGTGGGTACAGGTAATAGGTCGAAAGAGGATCATCATACTTACTCAGAGGTAATGAGGACATGGCAAGTATGAAGGTTTCTTCGACGGAGCCTTCCCATTCAGAGGTAATGAGGACATGACAGGAGTGGGCTCAATGAAGGGGGGTACGTAGAATAACTCAGAGGTAATGAGGACATGGAAATTCTATGTAGGGGTGATTTGTTTTTGGCAGAAATAGGACGACTCAGAGGTGATGAGGACATGGTCGTCTTGGAAATTTGTGGATTCGTTACCTTTGTTATGCACTGGGAGTGCAGGTATTAGATCATGTGGAAGGATCTCTTGTAGGAAGAAAGTTCAGCGGTATGATTATACATGACTTTCTTTCAAAAGAGTGACCGGGATGTAAGTTCAGGGGTACCGATGGGCACATAACTCGACAATCCATGAATGTTGGAATCAAAGTGTAAGTTCAGAGGTACCAGCAGGTACATGACTTGGGAATTTGGGATATGAGTTCAGCGGTACAAGAGGGTACGTGACTCGATAAGTTGGAAAATTAGGGGGTTGAGTTCAGTGGTACCAGCGGGCACATGACTCAAAACTCCGGAAAAATATTGTTTAAACATAGTATTTCTTCAGGAACTTGCCGTTGCCGGGCAACATGAGCAAGTCTCCGTTCTGCTTGGCGAGGCGGTAAGCACCATTAGAGAACACAGCCTCGATGATAAATGGGCCTTCCCATTTTGGCTGGAACTTGCCGGTGGTCTTGTGAGTCATGACCATTGGCTTCCTGACTGCCAAAACAAGATCGCCCACTTGGAATGTTCTGACTTTGACCTTCTTGTTGAAGGCTCCTAAGATGCGTGCTTGGTATAATTCGATCCTTTGCTGAGCTAGGAGGCGTTTTTCATCTAAGGCCTCTAACTCTTATAGTCGACGTCGGTAGTTAGCATCCGTTGTTAATTGATAAGTGAGGGCGACGCGGAGTGAGGGTATTTGAGTCTCTAATGGGAGGACTGCCTCACTCCCGTATACCAGAGAGAATGGTGTATTCCCGGTGGCTGTTTGAACCGTGGTGCGATAAGCCCATAAGCACTCGCCGAGCTTCTCGTTCCAGTCGTATTTGTTGGAGGAAACAAACTTCTTGAGGAGTTTGATGATTGTTTTGTTGAATGCCTCTGCTAACCCGTTTGCTGCCGGATTGTATGGTGTCGAAGCAACATTCTGAATGCGGTGTTTGTCACAGAATCTATAGAATGCGTGGCTTACAAACTGCGGACCATTATCATGGATGATCCTTCGGGGCAGTCTAAAACGGTAGATGACGTAGTGTTTCAGGAAGCTGATCACGTTTGAAGTTTTGACTTCGGCGAGTGGGACAGCTTCTGCCCACTTTGAGAAGTAATCAGTGATCGCAAGTATGAAGCAATGTCCTCGGGAGGAAGGTGGGGTGATTGGACCAATGATATCCATTCCCCATGCTTCGAATGGCCAGGACGCTACTGTCGGATGTAGAAATTCGGATGGTTGGTGAATGAAGTCTGCGTGGACTTGGCAGGCCTTGCATTTTCTGGCATAATCTATCGCATCAGCCACCATCGTGGGCCAGTAGTAGCCCATCCGGCAAAGGCAATCTTGTAGTTTTGGGCCGGGCTGATGGGCCCCACAGATACCGTCATGAGCCTCTCGTACGACTTCTTTGGCTTCTGCATTCGACAAGCACCGAAGTAGTAATCCGTCGTAGGAGCGGCGATACAGCATTTTCGTCTCTGTATCGTAGAAGAATCGGAGAGAACGCCGTCTGATAGAAGTAGCCTCCTTCGGGTTCTCGGGCAGGATGTCGTAGACCACGAAGTCTATGAATGGTTGTCTCCAGTCTGGCACTTCGTCGATCATCTGAGAAGAATAACTCGCCATGGCTTAAACGTTGTTCTTGGGGCAGACCAGCTCATGGCCGATTACATCGACCGAATGATGAGAGTGGTTTGGCACTGCTAGGGAAGCAGCCAGGCCTGCTAGGGCATCGGCTTCGATATTTTGGAGTCTGGGGACGTGTTCGATGAAGAATTCCTCGAATGATGAGATAATGTTGATCGCTATTTGGTGGTAGGGGATCATGTCTTCATGGCGGACTTCGTACGTCCCCCGAATCTGGTTGACGATTAATTGCGAATCGCCGTATGCTTCAAGGTATTCTACCCCCAATTCTTTTTCGAGTTGGAGGCCAATGACCAAAGCGTTGTACTCGGCCACATTGTTAGAGCAGGGTTCCGTGAGAGAGTAGGCGCGATTGATCACTAGCCCGGTAGGAGAGACCAATACTACTCCGACTCCGACGACGACGTTTCCCTTGGGTCCGGTTCTTGAAGCGCCATCGAAGAACATCTGCCATATGTTATCGTGGGTGGTTGTATTTGAATCGGCGACCTCATCTGGGATTTCTTCATATATTCTGGATGATTCCGATCCTGGATGGGCCGCCAAAAAGTCTGCCAGGGCTTGACCTTTGACAGCCTTCTGCGGGACGAAGATCATATGATAGGGGGACAACAATATCGCCCATGTAGCGAGGCGGGAGCTGAGTGCCCCTGGTTTGGTCATGAGGACCCTGAGAGGGTTGATTCGTGAGATCACATGTATGGTTTGCCCCGTGACATAGTGCCGCGTCTTTTGAATGGCGAATACCAGGGCGAGGCATTCTTTCTCCACAGCGGTGTATCGGTGTTCGGGCCCGACCATCATTCGGCTGAGATAGTGAATGGCCTGCTCGTGGCCTGCATCATTGTTTTGTGCCAGCAGGGCACCGAGAGAGTATTCTATTGCTCGTACATAGAGTAGGAATGGTTTTCCAGGGACCGGGGCCACCAGGACTGGAGGGTTTGATAAATATTCTTTGATGTCATCGAAAGCGCGCTGGCATTCCTCGTCCCATACGAATGAGACTCCCTTCTTCATGAGGTGGGTGAACGGTCGGCATCGCCCGGAGAGGTTGGAAATAAACCTCCTGATATAAGCTAGCCTCCCTTGGAGGCCTCTAAGTTTACGGAGATTTCTCGGGGGACCCATCTCCATGATTGCCCTCGTTTTCTCGGGGTCTACATGGATACCCCATGCAGTGATGATGAAGCCCAAGAACTTCCCGCTGGATACGCCCAAGAACGATTTCGTAGGGTTCATCTTCAGATTGTGGGCTCGCATTAAGTTGAACACTGTTCTCAGGTCTTGCAGATGATCTTCCTTACGGCGACTCTTGACGGCGATGTCATCGACATAGCATTCCACTGTCTTGCGCAAATGTTCTCTGAAAATGATACTCATGGCTCGCTGATATGTAGCGCCAGCATTCTTTAGACCGAATGGCATGACTGTGTAGCAGTATGTGCTAATCGGGGTTCGGAATGAGGTGTGCTTTTCGTTGTCGGGAGACATCTTGATTTGATTGTAGCCCGAGAATCCATCCATGAATGACATACGTTCAAAGCCGCATGTATTATCGATCATGATGTCTGTGATAGGAAGGGGAAATTCATCTTTGGGGCATGCCTCGTTCAGGTTGCGGAAGTCGATGCAGATTCGAATCTTCCCATTCTTCTTGAGGACGGGTACTATATTGGCGACCCAATCAGGATGTTGCTCTTCACGAATGAAGCCGCTGGCTATTAGCTTGTTGACTTCAGCTTCGATCGCGTCCATGATGCCTGGACGGAAGCGTCGTTGTTGCTGCTTGACTGGCTTTGCATCTGGCCGTATATTGAGTTTGTGGAGAGCGATGTCAGGATTTAACCCCGACATGTCTTCATAGCTCCAGGCGAACACATCAATGTACTCTCTGACAAGTTCTAACAGCGACTCTCGTTCTTCGTCAGTTAGGCTTTTACTGATAAAGATCGGTTTTGGAGAAGATTCGCTGCCGAGATTCACTTGTATGACCTCATCTTCAGTAGGAGGTTCTCTCAGTTCGAACCACTTTTCCTATTGTGCGTCTAATTGCTGGCCCATGGCTCTAGCTTAAGGATTTCGGGGATGTCTTCGTCTTCTTCGTAAGCGTCGGTGAATGCCATGTTGACTGACATGACTTATCTGAACACATCTCCGATGCTGGTATCTGAGTCGGAAGTCGGTGATCCGGTTGAATATGACTGCCAGTCGCATTCTTCATCTGAGCTTTCAGGAGTCGTAGTAGGCGTACATACCCTAAACCGCATCGGGTTTTGTTATAGTAGTTCCGTGGTTTGCCCGCTGGGGCTGGCATCTTTAAAGGTAATCGTCGTCCAGTGCCGTAGTTCAGTCCTGGCGTTGTCTCTAGATTATACCCCTGTTTCTGCATGAGATATTTGGATTGAGGGCTATAGAGATACAGAGGCAGTCTTCCAGCATCTGACCCGAAGTTGACTTCTTCTATGGCGAGGGAATGCGGGTTGTTCGTCCGACCGAAGATGATTGGGTGGTCCCCTCCCTCGATTATTCGGTAAGCGTCTTCTACTGGAGTAAGTTGGATAGCGGTGTACACATTTGTCACCTGTGTATGTAGGTGAGTGCCTATACCGTGTTCCATAGCATACATTGTACATAGCTTATTGAGCTCGGTGTAGTCCAAAGATAACCCTTTATTGATGAAGTAAGGTATCTTTTCTAGAGGGATTACATCATCTGCGGAGGGAGCGTCAGTGTGGACAGCCACATACTTGGCTAGCTCTGGTTCCTCTTAGGCTACCCCCTGTGTGAATGAAGATTGAGAGGGCGTCCTAGTCAGCTTGATCTTCAGAGGTTCAACTGACGGAGCGGAGCGTGGGGTTGTCGGTAGACTAGCAACCCCCAGTCTGGCACTTGATGTGGTGCGAGGGGTGGCTGGTTCGCTTGAAGTGTCAGACCTCGCACCGGGGTGACGACCTTTCTTAGGCAGGCGTATTGTCAGAGGTCTATCGGAGGGATTGAGCTTCTCTGTTTGGGATTGACCGACTCTCGGCAATCTGATGGTAAGTGGCCCTGTCGTGGGTCTCGGTACCTGGCCGGACCTTGGCAGCCGGATTCTCAACTGCTCTTCCTGTGCCGAGAGGCTGATCGCGTCCTTATGCAGCGTGGCCGTAAGGGGTACGAAATTGCCTGGTTTGCGAGCCTGGAGGTGGATTGTCAGAGGTTCTTCTAATCCCGTGGTTGCTTCAACATCAGTTTGTTTATTTCCTCCTTCAAGGTGCCTCTTCGACTTTTCGTATAGGCAGGAGTCCGAGTAATAAGATTCGACCCCTTTGAAGGGATCGATGTCAGCAAATTCTGTCCTCACAAAGCCGTACTTGTCGACATATTTGAAGCATTGGTGTAGCGTGGAAGGCACGATCATGTAATCGTGTATCCAAGGGCGCCCCAAAAGGATGTTGTATGAAGTGTCGGCATCTATGACGTAGCAAGTGACTTCTGATTGGAGATTGCCAATCTGACATTTCAGACGGATCTTCCCGATTGGGTAGCTCCTGCCCGAATTGAACCCGTTGATGGCGGTGTTTATAGGGGTCAGGCGATGCATCGGAATGCAAAGATGATGCAGTTGTCCTTTTGGAATGATGCTTATGGAAGACCCAGGGTCAATGTGCATCCGGTCCACCTTTATGTCGCCGATGTAGCCTGTGTAGTATAATGGGCGATCGTGTAGATTAGTCTTGATGAGCATGTCTTGTGGAGTGAAGACGATGTTGGACATTGCTCTCGTACAGGTACTATCTTGGAGGTCTGCGGGCTGATTTTCTCCCAGGAGATTGACCTGAGCCAGGTACGCGTCGGTATTTTGAAGTGCATCGCTCAAAGCTGTGCGGACATCCTTCGAGAGCCTCAGGAGTTCATATAAGGACAATTTGGCCGGTGTATTGGCCAATTGCGCCAAGTTGTCGAAGTTGTAGGGCCTCTCCAGTCCCTGAGATGTTTCCTTTTGGAGGGATTTGTCGAAGCGAGTCTCCTTCGGCCTAGGCTTGTCGGTCGTCGAAGGCTGAGCCTGTCCCAGAGCATCCGTGGTAGTGGGCGGATGATCATCAGTCGAGTTTTCAGCCACAGGTTGAGATTGTGCTCCGGATCGAGTAACAACGGCCGTGACTTCCTCTTCATCTGCTGAGGTGGTACGGCAGGATCTGACTTTTCCACTTTTCTTTTTAGAAGATGGAGTGGACTGAGTTACCTCGTGGACTAGGTCCGGATGGACCCACATGATTTTCCCTCGTGATGTGGTGAGGGGTACTAGACCAGCAGCTTGAGCAGACGGGAGATTAGCAATCTCCATCATTGCCAGAGGGATGGGTATAACCCCGTCCTGGGTCTCTGTTGGAGGGAAGCTGCCGAATTGTACGGACACCATGTTGGCTGCCACGGTTACCTCCTCGAAATCGATGGCCAGAGCGTTCGAATCGATGAGGTTTTGGATATATCGTTTCAGTTGGTAGCAGTCGTGCGTAGCATGGTGGACGTAGCGGTAGTAATGGCAGAACTTTGGGTTCTCCAGATCAGCCGGCCGAGGCTCCCGTCTTGGTGGAGGAAGCTGAATCCTATCTCCTTGTATAAGCATGTCCAAGATAGGCTTGACGTGACCGTCTTCAAAAGAGTAAGTGATTTGAGGCCATTGTTTGTCCGCAGGTTACGACTCAGGCTTCTGGGCTATATCGGCCACCATAGCCTGCTTGCCTCTGTTGTCCCGGTTGTTGGAGGGGCTACCCCCATTGTCATTGGTGGTGCTGGGACGCTTGCCCTTGTTCTCTCCCTCTGAGATATGTAATCCCAGTTGGCGAGCCTTCTTTAATCGTTCTTCGGTACTTGTAGCACTAATGATAAAAGCCTTCCAGTCCTTGAATTGACTCTCGCCCATCCAGAGACTGATTGTTGGGAGTAGTCTCTTTTGGCAAATTTTGATCAAGGAAGAGTCCGGGTTGCCAGATGGTAACTTCATTGCGGTTTGACGAAACCGCTCAATGTAATTCCTCATCAGCTCTTTCTCTCCATGAATGACGTCCATGAGGGTAGACATCGTGACGTCCTACCCTACCTCATAGAACCTCTCCAAGAACAGGCGTTTGAAGCCAGCGAAGGAATGGATGCAATTGTCCGGCAGGGTTGCGGTACCAATCGAAGGCGACTCCTTCCAATACCCCAATGAATAACCGCGTGAGGATGGCGTCATCATGGGGCAGATGGTCGGTAGTGACCTCAAAGTAAGTGATATACCGACTTGCTGAAGTCTTGCCATCATATGGGTTGATATTGAACGGCTTATATCTTGGTGGAAAGGGAACATCCCTCCATTCAGCAGGATATGGTTGCCGTATCCTGAGGTCTTGAGAGTTTTCTCGGGCATGGAACATTGCTCGGAGCTCCTGAACCTCTCTTCTTACTTCTCGGGCCTCATCTGTCGTGGTAGGGGCCGTTATCTCGGGAGGATTGTTGCCCGGGTTCGGTACCGCTGAATTTGAATCTACGTTGATTGCGGGACCCGTGCTTGTCTGGCCAGGTGTCACCCCCTGCAGATTAGGAAGCGCCGCTTTGATCTCGTCTACAGACTTGACCAAGGCGTGCAATATGGCCTCCAAAGTGTTGATGCGCTGGCGATCACCGGAACTGCCTTGATTACTGTCTGCCATGAATACCGTCTTCACATGAGGAGTGACGGAAGAAGTGGTGGAGGATGTACCCTCCGAGTCGTACCCATGCATCGAGAAATCATCAGGATATGTGGGGATGTTCTCTTCAGGTTCGGACTCGGAAGGAACACTACCCCCAGCTTCGGAGCTTGCTTCGTCTAGGATGTCCTTGGGGACGTCGGTATCTGTTGTATCCGTCGGAGGATTTGCTTTCTCCAGTCCGTATTCCTGGAATGTCGGATTATCGTGGATGTTTGGAGGAGTGCTACCCCCAGTTCCGACGACCCCCAATGTTGCAGACGACGAACTTCCTACTGCAGCAGTTTTCGTCTTCGAACGGGTGTGTTAAAATACTCCAGTGGAGGATAACCCTTTAGACGACGGTTTCTTAGCTGCAGTAGTTGACACCTTTGGACTGGAGATGCTTGTCTTCTTCCCTCTTCCCTTGGCGGGAACTTTCTGCACGGACTTGCAGGAGACAACAGGAGGTGCCTCGTCTTCTGAGCTCGGGTGATGTAGTCTTTGGAAGACGGATGGCCGGTTTTCCGTCACCGCCGCATTGCTGCAACAGCAGTTGACGATGATCTGGATGCATTGATGTCCGTGTGAGGGCTCTTTACACTCCGAAGCTCCTTCTCTTTCCTTACGTTTGTGGAGGATAACCTCACGCAGGTCAGAGGAACCACTTTGTCTGTTTGTCGTCGGAGGCTGGACTTGAGTGGTTTTATACAACTTCCCATCAGAGGCCCACGTTATAATCGACGGGACGCCCCGATAGTCAGAGGTTGGGGCAGTCGTCTGGACTTGATGAGCCCGCGCTGCCCTAGACTTCCTCATTTTAGCACCTGTGGGTGCGTAATAGGAGGAGTCTAAGTCGAATACCACAGAGTCTGGATTATCATCCAGAGAATGATCAGAGTCAGGACCGCATGAGAGCCGGTCGAAGACTGATCGAGAGAAGCGTGGGACGGACGTTATGCGGCTAGCATTGGGTACCGTGCAGGCTGTCTGCATGCGGCTGTCTTTTGTTGTAGGATGAGTCTTTATGCGGCTAGGAGTCACGACCATGCAGGCTGACCGCATGCGGTTGGCATCTGTGGCTGCATGGGTTTTCTGCAAGCGATTGACTTTAATAGCCGCATGAGTCTCATCCGTGCGGTTGGCAACTGTAGCCGCATAAGTTATGCGGCTGACATATGTGGCCGCATGAGTTTTCTTTATGCGGTCGACGGTTGTAGCCCCATGGGATTTCTCCCTGCGGCTAATACTCTTCTGCGGCTCGGATCGTATAGAGTTCCTCTTTGCCCCTGCGAGTCCAGCATCATAGTGTTTTCTTCTGCCGGACTTGGGGACAGCAGAGTTATCTACGGTCTGAAGTAGGGCCGCAGGGGAGTCTTTCTCGCCATCTTGAGCAATAGAGAGCACCCCATCAAGGGCTTGCAGAGGAGCAAATGATTTTGGCCTCCACTCTTTGCGAGCCTTTATGGTACGGGTGCGCTTCTGGACCGGGCCAGTGCTACCTTCAGAGAGCATCTCTTCGAATGCCTGTTGGTCGAAGCGTACGACCATCTTCTGTTGTATAGAGCCAAGTTTGGCTGCGTCCGATTGCGTCACCAACTCCTCAGCCGTGGAGAAGTTAGTCCCCAGCAGAGTCGCCATCGTGTTTGCCATTGATTGTAAAAGTACAGAACAATTATCGGAGGACTGAACTTAGACTCACAATACAAACTCGCTCGTACAAAGAAAGCCTAGGGACGAAAACATAGGTACAGCAGTCTAAGTACGATTGTTTATTTTAGATTCTGGGGGGTGACGATAGAGGCTCGGGAAAGCGACGGCCGCTCTGCCTTACTCCTTGGACGATCGGTACACAGCTTTGGCTCGGGGAAGATCTGCTTGGTCGTTGACGAAGAAATGCCTTCTTGCTCTCTCTCTGATTGCTCTCCTGGCTTCTCTCTCTCTGTGTATATTCTCTCTCTGACTATGGGGGAAGTCTCTCTGTGTATACGTATTCTTCTCTGGTTTTTTTTTTGTATATCTCTCTATATTACAAGGGAATGGCACCTTGCTATTTATAATAGTGGGATACGATCACTAGGGTTGCCAATGATTAGCTCTTGGAGATAGCGGCGGCCTAGGGATTGATCAATCCAGGCCGTTCATTTCTGATTGTGACGAATCAGAACCATTAAGGGTAGATTACACCAAATCCCCATTAGCAATTAATGCTGATTGGCATAAATCTTCCTTATAATGATTCTCTAATATCTGCGAATAAATCAAATTTATTCTCCTACCACGTGCCCCAGATCATTGGGATTCGACCCGATCTTGGATTGCCATAAATCTGGGAGATTGATCGGCTGAGGACACGTGTCCTGAGAGCCAATGGTGAGACTGGAACCGCATGCAGATTGGGCTGCATGAGATTTGGGCCGCATGAATTTTGGGCCGCATAAGACTTGGGACACGTGTCAGGGCTGTCTGGGCAGTGGCCCCCTCCTTCAGACTTCTGAACCATATGATGAGCCGCATGAACCGCATAATGGTGTGTCTGCTTGAGCCGCATGGGCATGATCTTCCTGAGCCGCATAGGGATGATTCCACTCGAGCCGCATGGGACAGCTTCACTCTGAACCGCATGGGAAGTCTTCACTTCGAGCCGCATAAGCACACCCACGTGGCAGGGCCACGTGGCATTTTGTTGCTCTCGGGGGATTGTGTCAGAGATTTCTTTCTCTTCCCTAGAGATTCATCATCATGACAGAGTCATAATTACCTGCTTTGGTGTCAGGTCTGTCAACTTTTCAGAGGGGTCAGCCGTCAAAGCAATTAATGCAGCATGGATCGGAGGGGAGCACTGTCACGCCATATGTCTTCTGAGCCGTATGGAATGCCTCCGGCCGCATAGCTCCTTATGCCGCATGACTCCCTGAGCCGCATGCGTATTCTGAGCCGCATGGGTCTTTCTTGGCCGCATGAGTCAATTTCTTTAGTATTTTCCATGCTTCTACAGCCGACACGGCCCAGAAGCCCGAGTCACAACCAGCAGACAAACAATGGCCTCAGATCACTTACTCTTTCGAAGACGGCCACGTCAAGCCTATCTTGGACATGCTCATACAAGGAGGTAGAATTCAGCTTCCTCCACCAAGGCGGGAGCCTCGGCCGGCTGATTTGGAGAACCCAAAGTTCCGCCATTACCACCGTTATGTACACCACGCTACACACGACTGCTACCAACTAAAATAGTACATCCAAAGCCTCATCGATTCGAACGCTCTGGCCATCGACTTCGAAGAGGTAACCGTAGCAGCCAATATGGTGTCCGTACAATTCGGCAGCTTCCCTCCGACGGAGACTCAAGACGGGGTAATCCCCGTCCCTCTGGCAACAATGGAGATTACCAATCTTCTACCTCCTCGGAAACAGGCTGCTGGTCTGGTACCTCTCACCACCTCACAAGGGAAGATAATGTGGGTCCATCCAGACTTGGTGTCAGAAGTAACTCGGCCCACACCATCTCCCACCAACAAAAAGAAAAGTGGAAAAATCAGGACCTGCCACACAATCTCAGCAGACAACGAGGAAGCTACAGCCGTCGTCACGCGGTCCAGAGCGCAATCCTAACCTATGGGTGACAGCCCAGCTGAAAATCATCAACCTACTACAACTGATGTTCCGGGACCGGCTCAGCCTTCGACGACTGACAAGCCTAGGCCGAAGGAGACTCACTTCGACAAATCCCTCCGAAAGGACGTAGCCCAAGGGCTAGAGAGGCCCTACAACTTTGACATCTTAGCACAATTGGCTAACACTCCGGCCAAATTGTCACTATACGAACTCCTAAGGCTCTCCAAGGACGTTCGTATTGCATTGAGCGAAGCACTCCAAAATGCCGATGCTTATCTGGCTCAATCCAACCTCACCGGGGAGGACTCACCCGTGGATCTCTAAGACAGCGCCTGCACGGGAGCAATACCCAACATCGTCTTCACTCCACAGGACATGCTCATCAAAACCAACCTACATGATCACCCACTATACTACACGGGATACATCGGCGACGTGAAGGTGGATCGGATGCACATTGATCCTGTCTCTTCCATAAGCATTATCCCGAAGGGTCTGCTACATCACCTCCGCATCCCAATGCATCGCCTGACACCTACAAGCACCGCCATCAGCGGTTTCAATTCGGGCAGGAGCTACCCTATTGGAAAGATTCGTCTGAAGTGTCAAATTGGCGACCTCCAATCCGAAGTCACCTGCTACGTCATAGATGCAGACACTTCTTACAACATCCTCTTGGGGCACCCATGGATTTACGATTATATGATCGTGCCTTCCACGCTACACCAGTGCTTCAAATATGTCGACAAATACGACTTCGTGAAGATAGAATTTGCTGATATCGATCCGTTCAAAGGGGTCGAATCCTACTACTCAGACTCCTGCCTATACGAAAGGTCGAAGAGGCACCTTGATGAAGGAGACGCACAAACTCATACCGAGACAGCCACGGGATCAGAAGGACCCCTGACGATCCACCTCCAAGCTCGTAAACCGTGCAAGTCTGCACCCCTTACCGCCACTCTGCGGAAGGACGCAATCAGCCTCTCAGCGCAGGAGGAGCAAATGATAATCCGGCTGCCAAGGTCCGGCCAAGTGCCGAGACCCACAACTGAGCCACTGACAATCAGGCTACCAAGAGTCAGCCAACCACAAGCAGGGAAGCTCAACCCCTCGGACAGGCCCATGACGATACGCCTTCCCAGGAAGGGTCGTCACCCCGATACAAGGTCTGACACTTCTAGCGAACCAGCCACTCCTCGCCCCCCATCAAATACCAAACTGGGGGTCGCTAGTCTGCCAACAACTCTATGCTCTGCTCCATCAACTGAACCACTGACAATCAAGCTTCCTAGGTCGTCCTCTCAGTCTTCATTTACGCAGGGGGTAGCCGAAGAGGAACCGGAGCTAGCCAAGTATATGGCTACCCACACCGATGTTCCCTCCGTTGATGATGTAATCTCCCTAAAAAAGATACCTTACTTCATCAATAAAGGGTTATCTTTGAACTACACCGAGCTCAATAAGCTATGTACAATGTATGCTATGGAACACGGTATAGGCGCTCACCTACACACACAGGTGACAAATGTGTACACCATGATCCAGCTTACTCCAGTGGAAGACGCTTACCGAATATTCGAGGGAGGAGATCATCCGATCATCTTCGGCCGGACGAACAACCCGCATCCCCTCACCATAGAAGAAGTCGACCTCGGGTCAGATGCCGGAAGACTGCCTCTGTATCTCTATAGCCCTCAATCCAAATATCTCATGCAGAAACAGGGGTATAATCTGGAGACGACACCAGGATTGAACTACGGCACTGGACGACGATTACCTTTGAAGCCGCCAGTCCCGACGGGTAAACCACGGAACTACTATAACAAAACTCGATGCGGGTTAGGGTATGTAACGCCTACTACGACCCCTGAAAGTTCAGATGAAGAATGCGACTGGCAGTCACATTCAACCGGATCACCAACTTCCGACTCAGATACCAGCATCGGAGATGAGTTCAGACAAGTCATGTCCGTCAACATGGCGTTCGCCGATGCTTACGAAGAAGACGAAGACATCCTCAAAATCCTCAAGCTAGAGCCATGGGCCCAGCAATTAGACGCACAATAGGAAAAGCGGTTCGAACTGAGAGAACCTCCTACTGAAGATGAGGTCATACAAGTGGACCTCGGCAGCGAATCTTCTCCAAAACCAATTTTTATCAGTAAAAGCCTAACTGACGAAGAACGGGAGTCGCTGTTAGAACTTGTCAGAGAGTACATTGATGTGTTCGCCTGGAGCTATAAAGACATGCCAGTGTTAATCCTGACATCGTTCTTCACAAACTCAACATTCGGCCAGATGCAAAGCCAGTCAAACAACAACAACGATGCTTCCGTCCAGGCATCATGGATGCAATCGAAGCCGAAGTCAGCAAACTGATAGCCAGTAGCTTCATCCGTGAGGAGCAACATCCCGATTGGGTCACCAATATAGTACCCGTCCTCAAGAAGAATAGGAAGATTCGAATCTGCATCGACTTCCGCAACCTGAACGAGGCATGCCCCAAAGATGAATTCCCCCTTCCTATCACAGACATCATGATCGACAATACCTGCGGCTTCGAACGTATGTCATTCATGGATGGCTTCTCGGGGTACAACTAAATCAAAATGTCTCCTGATGACGAAAATCATACATCATTCCGAACACCGATTGGCACGTACTGCTACACAGTCATGCCTTTCGGTTAAAGAATGCTGGCACCACATATTAAAGAGCCATGAGCATCATCTTTAGAGACCACTTAGGCAAGACGGTGGAGTGCTACGTTGACGATATAGCCGTTAAAAGCCGTAGCAAGGGAGACCATCTGCAGGATCTAAGGACGGTATTTGACCTAATGCGAACGCACAATTTGAAGATGAACCCCACAAAGTCCTTTCTGGGCGTATCCAGCGGAAAGTTCTTAGGCTTCATCATCACTGCAAAGGATATCCATGTAGACCCTGAGAAGACAAAAGCAATCATGGAGATGGGTCCCCCAAAAAATCTTCGCGAACTCAGAGGCCTTCAAGGGAGGCTACCTTACATCAGAAGGTTCATTTCCATCCTCTCCGGGCGATGTCGACCATTCACGTACCTCATGAAGAAAGGAGTCTCATTCGTATAGGACGAGGAATGCCAGCGTGCTTTCGACAGCATCAAAGAATATTTGTCAAATCCTCCAGTCTTGGTGGCCCCAGTCCCTAGAAAACCATTTCTGCTCTATGTACGAGCAATGGAACACTCCCTCGGTGCCCTGTTGGCACAAAACAATGATGCAGGTCATGAACAAGCCATATACTATCTCAGCCAAATGATGGTTGGGCCAGAGCACCGATACACCGCGGTAGAGAAGGAATGCCTCGCCTTGGTGTTCGCCATTCAGAAAATGCGACACTATGTCATCGGACAAACGATACATGTGATCTCACGGGTCATCCCTCTCAGAGTCCTCATGACCAAACCAGGGGCACTTAGCTCTCGACTCGCTACATGGACAATATTGTTGTCCCCTTATCATATGATCTTTGTCCCACAAAAGGCAGTCAAAGGTCAAGCCCTGACGGACTTTTTAGCAGCCCACCCAGGCTCGAAATCCTCCAGAATATACGAAGAGATTCCAGACGAGGTTGCCGACTCGCATACAACCTCTCACGAGGCTATATGGCGAATGTTCTTTGACGGTGCTTCAAGGACCGGACCTAAAGGCAACATAGTCGTCGGAGTCGGGGTAGTGCTGGTCTCTGTTTGCCATTGATTGTAAAAGTATAGAACAGTTTTATTGGAGGACTGAACTTAGACTCACAATACAAACTCGCTTGTATAAAGAAAGCCTAGGGATGAAAACCTAGGTACAGCAGTCTAAGTACAATTGTTTATTTTAGATTCTGGGGGGTGACGATAGAGGCTCGGGAAAGCGACGGCCGCTCTGCCTTACTCCTTGGACGATCGGTATGCAGTCTTGGCTCGGAGAAGATCTGCTTGGCATGGACGAAGAAATGCTCTTCTTGCTCTCCTCGTGTTGCTCTCCTGGCTTCTCTCTCTCTGTGATTATCAAAAAAAAGGGGAGCTCTCTCTGTATATCTGTCTCTTTTTTTTATTCTCTTGTTGCCCGTGGTTCTTGCAAGGGAATGATGCTGGCTATTTATAGGAGTGGGGTGTGATCATTAGGGTTTGCTAATGATCATTTGTTTGGAATGTCGGTGCTCCTTCAATCTATCTGAACCCTTGATCCTGATTACAATAAATCTAGGCCATTAATGCGGATAGCACCATATCTTGTGAGTAATTAATGCTAACTGCTTTAAATCTTCATGATTGATTATGCCAATGTCCGATTGCTCGCCACGTGTCCCATTATCTTGATAATAAATGATATGCCCCGATCTTAGTAATTATGACGATGATGTCAAATATACTTGTTGGGATTCGGTTAAATTCTTGATTGATCTGATGCCACGTGTTTTGATTGTGGATCCTGCCAGAGCCGCATAGGATGGGCAACACTTGAACCGCAGGGAGATACTCTTCGTGAGCCGCATAGGACAATGCTTCATCGAGCCGCAGGGAACGAACTCTCAATGAGCCGCATATGCATAGTCTTTGCGAGCCGCATGAACTAGCGTTGTATTGAGCCGCAGGGGCTGAGCTCTCAGTGGGCCGCATATGGCTGATTTCTGCTAGTCATATAGGATGACTTCTCAGTGAGCCGCATGAAGCTGTTCTCTATTTAAGCTGCATGAGATTTGCCACGTGGCAACCAAGGATTTCTGACGGATCGGGTCAGAGATCTCCTTCTTTTCCCGAAGAGTCTGTCATTATGGCAGAGCCATTATGATACTTTATGCCAGAGCCGCCACAGTCGTCAAATTGTGTCAGAGCATTAAATGAGGCCACTATTCAAAGGGCCAGCTGTAGGAAAGGATCACAAGGGGACACGTGGCATCGATCGAGCCGCATATTCCTGCTGAACCGCATACACTCTCGAGCCGCATGAGACTGAGAGTCTTCCTTTGAACCGTATAAGACAGCTCCCATATGAGCCGTATGGGCTTCGTATCCGGAGCCACATGGACCATTATTCTGATATTTTCTATGCTTCTACAGGACCCCCTTCAAAGTTTTTAATTTGCAAATTGAAACACTTTGAATAAGAAGTATGGTCCCGTTTATGCCGCATAAGTATCCCAGCCGCATAGATTCATTTGTCCGCATAGGCTCTTTGCCTCGTGTCCTGACTACGTATACAAATCTTCATTAAATGCCTTTGATTCGTTTTGAATTAACGCCGTCTTTTTGGGGGAGGATCCCAAGGGTCGGTTTTGCCTTGACCGAAGCGTTTTGCCTTTATCTTTTGAGGCGGCGCGTAATCCGAGACGTCTGTTTGTTTTTATGGGCCTCTTTCGCCTATAAATAGGAGTCTTTTAGTCCCTTGGGGGTTTCTTTACCTTCTCTCTTTGCTCGAATTCCCTGTTGTCGTCTTTGTTCTTCGTCTTCTTCCTTCAACGATCGACCATGGCTCCCAAGAAAGCTGCTACGTCGAAGGCCGCGAAGGGTAAGGCGGTTGCTTCTACGACGACTGCAGCGACGAACGTGGTCACTCCTCCGCCGACTGCTGTGCGTTCTATTCATCCTGACGTTCATCCGCCTATCGCTGGTAAGGGTCGTCTAAAAACCCTAACTGTTGCCATGGCTCTGCTGTATACTTTATGCACAAGCTGCATGTACGGGGCTTATCGATGTGACCGTATGAACCCTTCGTCCCATGGGGCCGCATGAGCTTGTTATACTCGATCTGAGCCGCATATGTGTTTTCGATTTGGGCCGCATAAGCGTTGCTCACTTTTTGAACCGCATAAACTCGCTTGCCTACATTCGCATCCGCTCGTATGAGTCTGGCTTCGTAGGCGTGCTTAACCTGAACCGCATGGGTCTATAAGCTCGTCTGAATTTGAGTTGTATGGACTCGGCTAACTCGGAGCCGCATGAGGCTATGATGCACCGAACCGTATGGACGTATCTAATTGCTGAGCCGCATGAGGCTGTGACAACCCGATCCGCATAGACTCAGATGATCTTTCCAATGCTTCTATTTTTTGACTATCTTCTAACCTCGTTTCTTTCGTCTTTCTCCAGTGAATCTGCCCGTAAATCCTGCTGGGGAGCTTATAGTGGGTTCGAATCAATTCGCCCTGGGCATGCGTCTTGACGACTTAATTAGGCATGTGCTGAATCAATTCCCTACTGATAAGCCTTCGGAGAGGTTGAAGGCCATTGAGAATCAGACCCTCTATTACCTCCGTTCCATGATGAATACTGGAAAGCTGGATGGAAAATACCTGAAGCCTTTGTTCCTTTTTGGTGATGCTTTAATCATCAAGAATCCCCGAGTTTTAGAGATTTCCGAGAACTGGGATTTTTCTTTGGATGGGATGGCAATCCATATTTCTCTCATGGAACGTCATTATCCTTTGTCATGGTTCAATATGGTTTTGCTGGACCGGAAGATGGTGTGTAACTTAACTCCCACTCAATCAGGGATGTTGATGGGCAACATCCATTATAATCCGAATATGCGGTCAGCGTATGCGGATAAGGATTCCGTCCTCCGGTATATGATGGGTCTGGCCCCGGGCTCTTTCATGAATGTATACGGTCCCAACTTCACACTTACTCAAGCTGATACTTTTCTGAATCGGCTTGTTCGCAAGAAGTCTTATCCTGTTGGTAGGCTGGCACTGCCGAACTGGATAAACCCCACCTCAACGTGGGTCCAGTTGACTACTTGGGTTTTGCAGACCTATGGAACATTCTTACGGGAGGTGGGGCTTTACCATGCCATTCGGGGCACTTGTCACGGGCTTCCCATTAATAAACCACTGTTCGTAGCACTCTTGGAGATGTATGGTCGGCGAACGGGGACGTTCTTTGCACCAGTAGGGGAGCTGGGGCTTGCTCTTCACGAGATGTATACTGTCTCTAAACTTCCATAGGGGAATGAGCCTTTCGAGGTGTATACCCCGTCGAATGAGGAGTTCGAGGCCTTGGACAGGCAACTCCCGGGTTCTGTTGCGGTGTATCGGGAGTTGTTGTGCCACCATAGTGCTTGTCATCAGATGGCTATAAAAACGACGGATAGCTCCGAGGGGACCGCTCCCCATACCACATCCTGGATTAATTATATTTTTAGGGTTGATCCTTCTGACGAAGTTACTCCCCGAGCCCCTCGAACGCATGCAGAGGTAAGGGATCTGATGTCAAATGTCAAGAAGTCGCAATCCAAGAGCGATATATTCGGGTGTCAAGCTGACTCTCTTAGTTATTTTCACTACGGGACCATACAGATGTCGGAGAAGGCGCTTCTGGCTGGATTTTTAATGATATGGCTACGGAACTGCGTAGTCTCGGGAGGAGCGGGTTCTATCGAGAGGATTGGTCATCATTTCATCCTCCCTGCCGTTAAACAAGTATTCGGAGTTAGGCTGGCCCTCCTTCCTGCTATGGTGTGCAGCATACACCATGGTCTGCGAACATTCTCGTCCAAGGTTATTGCTCGTAAGAAGACTTTAGATTTTGAGCGCGTAGAACTGCCCTTCCACTACCTGATGGGGTGGTTGGCGATGCACTACAAGTCTTTGCTGGGACCTGGGATAGCGGAAGATGCTACAGCCGAAGATGCTTTCCTCTTCAAATGCCATCACCGGTCTTGGGAATACAAGACTATGCCAGCTTGTCGGAGGGCGCTGGTAAGAGTGGATAGGTGTGACCTCTTTGTGTCCGTTCCTCCTTTTTTTGATGAGGAAGTGAGGAAGGTACACCTTGATGGTACTGGACCTTCTCATTTTCTATCTCCGGATATGCTTGCTTGGTTGCGCAATATCCGCCCCGCGCATCTGGTTTATCGCAACCGGGATAATGTGTACTTGGAGCCTTACCTTCCTAGTAGGTTTTTCCGCCAATTTGGCTATAGCCAGCTGTTCCTTGATTGTCCTAATCCTTGTTTGGGTTTTGAAGGCAGCGTTCTTGATGGCGTCCGAGCGTGGAATTATTATGACGCTTATCATACTCGGGCCAGCTTCTCGGTTCCCGATGCTAAGGTGCCGAGGGAAATTTTGTACGTAGCTGCTTTGTATCACATTATGGCGAACAAGCCTCCTGTTAACTTTGATCCGAGTACCAGTTTCATCGTAGGTACTGGTTTAGAGGAGAAGCCCAAGAGGGCTAAGGCTAGAAAGCAACTGGCGCTCCAGATTCCTCTCCCTGAATCAGAACCTTCCGAGTCGGCTGAAGAGGAGGATGATAGCGAAGACTCCCTTTCTGGTGGGGGTGAAGAAGTAGCGGATCAACCGCTTCCCACCCCTGATGAATCGGCGGAAGACTCGTTGCCTTCTACACAAGAGGAAGTAGTGAGGGAAGAACAGCCTCCAGCTGTGTCTGGTTCCTCACGTAAACGAGTAAGGCACGAGTCTTCTGACAGCAGAGCGACCTTTTTCGTGAAGAGAGCTGCCATTAAGTCTCATGGATTACTTATTACCGAGAGGGGTGAAGGTACAGATGCTGCTCTGGAGGTAAGACTAAGTCGGAGTTATCTCTTTGTTGTAGTTTTTTTTTCCTCTCGGGGATATGAATTGATCATTTTTCTTTGTAGGCGTCCGACGAACCAGGCTCTCCTGAACCATCTACTGCCCCAGTAGTTGATCCGGCCCTTGCTGCTTTGATTAGCGACATGTGTGCCGCGGTTCTCTCTGCGGGGGCTCTCTCAGCGGCGGCTGAGGACTCCCAAGCCGCTGAGGCCCCAGCCCGGGGTGACGAAAGTTTCCTTGGGCCCGTCTCCAAGATTGCTGAACTTCAACAAGACAACACCATTCTCAGTGCATCTCCTCCCGAGGATGCAAGGGCGGATGAGTCTATTATTCCTGACTCGGAGGCTGTTAGTGAAGAGGTTGTGATGGTTGTAGGCGAACCCCAGCCTCCACACTCCTCCACTGGTAAGCTGAGCCACATATTGACCACCGAGGGGGCTTATTTGCTCTATCAACATATCCTTCGGGTCAAGTCGATTCATGGTTGCCTTGGCCCTGCAGGTCCTGACCCTTTACCTTCCGCCGCGGATGTTCTCGGGGAAGGCCCGGTCTGCCGTGATCTGGGCGAAAGGAGCGTTTTCTCTCCTTCGTCATCGCATGTTGAGGGACATCCTGCCAGCTCCGGGCAGATGGGGATGGAGTTGGAGCTGGCCCCGGCCTCATCTTCGGCTGCTTATACGGCTCCGGAGATCGACTTCTCGACTCTGCCAAGCATCCAAATTCTGCGGGCCGCTGAGGAGGAATTGGCCGATGTTCAAGCGTCCTTCCGTGCAGAGTTGGTTTCTCTTGTGGTAGGAGCGGCAGATTCTGTCGCGTCTTTTTTCGTACTGCCAGCCACACTCCCGTTGACACCGGCTTCCTCGGAGGCTCTGAACGAGGTGACGCAGGATGTGGTTGACAGCTTCTATCGTCACTTAGGGAGGGGTGTAAACGCTGCCGTGGAATGGGGGATCCCTTTTTCTCTGTCTCTGCGGGGCGTTCGGGGTCAAATCGACACTCTGAAGGGTCTTCCTGGCGGGGTAGGGTTAGCCGCGTTCCTGGAGCCTAAGTTGATAGAGGCTGACCAGCTTGTGACCCAACTGCTGGCAATACGGCAGGCTGGCTTGCCTGCTGCGATTGAACGGGAGTGGGGCTTCCTCGTTGCTGCTCGGGATAGGATCAAACTCGCTCGAAAAACTGCCGGGCCGGCTGTGCAGGGGGGCCTTGACAAGTTCTCCGTCTCCTATGACCGACTGGGTCGTCGGAGTCAGGCTTGTAGGGCCCAGGAAGAATCTGCCTCTCGTGGAATAGCCGACACGAAGGAGCGGATTCTCGCACTCCAGAAGGAGTTGGCCTTCTTAGAGTCAGAGCGGGAGGCTGCTCATGCAGAACAAGAGTTGATCGCTCGGGAGGCCGAGAGGGTTTCCCGATCTTCTGTCAACCTGGAGCGGGCCTTCAAGAAGTTTGAGGACAACTGGCAAGCCCATGCTCATCTGGAGGATACGGCGGTGCTGAACCAGGAGGCGGAGCGTCGAGCCAAACAGAGGCTTGAGCGGTCGGTTGCCATGATAAAGAACCGTCTCACGGCGTTATGTGCTCCAGAGCAGTGATCCGCCCTTGGTCTTATTTTTTTTTTCTTTTAATTTTTGTAAGGGATGTGATCCCCGCTGATGTAGCCCTTTAATTTTTGAATAAATGAGCATGTTTCAACTCATCTTTTCTTTCTTGTACTTGCGGTGTTCATGGAACCGGACTTGCTGGGGGATTATTTGTGGACCTGTTACCCTAGATGTACCTTGGCTTTAGGTACGGATAACAAGTTTGGATGTTTGGAGCAGCCATGGAAAAGTGGTCATGGGTGTTCTTGGTATTGGGGGAAGGAATGCCGTAGAGCAGCTGGGCTCCCGGGGCATGGTAAGATGGTAGATTTATGCTAAGAAGCTTAGCAAGGGATATTTGTGGACCTATTATCCTTGGCGTACCCTGGTTCAGGATACGGATAATAGGATGAAAGGAAACCAATCACATTTGCTCAGAGGTTATGATGACATGGCAAACGTGAAGGTTTTACCGTAAAATCTTCCTGCTCAGAGGTAATGAGAACATGGCAGGGGAGACTTCACGGAAGCTATTTGTAGTAAACAGCGGATATTTGTGGTCAACAGAGGACATTTGTGGTCAACATAGGATATTTGTGGACCTATTATCCTTGTCGTACTCCGGTTGTGGGTACAGATAATAGGTTGAAAGAGGACCGGCATACTTGCTCAGAGGTAATGTGGACATGGCAAATATGATGATTTCTTCGACGGAGCCTTCCCATTCAGAGGTAATGAGGACATGGCAGGAGTGGACTCAATGAAGAGTGGGTACATAAAACGACTCAGAGGTAGGAGAACGTGGAAGTTCTATGCGAGGGGGCGGTTTGTTTTTGGTGGAAGTGAAGACGAATCAGAGGTAATGAGGACATGGTCGTTTCAGAAATTGGTGGATCGACTACCCTTTTTGTGTGCTGGGAGTGCGGGTAGTGGATCATGAGGGAGGACCTCTTCCAGGAAGAAAGTTCAGAGGTATAATCATACGTGACTTACTATCTGAAAGAGTGACCGGAATGTAAGTTCAGAGGCACCAGCGGGTACATAACTTGGTAATTTAGAATATTGAGGAAGTGAGAGTTCAGCGGCACCAGCGGGTGCATGGCTCGATAATCTAAAATATTGTGGACGTGGGTTCAGTGGTACTAAAGGGTACATGACTCGATGAATTAAAATAGGGTGGATGTGAGTTCAGTGGTACTAAAGGGTACATGACTCGATGATTTGGAGAATAATGTTTAAACATAGTATTTCTTCAGGAACTTGCCGTTGACGGGCAACATGAGCAAGTCTCTGTTCTGCTTGGCGAGGCGGTAAGCACCGTTGGAGAACACGGCCTCGATGACAAATGGACCTTCCCATTTTGGCTAGAACTTGCCGACGGTCTTGTGAGTCATGACTATTGGCCTCCGGACTGCCAGCACAAGATCGCCCACTTGGAATGTTCTGATTTTAACCTTCTTGTTGAAGGCTCCTGAGATGCGTGCTTGGTATAGCTCGATCCTTTGCTGAGCTAGGAGGCATTTTTCATCTATGGCCTCCAACTCTTATAGTCGACGTCGGTAGTTATCATCCGTTGTCAATTGATAGGTGAGGGCGACGCAGAGTGAGGGGATTTGAGTCTCCAATGGGAGGATCGCCTCACTCCCGTATACCAGGAAGAATGGTGTATTCCCGGTGGCTGTTCGAACTGTGGTACGATAAGCCCATAAGCATTCGTCGAGCTTTTCGTTCCAGTCACGTTTGTTGGAGGAGACAAACTTCTTGAGGAGTTTGATGATCGTTTTGTTGAATGCCTCTGCTAACCCGTTTGCTGCCGGGTTGTACGGTGTCAAAGCGATATTCTGAATGCGGTGCTTATCGCAGAACCGATAGAATACGTGGCTTGCAAACTGCGAACCATTGTCATGGATGATCCTTCGGGGTAATCCAAAGCGGTAGATGATGTGATGCTTAAGGAAGCTGATCACGTTTGAAGTTTTAACTTCTGCAAGTGGGACAGCTTCTGCCCATTTGGAGAAGTAATCAGTGATAGCAAGTATGAAACGGTGCCCTCGGGAGGAAGGTGGGGCGATTGGGCCAATGATATCCATTCCCCATGCTTCGAATGGCCAGGATGCCACTGTCGGATGTAGAAACTCCGATGGTTGGTGAATGAAGTCTGCGTGGACTTGGCAAGCTTTGTATTTTCTGGCATAGTCTATCACGTCTGCCACCATCGTGGGCCAGTAGTAGCCCATTCGGCGAAGGCGATCTTGTAGTTTTGGGCCGGGCTGATGGGCCCCGCAGACACCATCATGAGCTTCTCGCACGGCTTCTTTGGCTTCTGCGTTCGACAGGCACCGGAGTAATAATCCGTCATAGGAGCGGCGATACAACATTTTTGTCTCTGTATCGTAGAAGAATCTGAGAGAGCGTCGTCTGATGGACGTGGCTTCCTTTGGGTTCTCGGGCAGGATGTCGTAGACGACGAAGTCGATGAATGGTTGTCTCCAGTCTGGGGCATCATCGATCGTCTGGGCGGAATAACTTGCCACGAATTGCACATTGTTCTTGGGACAGACCAGTTCGTGGCCTATCACATCTACTGATTGGCGATCATAGTTTGGAACTGCTAGGGAAGCGGCAAGACCCGCTAGGGTATCAGCTTCGATGTTTCGGAGTCCGGGGACATGTTCGATGAAGAACCCCTCGAATGACGAGATGATGTCAATCGCTATTTGGTGATAAGGGATCATGTCTTCGTGGCGGACTTCGTACGAGCCCCGGATCTGATTGACGATTAGTTGGGAATTGCCGTATGCTTCAAGGTATTCTACCTCCAGTTCTCTTGCAAGTTGGAGGCCAATGACCAGAGCGTTATACTCGGCCACATTGTTGGAGCAGGGTTCTGTGAGGGAGTAGGCGCGATTGATCACCAGCCCAGTAGGAGAAATCAATACCACTCCGACCCCAACGACAATGTTTCCCTTGGGTCCGGTTCTTGAAGCGTCATCGAAGAACATCCGCCATATGTTATCGTGGGTGGCTGTATTCGAATCGGCAACCTCATCTGGGATCTCTTCATATATTCTAGATGACTCCGATCCTGGGTGGGCTGCCAAGAAGTCTGCCAGGGCTTGACCCTTGACAGCCTTCTGCGGGACGAAGATCATATGATAGGGGGACAACAATATTGCCCATGTAGCGAGGCGAGAACTGAGTGCCCCTGGTTTAGTCATGAGGACTCTGAGAGGGTTGACTCGGGAGATCACATGTATGGTTTGCCCTGTGACGTAGTGCCGCGTCTTTTGAATGGCGAACACCAGGGCGAGGCGTTCCTTCTCCACAGCGGTGTTTCGGTGTTCTGGCCCAATCATCATTCGGCTGAGGTAATATATGGCCTGTTCGTAGCCTGCGTCGTTGTTTTGTGCCAGCAGGGCACCAAGGGAGTGTTCCATTGCTCGTACGTAAAGCAGGAATGCTTTTCCAGGGACCGGGGCCACCAAAACTGGAGGATTTGATAAGTATTCCTTGATGCTGTCGAAAGCACGCTGGCATTCCTCGTCCCATACGAATGAGACTCCTTTCTTCGTGAGGTGTGTGAATGGTCGGCAGCGCCCGAAGAGGTTAGAAATGAACCTCCTGATGTAAGCTAGCCTTCCTTGGAGGCCTCTAAGTTCGCGGAGATTTTATGGGGGAGCCATCTCCATGATCGCCTTTGTTTTCTCGGGGTCTACATGGATACCCTGTGCAGTGATGATGAAGCCCAAGAACTTCCCGCTGGATACACCCAAGAACGATTTCGTAGGGTTCATCTTCAGATTGTGGGCTCGCATCAGGTCGAATACCGTCCTCAGGTCCTGAAGATGGTCTTCCTTACGGCGACTCTTGACGGCGATGTCGTCGACATAGCATTCCACCGTCTTGCGTAAATGTTCTCTAAAAATGATACTCATGGCTCGCTGATATGTAGCGCCTGAATTCATCTTTGGGGCACGCCTCATTCAGGTTGCGGAAGTCGATGCAGATTCGAATCTTCCCATTCTTCTTGAGGACGGGTTCTATGTTGGCGACCCAGTCTGGATGTTGCTCTTCACGAATGAAGTCGCTGGCTATCAGTTTGTTGACCTCGGGTTCGATCGCATCCATGATGCCCGGGCGGAAGCGTCGCTGTTGCTGCTTGACTGGCTTTACATCCGGCCGTATATTGAGTTTGTGGAGAGCGATGTCAGGATTTAACCCCGGCATGTCTTCATAGCTCCAGGTGAACACATTAATGTACTCTCTGACAAGTTCTAGCAGCGACTCCCGTTCTTCGTCAGTTAGGCTCTTACTGATGAAAATCGGTTTTGGAGAAGGTTTGCTGCCGAGATCCACTTCTACGACCTCATCTTCAGTAGGAGGTTCTCTCAGTTCGAACCGCTTTTCCCATTGTGCGTCCAATTGTTGGGCCCATGGCTCAAGCTCGAGGATTTCGGGGATGTCTTCGTCTTCCTCGTAAGCGTCGGTGAATGCCATGTTGACTGACATGACCTGTCTGAATACATCTCCGATGCTGGTATCCGAGTCGGAAGTTGGTGATCCGGTTGAATGTGACTGCCATTCGCATTCTTCGTCTGAACTTTCAGGGGTCGTAGTAGGCGTTACATACCCTAAACTGCATCGAGTTTTGTTATAGTAGTTCCGTGGTTTGCCCGCCGGGGCTGGCGACTTCAAAGGTAATCGTCGCCCTGTGCTGTAGTTCAATCCTGGCGTCGTCTCTAGATCATATCCCTGTTTCTGCATGAGATATTTGGATTGAGGGCTATAGAGATGCAGAGGCAGTCTTCCAGCATCTGACCCGAGGTCGACTTCTTCTATGGCGAGGGGATGCGGGTTGTTTGTCCGGCCGAAGATGATTGGGTGGTCCCCTCCCTCGATTATTCGGTAAGCGTCTTCTACTGGAGTAAGTTGGATAGCGGTGTACACATTTGTCACCTATGTGTGTAGGTGAGTGCCTATACCGTGTTCCATAGCATATATTGTACATAGCTTATTGAGCTCGGTGTAGTTCAAAGATAACCCTTTATTGATGAAGTAAGGTATCTTTTCTAGAGGGATTACATCATCTGCGGAGGGAACATCAGTGTGGGCAGCCACATACTTGGCTAGCTCTGGTTCCTCTTCGGCTACCCTCTGTGTGAATGAAGATTGAGAGGGCATCCTAGTCATCTTGATCTTCAGAGGTTCAACTGACGGAGCGGAGCATGGGGTTGTCGGTAGACTAGCAACCCCCAGTCTAGCACTCGATGTGGAGCGAGGGGTGGCTGGTTCGCTAGAAGTATCAGACCTTGTATCGGGATGATGACCTTTCTTGGGAAGGCGTATTGTCAGTGGCCCATCGGAGGGATTGAGTTTCTCCGTTTGGGGTTGAACGACTCTTGGCAGTCTGATGGTAAGTGGCCCTGTTGCGGGTCTCGGCACCTGGTTGGACCTTGGCAGCCGAATTTTCAACTGCTCTTCCTGTGCCGAGAGGCTGATTGCGTCCTTACGCAGAGTGGCCGTGAGGGGTGCAAAATTGCCTGGTTTGCGAGCCTAGAGGTGGATCGTCAGAGGTTCTTCTGATCCTGTGGCCGTCTTGGTATGAGCTTGCACATCTTCTTTGACCAGGTGCTTCTTTGATTTTTCGTACATGCAGGAGTCTGAGTAATAAGATTCGACCCCCATGAAGGGATCGATATCAGCAAATTCTGTCCTCACGAAGCCATGCTTATAGACATATTTGAAACATTGGTGCAGCGTGGAAGGCACGATCATGTAATCGTGTATCCAAGGCCGCCCCAAAAGGATGTTGTAAGAAGTGTCAGCGTCTATGACGTAGCAGGTGACTTCTGATTGGAGATCGCCAATCTGGCATTTCAGACGGATCTTCCCGATTGGGTAGCTCCTGCCTGAATTGAAACCGCTAATGGCGGTGCTTGTAGGCGTCAGACGATGCATCGGAATACGAAGATGATGTAGCAGACCCTTCGGAATGATGCTTATGGAAGACCCAGGATCAATATGCATTCGGTCCACCTTTACGTCGCCAATGTATCCAGTGTAGTATAACGGGCGATCGTGCAGGTTAGTTTTAATGAGCATATCCTGCGGAGAGAAGAAAATATTGGGCATCGCTCCCGTACACGCACTATCTTGGAGATCTGCAGGTTGGTTATCTCCCGTGAGGTTGACCTGATCCAAGTACGCGTCGACGTTTTGGAGTGCATCACTCAAAGCTGTGCGGACATCCTTTGATAGCCTTAGGAGTTCGTATAAGGACAATTTGGCCGGTGTATTGGCCAATTGTGCCAAGATGTCGAAGTTGTAGGGCCTCTCCAGCCCCTGAGGTGTCTCCTTTCGGAGGGATTTGTCGAAGCGAGTCTCCTTCGGCTTAGGCTTGTCGGTCGTCGAAGGCTGAGCCGGTCCCGGAGTATCAGTAAAAGTAGGCGGATGATCATCTGTCGGGTTCTCAGCCACGGGCTGAGATTGTGCTCCAGATCGAGTAACAACGGCCGTGACTTCTTCTTCATCTGCCGAGACGGTGCGACAGGATCTGACTTTTCTGCTTCTCTTCTTGTGAATGGGAGGCGTTGTGGGCTGAGTCACCTCGTGGACCAAGTCTGGATGGACCCACATAATTTCTCCTCGCGATGTAGTAAGAGGTACAAGATCGGCAGCTTGATCTCGAGCAGGCGGAAGATTAGCAATTTCCATTGTTGCCAGAGGGATAGGTATAACACCATCTTGAGTCTCTGTTGGCGGGAAGCTGCCGAATTGTACGGATACCATGTTGGCTGCTACGGTTACCTCTTCAAAATCGATGGCTAGAGCGTTCGAATCGATGAGGTTTTGGATGTACCGTTTCAGTTGGTAGCAGTTGTGTGTAGCATGGTGGACGTAACGGTGGTAATGGCAGAATTTTGGGTTCTCCAAGTCAGCCGGCCGAGGCTCCCGTCTTAGTGGAGGGAGTTGAATTCTATCTCCTTGTATGAGCATGTCCAAGATAGGCTTGACGTGGCCGTCTTCAAAAGAGTAAGTGATTTGAGGCCATTGTTTGTCTGTTGGTTGTGACTCGGGCTTCTGGGCCGTGTCGGCTTCCATAGCCTGCTTGCCTCTGTTGTCTCGATTGTTGGAGGGGCTACCCCCATTGTCGGTGTTGGTGCTGGGACGCTTGCCCTTGTTCTCTTCCTCTGAGATATGCAATCCCAGCTGGCGGGCCTTCTTCAATCGTTCTTCGGCACTTGTAGCACTGATGATAAAAGCCTTCCAGTCCTTGAATTGACTTTCGCCCATCCAGAGACTAATTGTTGGGAGTAGTCTCTTTTGGTAAATTTCAATCAGGGAAGAATCCGGATTGCCAGATGGTAACTTCATTACGGTTTGACGAAACCGCTCAATGTAATTCCTCGTCAGCTCTTTCTCTCCTTGGATGACGTCCATGAGGGTAGACATTGTGACATCCTGCCCTACCTCGTAGAACCTCTCTAAGAACAAGCGTTTGAAGCCAGCGAAGGAGTGGATGCAATTGTCCGACTGGTTGCGGTACCAGTCGAAGGCGACTCCTTCCAATGCCCCGATGAATAACCGCGTGAGGATAGCATTATCATGGGGCAGATGGTCGGTGGTGACCTCGAAGTAAGTGATATACCGACTTGCTGAGGTCTTGCCATCATAGGGGTTGATATTGAACGGCTTATATCTTGGTGGGAATGGAACATCCCTCCATTCAGCAGGATATGGTTGCCGTATTCTGAAGTCTTGAGAGTTTTCTCGGACGTGGAACATGGCTCGGAGCTCTTGAACTTCTCTTCTTACTTCTCGGGTCTCATCTGTCGCAGTCGGAGCCGTTACTTCGGGAGGATTATTGCCCGGGTTCTGTGCCGCCAAATTTGAATCTACGTTGATTGGGGGACCCGCACTTGTCTGGCCAGGTGTCACTCCCTGCAGAGTAGGAAGCACCGCTTTGATCTCGTCTACAGTCTTGACCAAGGCGTGCAGTATGGCCTCCAAAGTGTCGATGTGTTGGCGATCATTAGATCCACCTTGATTGTTGTCTGTCATGAATACCGTCCTTACGTGAGGAGTGACGGAAGGGACGGTGGAGGGTGCGCCCTCCGAGTCGTACCCATGCATCGAGAAATCATCGGGGTAGGTGAGAATATTCTCTTCGGGTTCGGATTCAGAAGGAATAGTACCCCCAGCTTCGGAGCTTGCTTCATCTTGAAAGTCACGGATGTCCTCGGGGACATCAGCATCTGTTGCACCTGATGGGAGAGTTGTTTCTCCGGGCTCGTCTCCTTGAAACATCAGATTGTTGTGGATGTTCGGAGGAGTGCTACCCCCAGCTCCCTCGACCCCCAGCGGTGCGGACGATGAATCTTCCATTGCAGCAGATTTTGTCTTCGAACGGGTGTGTTGGTATACTCCGGTGGAGGGCAACCATTTAGCCGACAATTTCCTAGCTGTAGTGGTTGATATTTTTGGGCTGGAGATGCTTGTCTTCTTCCCTTTCCCCTCGGCGGGGACTTTCTGCGCGGAATTGCAGGAGGCAATAGGAGGTGCTTCATCCTCCGAGCTCGGATGCTGTAATCTTTGGAAGACGGACGGCCGATCTTCCGTCACTGCAGTATTGTTGCAGCAGCAGTTGACGATGATCTGGGTGCAGTGACATCCATGTGAGGACTCTTTGCATGCCGAGGCCCCTTCTCTTTCCTTACGTTTGTGGAGGACAGCCTCACGCAGGTCAGAGGAACCACTTTGTCCGTTTGCCGCTGGGGACTGGACTTGAGCGGTTCTATACAACTTCCTATCAAAGGCCCGCGTGATAATCAGCGGGACGCCCCGATAGTCAGAGGTTGGGCAGCTGTCTGGGCTGGATGAGCCCGTGCTACCCTAGACTTCTTCTTCTTAGCACCTGTGGGTGCATAATAAGAAGAGTCCAAGTTGAATACCATCGAGTCTGGAGAATCATCAGGGTTCGGACCGTACGAGAGACAGTCAAAAACCGATCGAGAGGAGCATGGAGCGAATGCTATGCAGCTGGGATTGGAAACCGTGCAGGCTGTCTACATGCGGTTGTCTTCTGTCGTCGGCTGAGTTCTTATGCGGCTAGGAGTCACGACCGTACAGGCTGGCCACATGCGGTTGGCATCTGTGGCCGCATAGGTTTTCTGCAAGCGATTGACTCTAATAGCCGCATGAGTTTCATCCATGCGGTTGGCAACTGTAGCCGCATAAGTTATGCGGCTGACAGATGTGGCCGCATGAGTTTTCTTCATGCGGTTGGCGGATGTAGCCGCATGGGCTATCTCCCTGCGGCTAATACCCTTCTGCGGCTCGGATCGCGTAGAGTTCCTCTTTGCCCCTGCAAGTCCAACATCATAGTATTTTCTTCTGCCGGACTTGGGGACAGCAGAGTTGTCTACGGTCTGAAGTGGGGCCGCAGGAGAGTCCTTCTCGCCGTTTTGAGCAACAGAGGGTATCTCATCGAAGACTTGAGGAGGAGCAAATGACTTTGGCCTCCACTCTTTGCGAGCCTTCGTGGTGCGGGTCCGCTTCTGGATCGGGCCAGCGCTGCCTTCAGAGAGCATCTCTTCAAACGCCTGTTGGTCGAAGCGGACGACCATCTTCTGTTGTGTGGAGCCAAGTTTGGCTGCATCCGATTGCGTCACCAACTCCTCAGCCGTGGAGAAGTTAGTCCCCAGCAGAGTCGCCATCGTGTGTGCCATTGATTGTAAAAGTACAGAACAGTTTTATGGGAGGACTGAACTTAGACTCACAATACAAACTCGCTTGTACAAAGAAAGCCTAGGGACGAAAACCTAGGTACAGCAGTCTAAGTACAATTGTTTATTTTAGATTCTGGGGGGTGACGATAGAGGCTCGGGAAAGCGACGGCCGCTCTGCCTTACTCCTTGGACGATCGGTATGCAGTCTTGGCTCGGAGAAGATCTGCTTGGCGTAGACGAAGAAATGCTCTTCTTGCTCTCCTCGTGTTGCTCTCCTGGCTTCTCTCTCTCTGTGATTATCAAAAAAAAGGGGAGCTCTCTCTGTATATCTGTCTTTTTTTTATTCTCTTGTTGCCCGTGGTTCTTGCAAGGGAATGATGCTGGCTATTTATAGGAGTGGGGTGTAATCATTAGGGTTTGCTAATGATCATTTGTTTGGAATGTCGGCGCTCCTTCAATCTATCTGAACCCTTGATCCTGATTACAATAAATCTAGGCCATTAATGCGGATAGCACCATATCTTGTGAGTAATTAATGCTAACTGCTTTAAATCTTCATGATTGATTATGCCAATGTCCGATTGCTCGCCACGTGTCCCATTAGCTTGATAATAAATGATATGCCCCGATCTTAGTAATTATGACGATGATGTCAAATATACTTGTTAGGATTCGGTTAAATCCTTGATTGATCTGATGCCACGTATTTTGATTGTGGGTCCTGCCAGAGCCGCATAGGATGGGCAACACTTGAACCGCAGGGAGATACTCTTCGTGAGCCGCATAGGACAATGCTTCATCGAGCCGCAGGGAACGAACTCTCAATGAGCCGCATATGCATAGTCTTTGCGAGCCGCATGAACTAGCGTTGTATTGAGCCGCAGGGGCTGAGCTCTCAGTGGGCCGCATATGGCTGATTTCTGCTAGTCATATAGGGTGACTTCTCAGTGAGCCGCATGAAGTTGTTCTCTATTTAAGTCGCATGAGATTTGCCACATGGCAACCTAGGATTTCTGACGGATCGGGTCAGAGATCTCCTTCTTTTCCCGAAGAGTCTGTCATTATGGCAGAGCCATTATGACACTTTATGCCAGAGCTGCCACAGTCGTCAAATTGTGTCAGAGCATTAAATGAGGCCACTATTCAAAGGGCCAGCTGTAGGAAAGGATCACAAGGGGACACGTGGCATCGATCGAGCCGCATATTCCTGCTGAACCGTATACACTCTCGAGCCGCATGAGACTGAGAGTCTTCCTTTGAACCGTATAAGACAGCTCCCATATGAGCCGTATGGGCTTCGTATCCGAAGCCGCATGGACCATTATTCTGATATTTTCTATGCTTCTACAGTCTCCCCTTCCGGATTGGTGATCAACCGCGCCTATTCCCTCACAGAACCCTGCTCTAACAATGTGGCCGAGTATAATGCTCTAGTCATTGGCCTCCAACTCGCAAGAGAACTGGGGGTAGAATACCTTGAAGCATACAGTGATTCCCAACTAATCGTCAATCAGATCCTGGGTTCGAACGAAGTTCGCCACGAAGACATGATCCCTTATCACCAAATAGCGATCGATATCATCTCGTCATTTGAGGGGTTCTTTATCGAACACGTCTCCAGACTCCAAAATATTAAAGCCGATGCCCTAGCTGGTCTTGCCTCTTCCCTAGCAATTCTGAATTATGATCGCCAATCGGTGAAAGTGATAGGCCATGAACTGGTCTGTCCCAAAAATAATGTGCAATTCGTGGCAAGTTATTCCACACAGACGATCGATGACGCCCCAGATTGGAGACAACCATTCATCGACTTCGTCGTCTACGACATCCTGCCCGAGAACCCAAAGGAAGCCACTTCCATCAGAAGGCGTTCTCTCATATTCTTCTACGATACAGAGGCGAAGATGCTGTATCGCCGCTCCTACGACGGATTATTGCTCCGGTGCTTGTCGAACGCAGAAGCCAAAGAAGCAGTATGAGAAGCTCATGACGGTGTCTGCGGGGCCCACCAGCCCGGCCCAAAATTGTAAGACCGCCTTCGTCGAATGGGCTACTATTGGCCCATGATGGTGGCAGATGCGATAAAATATGCTAGAAAATACAAAGCCTGCCAAGTCCACGCGGACTTCATTCACCAACCATCCAAATTTCTACATCCGATAGTGGCGTCCTGGCCATTCGAAGCATGGGGAATGGATATCATTGGTCCAATCACCCCACCTTCCTCCCGAGGACATCGCTTCATACTTGTAATCACTGATTACTTCTCCAAATGGGCGAAAGCCGTTCCACTCGCAGAAGTCAAGACTTCAAACGTGATCAGCTTCCTTAAGCATCACGTCATCTAACGCTTTAGACTGCCCCGGAGAATCATCCATGATAATGGTCCGCAGTTTGCAAGCCACGCATTCTATCGGTTTTGCGATAAACACCGTATTCAGAATATCGCTTCGATGCCGTACAACCCGGCAGCAAACGGGTTAGCAGAGGCATTCAATAAAACAATCATCAAACTCCTTAAGAAGTTCGTCTCCTCCAACAAGCACGACTGGAACAAGAAGCTCGGCGAGTGCTTATGGGCTTATCGCACCACAATTCGAACAGCCACTGGGAATACGCCATTCTCCCTAGTGTACAGGAGTGAGGCAGTTCTCCCATTAGAGACTCAAATACTCTCACTTCGCGTCGCCCTCACTTATCAATTAACGACGAATGACAACTACCGACGTCGACTGCAAGAATTAGAAGCCTTAGATGAAAGTGCCTCCAAGCTCAGCAAAGGATCGAGCTATACCAAGCACGCATCTCAGGAGCCTTCAACAAGAAGGTCAAAATCAGAACATTCCAAGTGGGTGATCTTGTTCTGGCAGTCCGGAGGCCGATGGTCATGACTCACAAGACCGCCGGCAAGTTCCAGCCAAAGTGGGAAGGCCCATTTATCATAGAGACCGTATTCTCCAACGGTGTCTACCGCCTCGCCAAGCAGAACGGAGACTTGCTCATGTTGCCCGTCAACGGCAAGTTCCTGAAGAAATACTATGTTTAAACAATATTCTCCAGACCCTCGAGTTACGTACCCGCTGGTACCACTAAACTCGCTCCATAAATTTCCAGATTATTGAGTCATGTATCCGCTGATACCACTGAACTCACTCCATGCATTTCCAGATTATTGAGTCATGTATCCGCTGATACCACTGAACTCACCCTCGCAGTTCTCCAGATCATTGAGTCACGTACCCGCTGGTACCGCTGAACTCACACTCACCATTCTCCAGATTCCCGAGTCACGTACTCGCTAGTACCGCTGAACTCACACTCACCATATTCCAGATTTTCGAGTCATGTACCCGCGTGTACCGCTGAACTCATGCCCTTCTTCCACAAAGATATCCCAAATTTCCAAGTCATGTACCTGCTGGTACCTCTGAACTTACACTTTGATTCCAACATTCATGGATTTTCGAGTTATGTACCGATCGGTACCCCTGAACTTACATCCTGGTCACTCTTTTGAAAGAAAGTCATGTATAACCATACCGCTGAACTTTCTTCCTACAAGAGATCCTCCCTCATGATTTAATACCTGCACTCCCAGTGTACAACAAAGGTAATGGGTCCACAAACTTCCAAGACGGCCATGTCCTCATTACCTCTGAGCCGTTCCACTTCCGCCAAAAAACAAATCACCCCCTACGTAGAACTTCCATGTCCTCATTACCTCTGAGTTGTTCTATGTGCCCTCCTTCATTGGGCCCACTCCTGTCATGTCCTCATTACCTCTGAATGGGAAGGCTCCATCGAAGAAACCTTCATACTTGCCATGTCCTTATAACCTCTGAGTAAGTATGATGACCCCCTTTCGACCTATTATCTGTACCCACAACCGGAGTACGCCAAGGGTAATAGGTCCACAAATGTCCTCTGTTGACCATCAATATCCTCCGTCGAGTTCACTCCTGCCATGTTCTTATTACCTCTGAGTAGGAAGACTCTACGTTTAAAAAACCTTCTCACTTGCCATGTCCTCGTCACCTCTGAGTAAGTATGTCGGTTCTCCTTCATCCTATTATCCGTGCCCTAAACCAGGGTACGCCAAGGATAATAGGTCCACAAATATCATCAGCTAAATTTCTCAGCACAAATCTATCACCTCATCAGGCCCCAGGAGCCCAGCTGCTCTACGACATTCCTTTTTTCTCAATACCAAGAGCACCCATGACCACTTCGCTATGGCTGCTTCAGGTACCCTGATAAAAACTTGTTACCTCTGCCTAAAACCAAGGTACGCCATGAGTAACAGGTCCATAAATATATCCTCTATACGGGGGTAAAATATCACCACAATATCACAGGCACAACAGGTAATACAAATGAAGGGTAGAATTGAAAGTACTCTTTATTTGAAGGAAGAAAAAGCATTACATATTTCGGGATCATGTCCCCTCCAGAAAGAAAGAAAACGGAAACAAAACAAGAAGAAAAAGCTGACTACATTTCAGCATCACTCAATTCTAGGAGACAATTTCTTACTGAGGTGGTCCTCCGTTCAATCCGTTGCCGAGCACGACGCTCGGCCTCCTGGAATAAATGCTCCTCATTGTCCAAGCCCAAGAACGCTTGACAGTCATCTTCCAATTTCTTCAAGGCAGTCTCCAGGTCAGTCGAAGCTTGAGTAACCCTGTCAGCCTCCTGAACAATCAATCCCCTGTCGTTGCGGGTAGTCTCGAGTTCAGACTCCAGGAAAGCCAGCTTCTTCTAAAGTGCAAGGATCTGCTCCCGTGTCTCAGTAATCTCACGAGAGACAGACTCCTCCCGAGCCACAACGTTCTCAGTCGCATAACTCAGTTGATCATACCGATCAGCTAAGTCACTAAGATCCTTCAGCGCGCCCATTCTGGACTTATCTCGAGCCGCTCTGGTCCTCTCTATAACAACAATAAGGGAATTCCTCTCCTCGTTTATAACAGCAGGCAGATCAGCCTGCCGCAATACTCGAAGCTCGGACACCAACTGATCAACCTCCAGCAATTTCGCCTCCAGAAGCGAAGCCATCCCTGCATCATCAGGAAGATCCCTAAGGATGTTTATCTGACCATGGGCACATTGTCGGGCCAAGGTAAAAGAGGTCCCTCTGTCTACAGCGGCCTCGATTCCCCTCTTCAAATGACGATGAAAACTGGCAACCACGTCCTGTAATGCATCACTCAAAACTTCAGCAGAGGAGGGCGTCAGGGGAAGTCGGAGCGGCAACGTCGGAGGAGTAATGCTAGAGTTCGCCACCGAGGGAACGGAGTCCGAAAGGAACGATGCATGAATAGCGGCCAACTCATCTTCCGTCGCCCGGAGAGCTTGGATGCTCGGCAGGGAAGAAAGGTCGACTCTCGAAGCCATCGGAACAGAGGATGATGCAAGGACCATCATCCCCTGCTCCGACTGCCCCGAGAATTGGCCCGTGAAACTCGGGCCCCCAGAAGGCCCCTCAAGACGAGTCAGGCAGTGAGGAGGTACACCTCTTTCCACCGATGCCCCTTCGGTTGGGGTTGTCTCAGCGACGTCCATCCTCGGCACTAGAGGGACAGGACCTGAATGTCCAGAATAACAATCAATCGACGTAACCCGAAGGACATGATGATAGAGTAGATAGGCTTCCTCACGGGTTAAGATTCGGCTAATCTTACCAGGGGAGGGGCATAAAGGCCGCGGCTCATCCACAACTGGCATAGTCCCCTCACCCGCGATCCCCGAGTTAAACTCAGTCACATCCCCTGCCCCCGTCACCTTGAAGGAGGATACAGATTGATCTGCATTCTCTTGAATAGGAGCAGGCTCATGGGAGTCCCCATCATTCGGGGTCACCGCCTCGACATCCTGAAACTCTTCTTCTTCTTCCGATACCTAAAAGAGGGGACGAAGATAGTCAAGATTGAAACTCAAAGAAAAGGAGGGAGAAGGGATCAAGAGCAGTTTCGTTACCTCTAATGCAGGATTGACTTCTTCGCCACCCTCTTTTATGGCTAGCGGACGGTGCCTAGTCGCAACCAGCTTCCGGGATCGAGAAACACTGCCTATAGAAGAAACTTGCCTGCTACGCTTCGGAATAGGACCAGGCGCAACAAGAGACTGATCCCTCAGCACCTCATCTGACAAAACATGCGACTGACCTACCTCTGCGCCTACCACTGGAAGGATAGAGTCATCTTCATCACACCGGTTGCCTTCGCCACCCTCAGCAGCGAAACCCAAATCTGGCACTTCGGCTCTAACCTTTCTTTTCTTGGCCCCTTGAGAGCCTTCCTCCAGACCAGTGCCAACAATAAAACTGGTACCCGGGTTAAAACCAACTGGGGGCTTGTTCGCCATGACATGATACAGAGCTGCCATATACAAGATCTCCATTGACTCCTTAATGGCAGGGACCGAGAAAATGGTGCGGGTGTGGAACGAATCATAATATTGCCAAGTTCTGATACCATCAAGAAGACTACCCTCATAACCCAAGCAAGGACTGGGGCTGTCCAGACAAAGTTGGCTGTATCCAAACTGCCGGGCAAACCTGCTAGGCAGATAAGGCTCCAGAAAAACAGCATTGCGGTTACGGTACACTAGATATGCGGGACGAATGTTACGCTACCATAAGAGCATCTGGCCATCCAGAAGCTGAGGGGGGGCGATACCGTCAATATGTACAGCCTCTATGTCCCTGGCAGTAAAGCGAGGGACGGATACGAAGATATGATACTTATCTGCCCTCGCCAATGCCATCCGACAAGTCCGCATGGTTTCACACTCCCAAGGCTCGTCACGATAGCGGAAGATAAATGCGTCATCATCAGTCACACCGTCTCCGGAGCCCGGCCTCATCAAAGATGGGTAATGTATCAGCAGCCACCCCATCAAATAGTGATAGGGCAACTCAGTTCGTTCAAAATACTTGGTCACGTCGTGAGCAATGATTTTGGATGTGAAAGTACGTAGGCCACGGTGTATGCTGCACACCATGTCCGGGAGGAGAGCTAGCCTGATTCGTAAAACTAACTTCACAGCCGGAAGGATGAAGTTACAATTAATTCTCTCAATGGAACCGGCTCCTCCCGAGACTACACAGTTTCGTAGCCAGATCATCAAAAATCCTGCCAGAAGTGCTTTCTCAGACAACTCCTGAGTATCCTGGTAAAAGTAATCGAAAGTATTAGTCTGGTTCCCGAATTCGTCGCTGGTAGTGGCCACTCCCTTAGCCGACGACACCGAGTCCTCAACCGCTTCCCGAGATCGAGGGCGACGAGAGGTAACTCTACCTAAGGCATCTATCGAGAAGAGATAGTGCACCCAATCTCTGGTGAAGGGAGCATTCCTTTCCAGGTTATTATCCTTTCGAGTCATCTGATAACATGCATTATAATGGCACAATATCTCCTGGTAAAGGGCCGCAAAGCCAGGATACCGTCGTTCCAGATCTTCGAGTTCCTCATTAGTGGGAGTATACGCTTCAAACGCTTCGTCCCCCCAAGGAAGCTTGGAGACCGCGTGCATCTCATGGAGCGCGAGTCCTATCTCCCCCACAGGTGCGTAAAAGGTCCTCGTACAACAATTATACATTTCCAGCAAAGACATGAGCAGCTTCTTGTTTATGGACAAGCCATGACTGGTACCTCGGATGGCATGGTACAAGCCAATCTCGCACAAAAAGGCCTCATACTTCTGCAAGATCCAAGTAGACAAATTGATCCACGAAGGAACAGAGTGCACCCAACCAGGGAACGTCAACCGACCAACGGGATAGGAGCCTTTCTGAGCAAGCTGATTTATGAAAGTGTCGGCGGTAGAAAATAAGAAATTAGGGCCCGCCACATTCAGGAAAGAACCTGGGACCAACCCCGTCACAGAACAACTAGTGTGTACTTTGCCGGCAATCACGGACTTCAGATTATTATTATAATGGATGTTCCCCACAAACATCCCACCTCTGGTAGGGGTTAAAGTCTCCCCATCTTCCGATCTAACGGGAGCATATTAAACCAAGATAACGGGAAGTGTCGCTCCATTTGGGGAATGCGAATCGCCATTCCGTTAGAAACAAAGTTCCAGTCCTCCGACACCTCCAGGACATGATCGTTCTCTACGGTCAAGGCGTCTCCAAAAAAGAACGCAGGCTTCAAATACTCCCCTTCAAATTTCCTGGAGTTCATCATAGGATTAAAGAAGTGAAAAGACTGATTCTTGATGGCATTCAATCTAACCGTAGGCTCATCGCTCGAAAACTAGTCAGCCATATACTGGACAATATGGTCATACCTATAGCCGAGAGCGGCTTGAGCGCTACCCACCAAGAGTTCTCCAGCGACGTTAACCGACAGGTTCACTGAAGAACAAACAGAGAAAAGTAAGTTAAACGGAGGGATACAACAAGAGAGAGCCGATTGGGTGCTCTCAAACCCCATGCGGCTCAAGGAGATATCCATGTGGCCCCATGAAGCTCTCAGAAATCTCATGCGGCTCCGTATAATAAAAAGTCTATGCGGTTTAGCGTTACTTATGCGGCTTCGCCAGCAAGGCACGCATACAGACGCGGTAGTTCTCTTATGGGGCTCGCAGCTCGGCCATATGGCGAACATGCGATTTACAAAGGCTCGTGCATAAAGTATGCAACATAGCCATGGCGGTTGGGGTTCTTTAACTCATGCATTTTCCTTACCAGTAATGGGGGGTAAACGTCAGGATGAACATCAGGTACGGCGACGGGGGGAGTAGCAGCCGCAGCCGAGGTGGAAGTGGAAGCCGCCTTCTTGCCCATTACTGCCACGATCTTTTTGGGAGCCATTAATTATCAAAAGAGGAGAAGGGCAATCGAGATAGGGAAGGTCTGAGGAAGAAGAAGGAAAATAAAGAAGTCTTCTCTCTCTTCAAACTCTTCCTATTTATAGGAAGACGGGAGAAGGAGGACACGTGGGCCAATGACCGACTCATGAAGAGCGCAACCGACTCCTTGGGTTTTGTCTCCAAGATTCACCCAAGGCGTCAAATCCGAAAGATTTAATAAGCTGACTCTTGGGATTCCCTCCTACAAAGACGGCGCTGAAAAGAATTTGAAGCAATTAAAGACCCACACGCGTGGCAGGAAGCTATGCGGCTGAATAGTCTCCTGCGGCTGAGCCATTTATGCGGCTGAATAATTCATGCGGTCGAGACTTCTATGCGGTCAGAATTCCATATGCGGCTAGAGGAACATGGCCATGCTTCTTATTCAAAGTATTTCAATTTTGTAAATTGAAAACTTTGAAGGGGGTCCTGTAGAAGCAAGGAAAATACTAAAGGAAATGATTCATGCGGCCAGGAAAGATCTATGCGGCTCAGAGGACTCATGCGGCTCAGGGAATCATGCGGCATAAGGAGCTATGCGGCTCAAAGCATTCCATGCGGCCCAGAGGACACGTGGCCTGATAGTGCTCCCCTCCGATCCATGCTGCATTAATTGCTAGGACGGCTGACCCCTCTGAAAAGTTGACAGCCCTGACACAAAGGCAGGTAATTATGACTCTGTCATAATGATGAATCTCTAGGGAAGAGGAAAGAAATCTCTGACACAAATCCCCTGAGAGCCACAAAAATGCCACGTGGCCTTGCCACGTGGACATTCGTATGCGGCTCGCTTCTCATGCGGCTCAGAATAAATCCTATGCGGCTCAGACCATAGAAGCCTCATGCGACTCGAGAAAAGGACTTCCCATGTGGCTCAGAGTGAATCCATCCTATGCGGCTCAGGCCATGAAAGCCTCATGCGGCTCGAGCGAGGACTTCTCATACGGTTCAAGAGGATTATGTCCATGCGGCCCAGGCGGATATATACCTATGCGGCCCACAAGGATTACTCCTCTGTGGTTAGAGGACTCAAGTGAGGGCCACTGCCCACGTAGCCCTGACACGTGGGCTTAACCATATGCGGCTCACATTCATATGCGGCTCACATTCATATACGGCTCACTAGTCATACGGTCCAGATCCCCCCAGCAGCTCCTAGGACACGTATCCTAAGCCAATTAATTCCTCAGATTTGCTGCCATTAAAGATTGGGTCAAATCCCAATAATCTGGAACACGTGGCAGAAGAATAGATCTAATTTATTCGCAGATATCAGAAGATCAGTATAAGGAAGATTTATTCCAATCAGCATTAATTGCTCATGGGATTTGGTGTAATCTACACCTAATGGCCCAGATTCATCATAATCAAGATGAATGGCCTAGATTGACCAATCCACAGGCCGCCGCCATCTCCAAGAGCTAATCATTGGCAACCCTAATGATCACATCCCCACTATTAAAAATAGCAAGGTGCCATTCCCTTGTAAAAAGATACAATATAAAAGAGATAAATATATACAATTTCAGAGAGAGAAATACGTATATACAGAGAGACTCCCCAATAGTCAGAGAAAAGAATACACAGAGAGAGAGAGAAGCCTGAAGAGCAACAGAGGAACAAGAAGAGCGTTTCTTCGTCAACGCCAACCATCTTTTCACAAGGAGCCAAGGCTGCATACCGATCGTCCAAGGAGTAAGGCAGGGCTGTCGTCGCCTTCCCGAGCCTCTATCGTCACCCCCCAGAATCTAAAATAAACAATTGTACTTAGACTGCTATACCTAGGTTTTCGTCCCTAGGCTTTCTTTGTACAAGCGAGTTTGTAACGTGAAGTAAAAGTCCGGTCCTCCGATAATTGTTCTGTTCTTTTATATTTCATGGCAAATAAGAACCCCTGGTGGTCAAGCTGCCCAAGACAACATCTCGATCTCTAAGCTCGCAGGGGGTAGCCAAAGAGGATGAAGAGCTCGCCAAATACGTGGTTACACAGGTGGATAGCCCCTCTCCTGTTGATGTAATACCTATCGATAAAATCCCTTATTTCATCAATAGGAGGCTGCCGTTAGACTACTATGAGTATGATAAGCCAGATCTAACGTATGCCGCACGGGATTGTCTAGACGTTAGCCTGTACACACAGGTGACAACCGTCTATACCCCAAATCGACTTGCTCCCATAAAAGGCGCTTACTTTCCGGTCCCAGACAGAAGAGGGTGGGATCATACAATCATCTTTGGCCGAAAAAAGGTCCTCAATCTTTCATGCCACAAGAGTCTGGCCTCGGACCCGACGCTGGAAGATTACCTCTCTACTTGTATAGTCCTCAAGCCAAGTACTTCATGCAAAAGCAGGGTTATGACATGGAGGCTATCCCGGGTCTAAATTATGGCAGTAGTCTACGATTACCTCTACAGTCGCCAACACCGGTAAGGAAGCCTCAGGATCATTATTACAAATCCAGACGCGGCCTCGGGTAGGTTACTCCACCGACAATGCCCAAAGTTTTGACGAAGATTGCGAGTGGCACTCCCATTCGTCTGAGTCACCCATTTACGACTCCGATAATAGTATTAGAGATATATTCAGACAGACATTATCTGCCAATATGACATCCGTTGATATCGAAGAAGAAGACGAAGACCTACTTGAACCACTTGAGTTGGAGCCGTAGGTCCAGCAATTAGATGCACAATGGGAGAAACGCTTTGAACTTCATGATCCTCTCACTGAAGATGAGGTTATGCAAGTTAACCTCGACGATGAATCCTCTCCAAAGCCAATCTTCGTCAGTAAAAGTCTGATAGACGATGAGCGGGAGTTGTTGTTACAACTCATCATAGAATACATCCACGTCTTCGCCTGGAGCTATGAAGACATGCCAGGGCTAAACCCCGAGATTGTACTCCATAAGTTCAACATTTATCCGGACGCAAAACCAGTCAAGCAACAACAGCGGCAATTTTGTCCAGACAACATGAATTCCATCGAAGCGGAAGTGAACATGCTTATAGCTAGCGGTTTCATCCGTGAAGAGCAGCACCCAGACTGGGTAGCCAATATAGTACCAATCATCAAGAAGAACAGAAAAATCCAAATCTGTATCGATTTTCGCAATCTGAATGCGGCATGCCCTAAGGTTAAATTCCCTCTTTCGATCACCGATATAATGATCGATAATACATGTGGCTTCGAGCGCATGTCCTTTATAGATGGCTTTTCAGGATACAATCAAATCAAGATGGCTCCTGATGATGAGAAGCATACATCGTTCTGAACGCTGATCGACGTATATTGTTATACGGTCATGCCCTTTGGCCTGAAGTACATCGATGCTATATATCAATGGGCTATGAGTGTCATCTTTAGAGATCATTTGTGCAAGACGGTGGAGTGTTACGTAGATGACATCGCCGTCAAGAGCCGTACCAAAAACGATCATTTACGTAATTTGAGAACAATGTTTGACCTCATGCGGGCACACAACCTGAAGACGAATCCCACAAAGTCTTTTCTAGGGGTGTCCAGCGGAAAGTTCTTGGGCTTTGTCATTACTTCCCGGGGCATTCACATAAATCTTGACAAAACAAAAGCAATCCTGGAGATGAATCCACCAAAGAACCTCCGCGACCTCCGCGGCCTTCAGGGAAGACTAGCCTATATCAGGAGGTTTATATCTAACCTCTCAGGACGATGCCAACCTTTCACTCAACTCATGAGAAAAGGTGTCTCTTTTGTATGGAACGAAGAATATCAGCGTGCCTTTGATGATATTAAGGAGTACCTGATGAATCTGTCAGTTCTGGTAGCCCCGGTCGCCGGAAAGCCCTTCCTGCTCTATGTACGGGCGATAGAACACTCCCTCGGTGCTCTGCTAGCACAGAATAATGACGCGGGATATGAACAAACCATTTAATATCTCAGCCGGATGATGGTAAGACCGGAACATAGATACACTACCATTGAGAAGGAATGCCTTGCCCTAGTGTTTGCCATTCAGAAAACACGACACTATGTGACAGGGCAGACCATCCATGTTGTTTCACGAGTTAATCCCCTCAAGTTTCTCATGACCAAGCTAGGTGCACCCAGTTTTCGTCTAGCCACCTGGGCGATACTGTTATCCCCATACGACGTGGTCTTTGTTCCGCAGAAGTCTTTCAAAGGTCAAGCCCTGGCTGACTTCTTAGCAGCCCACCCAGGCTCAGAAATAGCCAGAATTTATGAAGAAATTCCTGATAAAGTCTTCGCCTTGAACATGACTTCGCACGACGCTATTTGGCAAATGATCTTCGACGGTACTTCAAGAACGAGGCCACAAGGTGATATCGTCGCTGGAGTCGGTGTGGTATTGATTTCTCCCTCCGGACTAGTAGTCAATCGGGCATATTCTCTTACAGAACCATGTTCGAACAACGTAGCTGAATACAACGCTCTAGTCATTGGGCTCCAACTCGTAAAAGAAGTAGGGGTCAGATACCTGGAAGCTTATGGTGACTCACAGTTGGTTATTAACCAGATCAGAGGTTCATACTAGGTTCGTAATGAGGACCTGATTCCCTATTATCAGACAGCAATTTCCATCATTACAACCTTGGAGGGGTTCTTTATAGAGCACGTTCCTAGGCTTCGAAATATCGAAGCCGATGCCCTGGCCGGTCTCGCCGCTTCCTTGGCACTCCCAAATAACACTCACCATCTAGTCGACATAATAGGCCATGAACTGGTCTGCCCCAGGAACAATCTTCAACTGGGTATGAGTTACTCTTCCCAGATAACCAAAGACGTACAAGACTGGAGACGCCCGCTCATCAACTTTGCGGTCTATGGAATCCTGCCAGAGAATGTGAAGGAAGCTACTTCAATTAGAAGATGCTCCCTCAGATTCTTCTATGATACGGAGACGAAAATGCTATATCAACAATCCTACGATGGGCTACTACTAAGATGCCTGACAAATGCAGAAGCCAAAAAAGCCCTACGTGAAGCTCATAACGGTACTCGTGGGGCTCACCAACCTGGCCCAAAATTACAAGAGCGTCTTTGCCGTATGGGTTATTACTGGCCCACAATCGTCCCAGATGCAGTTGATTATGCAAAAAAGTGCAAGGCTTGTAAGATCCATATAAATTTTATACATCTGCCATCTGAATTCTTACACCCGACAGTAGCCTCTTGGCCATTCGAAGCATGGGGAATGGACATCATTGGGCCAATTACCCCGCCGTCGTCTAGAGGGCATCAGTTCATACTTGCAATCACCGATTACTTCTCCAAATGGGCGAAAGTTGTTTCGTTGGCAGAGGTCAAGACTTCGAACATGATTAGTTTCATAAAACATCAAGTCATACCATTTCGGATTGTCCCGGAGGATTATCCACGACAATGGTCCACAATTTGCAAGCCACGCTTTCTATCGATTTTGTGATAAGAAACAAATTCAAAACATGGCCTCGACAGCATATAATCCTTCGGCCAATGGTCTGGCTGAAGCATTCAACAAAACCAAAATTAAGCTCCTCAAAAAGTTTGTGTCTACAAACAAGCGCGACTGGAATAAAAAGCTTGGAGAGTGCTAATGGGCGTATCGGACGACAATTTGGACGGCTACAGAAAATACACCGTTCTTCTTGGTTTACGGGAGCGAGGCAGTCCTCCTATTGGAAACTCAGATCCCCTCACTTCGAGTGGCCCTCACCGACCGGTTAACGGTGGACGATAACTACCGTCGACGGCTACAAGAATTAGAAGGATTATATGAGAAGCGTTTACAAGCTCAACAAAGCATAGAGCTCTACCAAGTACGCATCTCGCGGGCTTTCAATAAGAAAGTTAAACAGATAATATTTCAAGTTGGCAATCTTGTCTTGGCCATTCGCAGACCAATGGTCATGACTCACAAGACCCCCAACAAATTCTAGCCTATGTGGGAGGGTTCGTTCGTCATCGAGACCGTATTCTCCAACGGCGCGTATCATCTCGCAAAACAAAATAGAGACTTGCTCATGATGCCCATCAACGGCAAGTTCCTCAAGAAATACTATGTCTAAATGACACCTTCCAACTATCTCTCAGATTGTGAGTTATATACCCTCTGGTATTGCTGAACTTACACTCTGACTTCAAATCTTCCAGATTATTGAGTTATGTACCCTCAGGTACCACTGAACTTACTATCTGACCACTCCGAGTGAATTCATATCTCATCTCTTGGTCATATCTATGAACTTCCTGGTCATTGATCCTCTCCACCAAGAGTTTTGTCTCAAAGTCTATTACCCGCACCACCAGTGCGCAGAAGGGTAATAGATCCATAAAGCTTATCCTAATCTATTACTCATACTGTCAGTGCACAAAAGGGGTAATAGGTCCACAAAATTCTCTAATGGGGAAAAACAACCATGTCCATATTACCTCTGAGTTGTTTTCCCGTCCATCATAAACAAATCACCCAGTGCATAGAACTTCTACGTTATTAGCACCTCTGAGTTGTTCTGTGTACCCCTATTATGCCTACTCCTACCATGTCCTCATTACCTCTGAGTAGGAAGGCTCTGTTTTGACCCATATTTACCATGTCCTCATTACCTCTGAGTAAATATGTTGGTTTTCTCTCTACTTATTATCAGTACTCGTATCGTCAGTACACAAAAATGGTAATAAGTCCACAAAAGTTATCCCAATCTATTACTCGCACCATTGGTGTACCAAAGAGTAGTACATCCACAAAATATCATTCAAATCTATTTGATCGTATTTTTAGATGCACAAAAGGGCAATAGGTCCACAAAAATTCCCCTGTAGGATGTCCTTTATCAAATACAAATACTGTATTAGGCCCTCTAGTACAAGCAACATAAAATACCATAAATAAAATGGAGTAAACATACTCTGCTTATTCAAGATCAGTTACATTCATAGGACTACATCGACAGCAAAGAAAGAAAAAATCTGGCAATACGTAGTTGGGTTTGACAGCACTTCGTCTTCAAAAGTTTCGTGGCCCTCGAAGGAAGTCATGTTTTACTGCTGAGAAGCAAACGAAGCTGTTGAATCTCCAAGGAGTTGCCGGAAGGAGGGTAAATATAGCATGCTATCCTCCCCTTCGTATTGCGGATGCCTTAGCCCCGCTCCCCCAAAGGACCATACCTTCAAAACATGGTCCCTAATGGTGGTTTTGCCTACTTGGAGAACCGTGACGGCAGGACGTTCATAATGATGCCTGACCACCGTCCAACTCTTCGAGGTATAAAGGCTCTTCCTACCACCTGGGGAAAACTCTTCCGAAGCATGAAGAGTCCTGAGTTGTTTGATGTGTATGCTAAAAAGGCGTGGGGAAAACTCTTCCGAAGCATGAGGAGTTTTGAGCTGTCTAATGCAGTGTAAACCCCCTAAAAATTTTACTACAATTTTTATTTTTGGTGTTAATTTTGTTTTTCGTATTTATACGTCGCGTACGAGTTCGCATCTTTCGTATTTGCTCGTCGAGTACGAATATGTGCGAGGTACATATTTTATAAAAATATTTTATTATGGAATTCAAATTTCATATGGTAAATATTTTATTTATTTACTTATATTACCTTTATTAATCAATTTATAAACAGTATTGATTTAATATAAAAAGAGCTATTTACTTTTATTATGCAAATATAAAATTTATAATTTCAAAAATGATGATCTACATAAATAATCTTTTACATGACCTTAAATTTATGAAAATAATTATATTTTTGAAATTTATTTAATATTAATATCTTATTATTTGAAAAAGTATTTTTAAATATTGTTTTAGTTTAAATTTAATTAATTATGGTAAATTATATTGGAAAAGCTTTTATTTTAAATGGAGTTTAAATTTCATGGAAAATTTATCTATGATTTGGATTGGAACGATTTAACGTTTAAATCGAATTTAAATTTATATGATATTATCTATAGAGGATTTTAAATCCCCCAACTCCCTATCCAACAGGGAATTCCCACCTCATATAAAAGGCGAGGTACACATCCATAAATTATTTCTACCCCATTGTGCATCGTGTCCGTGCCTCCCATCCACTATATTTTTCCCCAGTACAAATACAATTATCTCCTCCGTGTTCGACAACCCCGGACACCGACCCGTTCCGTGTCTCGCAGGACACGTACCCGATACAACTCTACCTCAACCACCATCAACACCCTATCCAAATCCCCTTCGCTACCTTCAAACCGATCACCACCAACTTCCGTCCATCCCTGCTGCCATCACCACCATTGCCATCACCCTCACCATCACATCCCGACCAACCGAGCCATCCGGCAAAAACCACACCACCGGTGCCACAACGGACGATCCGTCAGCGACCGATCACCCCCAGAAACTCAAAAGCAAATTCCTCAAATTAAACCAAACTCCATCGCCCTAACCACCAGGGACATCCGACACCGCCACCGTCGACCCCGCGGATCCTCGGCCAACAGCCACCAAAACCAACGCCACCACCATCAATATTTCCGGCATCCAATAACACCAACTCCGTCACCATCCCAAAAACCCCAACGAAGAAAAAGGAAAGGAGAACCTAAACCTGAGCCGACCGTGCTCGGCACAATCCCCATACCGAGGCCCCGCGAGCCTCCGACGTCTCCAGATCCGGCAACGTCGCATCGGCACCACCGGCTCTCCTCCGGCGCGAGTCGGCCGTGCGAGCACAGATCAGCGCGCTCCACGCACCACCCTCTCCGGTCAGCCGTGCCCGAGCGCTTTCCGCCACGTTCGTCGCCGGCGACCGGGACATGCAGCATGATCCAGCGCCAGCGCATCAGTCGCCGCACCTCTCCTCCACCCGACTCCATGCCTCCACGCCAGGCCACCCGATCCGGAGTATCCGCCGCCCTTTGCTGTCCCCTGCCACCGGCGATGCCTCACAACGAGCTTTGCCCGCTCCCCATCCGTGGCCGCTGCCACCGCAGCCCCTCGCCGAGCCCTCTTCGTAAGCTTCCACCCTTGCTCCTCTCACCCCCGCTGCTTTCCCTCCGCGTGCCGGAGCCGCGACGCCTGTCAGCTGACCGCCGCCCTCCTAGCCGAACCCCGCGCACCCCCTTCCAGTAAGCCCCTTCCACTCATCCCATCTCTCTCACTCTCTCTTACTGAAAATTGGGGGTTGGCAGTATACTTATTAGTATAAGTATAGTTATAATATTTATTATTATGATTATTAATATTATTATTATCATTATTATTACCATTATTATTATTAGTATTATCTATGATAGAGAATGGGTTGTACAGTTTTAGGGATTAAGTATATTTATTATTATTATTATTATTATTATTATTATTATTATTATTATTATTATTATTATTATTATTATTATTATCATCAAATGAGAAAGAGGGTTGTATTGTTTTTAGGGTTTATTTTATTATTATCATTATTATTAGTTATTATTTTTATTATTATTATGATTACGGATATTATTATCAGTAGTTTTGTTAAAATTATTATTGTTATTTATTCTTAATATATGTAGTAAATATTTCTAAAAATATATTGTAATTAAAAATATGTATTTTGGCTTACAAAACCTATTTGACAAAAATTAAGTTTCAATTTGAAAAAACAAATTTTTCTATATTTTCCAAAGTACTTACCAAAAATTATTTTTAACTAAACAAATCTAGTTTTCCATATTATAAATACTTTCTAAAATAGCATAAGGTACTTCTCCGCAAAATTCTCTTTTCATGTCAATGACTGATCATATTCCTAAATTCTCGCGGACTCGGACCCTTACACCTCGACCATGGCTATTGGACAGAACATGACTTGTTGGACCATTGCACCACACCAGGCGACACATCAGACAAGACACCTTGCCTTTACTGTTTAATTTCTTGCTCAATATCATGTATGCTTTTTCTTTATGTTGTTCTTTCAAAACTATATATAGATGTAAATTATTATACTTTATGCAATTGGCTTAGAGTTAAGGGACCACCGTATGTTTAGTGCATCTCATAAACTGTCACGATGTGCCACAGATTGTGTGCGAGTTGTGAGTCGCATATAGATGCGGACTTGCGTGCTGACTGATCATTGGTGCGTACAGGCCGTACGTTAGGATATAACTGCTAATAGATTTGTGTAGAAGACTTGGCAGTTATTAAGGATTAAACAGTGTCGTGGAGTCGACACATGTATAGTATTATTGGGGGGAGGGGACAGCTATTAGCGTAGGGGCTACATTTATTTTTTTACACATATTTTGGGCCGAGGGTGACTCTTATGAGCACTACCTTCTGCCCGGGCTGATAGTGTCTCGTATGAGCGCTACTTGACGGCCACTCTTTCTTACTTGCTTGCATGAATCCGTTACAGCCCCTGCGTAGAACATTGTCCTCAAAGTGCATATCACATAGAATGGTTAGGAACCTTTACTCATGCATACTTTTCTGTTGAGCTTTATTATTCAGTTTATCAGCATGATATTATGTGTCTTGTTACGTCCCTCTGAGGACCTGGTAATCTCTCCAGGTGTGTGTTTCGTGATTTCTTGCAGGTGCTCTTGCTAAGGCCATTCCTTCCTTCGTGATGATTGCTTTTGGACTCGTCTTTGGCTTCGCTCGACCAATCACTTTCTTTTATATTTCTTCCCTATTTAAATTAGTTGGTAGTGGATTTGTCTCCGCCCAACGATTGTATAAATGACAAACTCAAAGTTGCTTTTATATTATTATTTATCTTTGTGGATGAGATTTAGTGTCTTGGCTTTCTACATTTTACAGCTTATGTATACATACGAGCCGTATATTTACTCGTATGTATACAACTGGCATGATACGTATCTAGTCCCAAGTATTTGGGACTGGGGCGTTACATGTAGGCGCCAGAATATTGTATTTTCACTCCATCGTCGACACCGGTCCTGAAGAAGTTTGCTAGCCCGATCCCTACAAAATCAGGGGAAAAAAGGGGATTTAGCACCAAAAAAACAAAAGAACTCTGTTATACGGCCTAGCCAGTTATGCGGCCCCGCCAGAACATACAGCCCCAAAGTCATAAAGTACTCATGCAGCATTTATACGGCTCAGTCATTATCATGCGGCTCAATGCGGCTCAGTCATGAAAAGCTCATGCGGCCCGATACTCGTATGCATCAGCCACGAGTATTTATGCTGCCCGATCATAAAGTGCTCATGCGGCACCTATGCGATTTAGTCATAAAAAATTTATACAGATCCATCTTGAGGCGCTCAGGCGGTCCAAGTTCGAATGAGCAACGGTTATGCGGCTCAGTCCATGCAGCCTTATCGTACAAAACACATGTGGTCCCGACGAGATAGGGCACACATCGATCAGGTTTATAGCAAAGGTAGTATATAACAGACCCGCGCATGAAAATATGCGCTCTGCTGACCATCCTTACTCTTGAAAGAAGGTTGCACGTCGGAACGAATGGAAGGATTGTCTGCCGCTCTCTAAGGAGAAGCAAGTCTCTTCCCTTTAGCCGCCGCACCAATCGACTTAGAAGCTTTTGGAGCCATAGCAGAAAGTATGATGAAGTCGAAGGAGGAGAGGGTTTAAGAGAAAAATCTCTCTGAATGAATCCTATTTATAGAGTTGCTGAAAAGAGGCTCTTCGATTCTCGAAATCATTAAGGATAGGGACGACTTTTGGGGACTTTATCCCTAATAACCGTCGAGCGTCTCTTCGATTTTCGAGATCATTAAAAATAATGTCGACGTTTGGAGACTTTATCCCCAGTAACCGTCGGCTTCATCTCGAAAATGGATCCACAACCAAATCATGAAAATTAAATGCAACAGTGACAGCTGACAGGATGATGGAATCTCCCTGCGGCTCAATATGTCCCTGCGATTCAAGATTCGTTCTACGGCGCAGGATTTTCCTGCGGCTCAAGATCTCTCTGCAGTTCGAAAAACTTCCTGCAAACTTAAAGACTCCCTATGGCTTGACATATTTTCATGCTTCTTATTCAAGTATTCCAAATTTGCAATTTGAAACTTTGAAGGGGGTCTTGTAGAAGCATAAAAAATATGGGGTTCATGCGGATTACAAATTGCCGCATAGGTACTTTGGGCCACACAGGTCCGCATGAAGGAAAGCCGTATGACTGTTCAAAAGATATATTCGGCCCGTCGACAAACAGCTGTAGAAGGAAGATATGCGGCCAAGAGGAGCAGTTCGACTGATAAAGCTGACAAGTCCTGGCAAAAATGACAGTTCTGACACTTCAACAAGAAAGATAAGACGTAAGACGTCGTCCAAAAGCAGGGTTCATACACCTCCATGCGGCCAGAAGAGTGTCATCTAAGCCGCATGAACCTTATGCGGCTCAGACTTATGCGGCCCCAAAAGTCTTCAAACTTCATGCAGCCGAGAGCAACTATGATCCAAGCCGCATGGTCTCATGCGACCCCACATGATTGAAGACTGAGAAAACTATACACAACAGGACACGTGGCAATTTGACCAAGTCCTTAACTACCCATATTTGCTGTAACAAAATCCTAACAAATCGACAGATGGCAGCCAAAGAGCGGGTCTTCGCGTGCTAATTAGCCACGTGGCTGCAAGCTATCTATGTGGCTCAAAATACATCCTATTATAAATAGCAGGGTGCCACACCCCTGCAAAAGGTTGGCAACCTTCAAGAGAAAAGCAATTTCTTCACGTGCTAGAGACTGCATCAGATAGTCCACGGAGTAAGGCAGAGTTGATAGCACTTTCCCGAGCCTCCACCGTCACCCCCCAAAATCAAAACTAAATAATTATACTTAGATTATTTCTTAGGATTTCTTTCTAGGCTTTCCTTTGTACAAGCGTGTTTGCAATCAATTTCAATATTCTGTAATAACTGTCTTTGATTTTTATGGCAAATAGTTTTCGTGTCCAAATCGGACACGGGGACGTAGTACGAGGCCCCGTGCAATGTCCCGTGTATTGTCCTGTATCTCGAGTGCCATAACTCGATGGACAGGAGACCATTTGACACCAAAATTGGTGGACACGTAGGGGAAATGTGTAACAACATGCTCCAAAAATTTGGGGTGATTTGATCGATTGGTTTGGGAGATATCACACCCGCATGGATTTCGGGCTGCTGTACACGCGCCAAAAATCTGCCCTGACACACGTTCGTAGAATGGACACGAGGACACGAGGACTCAAAACAGGGTGTCCTACACCTAGCCCTATACCTAGGCTACCCACAGCCCTGACTACGAGACTTGTGGTCGTGTGTGTCGTGTCCTATTGGGGCCGACACACATGCATGAGGCAGCACATATGCACGCGTGCAGCCTCCCCTGACACAGAGTTCGTGCGTGGACACAACAACTCGTGGACACGATGCAGGCCTTGGGACACGTACCCTAGCACCATACCTGCCCTCTGGCACGAGCACGAGGCTTCGCGTTGGACACGGGGAGTCCTACGTTGCTCGACACACCCCGCATACACGCACACGATACTGTTTTCGGATGCGCATTGTTTGGATACAACTTGGACACAGTTTTAGCTCAGTATGAACACGAGCATGTCGTACACATACCCCCTTTCCTATTTTCCAGTTTGCACGAGGTATGGTTGTGTGTTTGAGATTTTAGGTTGTGAGTTGGGATGGGGTATGGTTATGTTGCTTTCAAAATTTGGTATTTGAGAATTGGATTTGATTTTTGAGTTGAGCTTCTATTCTCAGATTTTGGTATGTTAAGTTTTGTGTTTTGAGAGTTAACAGAAAACTGGGATTTGGATTAGTTAGTCTTATCGAGTTTTTTTTCACATTTGGGTTCTAGGTATATATATAGTTTCTCTCTCTCTCTATCTCTCTCTCTCTCTATATTTCTCTCTCTCTCTCTCTCTCTCTCTCTCTCTCTCTATATATATATATATATATATATATTTTATTGTTTCTTTTTCTCTCTCTCTCTCTCTCTCTCTCTCTCTCTATATATATATATATATATATATATATATATATATATATATTGTTCTCAACATATTGAACTATTCATTTCCAAAGACGGTTAATACTACAGAATTAAGTAATCAGTAATTTTACAAATTAATAATTACAAACTTTTAACCACAATTGTAGACATATGCTGGAACTTGCATGCAGAATAATGAAATACTTCTCGAACTGCAGACAAGTGGAGGCAGACTGCCTCGAATACTGGTGTAAGGGTTCATCTAGAAGGCAAAAGATCCGTAGTTGGTATATGATGTTGCACAACAGCGGAAAGGGGTATTTGATGCCTCTTCTTTAACCGGAGTACTCTCTTTCTATGCCCACGGCCTTGTCTGTGCTGATCCCACTCATGTGCCCCTTTTAGGATCTGATTACCACATGCCTCACAAACATACTGAGACCATAGGTCTCGAGAATCACGACTCTTGCTCTGGACATCATGGTGTGTTGCAAAAGCACCAGCATAACCTGCTTCCTTGAACAAGAAAGTTTTTACAATATCAACAGAACATTCTACGACCTTTGTATTCCACGAGTCTCCTGCGTTGCAAGAAAGCTTATGTTGCATCTATGTAATGCAAATCCCATCTGACGTCTAGCATGTTAGATATTTATTGTACCCTATCGATCCATGAGATGAAGAACATAAATTAAATTACGGAAGCGTACCTGAATCCATTGTTAGGCTTGATAGATCTTGAAGTGGTCATCCTTTTATGGGGTTCGATCTTCCAACCCGCTACGGCCCTTAATAGCAAAGATGAAATCTTTGTTCCTCTCTTTGTTGATGGTGATACATAAGAGAATAGAGAAACCCTCTCTTTGGTGGCCGTATGAGTTGGGGACCATAACCCTAATAAATGCATATATTTATATATTTTGATATTTCTAATTTGGCCCCTCATCAAAGTATATTTATCTCCTGTATCTACACATTAATTCCATGACAATTATACCCTTAAGCCAATTTTTCAAACAGACCACTTTAATTTGGCTTAATTATTTAGATAGCCCAACACAATTAATTTTACATGTGTGGCCCATATTATTGTATAATTCTAACAATCTTCCACTGGGCCACATATGTAACCTTATAATTGTGTTAACCTTAGTGAGCTCATAAATTGCTATCTTAATCCTTATGGTATATTCGGACAATCTCGTCCATTAACCATATCAACATAGGATCAAAGCGGCATTCGTCACATATAGCGTAACTGAACCATCAATGGTCACACATACCAATATAGCTAAACGAAATAGATCAATCATGGATACATAGCATGGAAATTACACGCAATGTGATCAATATATGTTTATTTCCAACTGGTCCTCCTTAACTTTAGTGAGATCAAATACTTTAACATAATGAAAATATAATGAACTAAATTTTTCATATATCTGACCAGATAAATATCCAAAATACTTTAATACATAAATGTGTCCAAAACCAAATAGCACCAAAATACATAAAATACAAACTCTTACTGTATTTCCATATTCTTAATTAAGATAACACCCATATGAGCAGTATGCTCATGAAAGACCCTGGGTGATAATACTTTTGTGAGCGGATCCGCTAACATGGAGTTTGTCCTAATGTGCTATATGGACACTTTTACCATTCTGAATTCTTTCCTTCACAACTAAAAATTTTATGTCAACATCCTTTGACTTATACAAGTTCTTGTTGTTATTAGAATACAGTACTACTGATTTATTGTCACACCATAATTTTATGTGGTCTTTCAACAACGTACTGTAGGCGCATCCTTGTGATAAAATTTTGTAACTATATTTCCTGAATAGATGTCTTACAGCATGTTATAAACCTTGATGCCATGGTGGAAGAAATTATGAGTGTCTATTTGACATTCATCCAAAATATATCTCCACTAGTCAACATAATCTGATGTAGATCTCCTGCTGTGTTGGCATCCAATAAAATCGGAGTCGAAATACCTTATGATCTCCAAAATTATCCGATCTCCTACAAAGAGCATATAATTCATTGTTCTCTATTAATTACTTAAGTAGTTTGGCTGCTACGAATGATCCATCCATATTTGCTTAAATATCTGCCTAACATCCTAATATGTATGCAATATCCGGAAGCGTACATACTTGAGCATACATTAGACTCCCTACAACTTATCATGAAGGAAAAATCTATTATATTTTCTTAATTTTAAGGCTAACCTTAGGACACTTGATTGAGACCAAATTTGTCTCCTTTAACGAGAGGTGTCACCTAGTTTGTATTGAATACTTTAATCGATACACAAAACCAGAAAATTATTCCTACTCCCACTGAACTTGTGATACACACAATCTTCAACAATATTCATTTCAAAACCAAACGAGATAATCACTTGAAGTACCTTTGACGAGAAGCTTGCTTGAGTTCATAAATTGATTTTGTCAATTTACAAACCATATTTTTTGGGTCTTTCGACACAGTCTTCTGGTTGCACCATATAAACTGTTTCATCAATGTTACCATTGAGAAATGTCGTTTTGTCATCTATTTAATGTAATTCAAGATCAAAATATGCAACATGTGCTATGATTGTTTTAAAGGAGTTTTTCAAAGATATCGAAGAGAAAAACTCTTTAAAATCAATCCTAAAATTTTGAGTAAAGTCACCAACTACAAGACATACTTTATACCTCTCCACATGACCCTTCGAATCCTTCTTGGTTCTAAATATCCATTTGCAACCAATGGACTTCATACCTTTTGGTAATAGGACAAGTTCTTAAACTTTATTGCCTTGCATGGAATTATACTCCTTATTTATTGTATCAATCCACTTTGAGAACTGAAACTTTCCATGGCCTGACAGAAAAAATTGATTATATCATCTTCCAGTATCCACAGTCTTCCTTACGTTCCTAGAGAAATATGACAAATATTATTCGAAATTATATTTCTCCTTTTTCTGGTGGACCATCTTAATATTACCCATTCTTGAGGTTGTTGAGTTTGTTCCTTAGGAATAATTACCTTATCTTGAATGGGGTGCCGCTACATTGTCGTTGTTAAGGTATCTCAACAACGACTTATAGAGGTAATTCAACATTGTCTTATTGAGGATCCAAATTCACTTCTTGATCATGACAGGTATAGAATCCTGTACATCGTCAAAAGTGATAGCAGGAATCGTTATTGATTCATTCTCAAAGACAATGATCCTGACTTTATTTCTCCCCCAAACTCAACATCCTCAAAAAATATTATACTTCTCGTCTCAAACAAATTTCTTAGTGTGGGACCGTATAATTATTAACCCCTCGATTTGTCAGCATAGTCAATAAAGTAGCTGCTTATAATTTAACTTTGGTCTGTCTTCCTATTACACATTCAATATAAATATTAAAGTCTATAAAGTCAATGGAATCCAAATCTCATCAGACACAAATCATTCAACTCTATTTCTAGAGAAGTGACCTAATGCTTATGTCATAATGAGGCTAAAAAAATATTGTTAATTTTACGTTTAGTACTACATGACTTCACTTGCAACGGTTCATTATAAGATGCAATAGTTTCAACTGAATATAGGTTATCATAAACCTTAAGGGAACCGTTACCAATAATATTTTGATTTAAAGATAGACTAAACTTATTATTTCCAAATGAACAATGATAACCAGATTTGTCCATTAAGAAAACTGAAACCAAATTTTGTCTAAAAGACGGTACAATAAAAGTGTCTATCAAATCCAAATAATAATCGGTTCCTAATAATAACCTAAAATGTATTATTGCTTCCATTTTTACCGAATTGCCATCATCCACATAGATGTATCTTTCACCATCAATTGACTTTCGGTAACTCAGACAACCTTGCCTAGAACACTAATGTGGGTAGTCGCACCAGAATCTAGCCACCAAGAGTTTCTTGGTACTAAAGCTAAATTAATCTCAGAACAAACCAAGTTCAGAAATATACTTCTTTATACGCCATACGTGGTACTTTATACATTTCTTCTTTACATGTTTCGTTTTGTCGCAAAAGAAATAACCCTTAGTTTTATATTGTTATTTTATTTGAGCTAGACACTTAGCAGCTACTGTATTATTTTTCTTTTTGCCCTTCAAGTTTATCCCATTAAACATAAAAATTAAATTCTTATTGGCAGATATTATAGCAACATTAACTGTAAAGAGAACAAAACAACAACAAAAAATGACATGCTCTAATTAATAACCAAAGAGTAAAATACAGTCAAACAAATTCAAATAATGGTGAAACCCATCTCAAGATACCTAGTACATCATTAATAGCAAGTCTTTGGACAGTGATATTAACCACAAGTGGTACTCTTGGTGTAATGATCAAACGTTAACAATAAGTCATGTCAAATAATAAGCCTATCTTTGGATCGGGTTATTATTCACATGTAAACCTTACAACTGTCACACATTTATCACTACCAGTATGTGTGCAATTCGGCCAAATATTAACCATCCTTTGGGCCGGCTAATACCCGCATGAATATACACACGCAAACATCCGACATCCCTTATAAACTATCTACGCAAGAGAGGTCACTTTGGCGACATCTTGTTTCAATGAGTCTACTTAGAATATTAAACAACTATTACTAGTCACAAAAGGAACCAAAAATTTGAATGTTGGCTAAATTTTACAATACCGAATCATGTCCAAAATTTTATGTACATGCATATTTAAATTTAAATAATCAATAATCAACAGATTTGATTGTACTGGATATATGCATCAAAAGATTACATCATAAAATAATCATAAATGTGTGAATCCATTTGCATGTATTTATTGGAAACTAAATTTCTAAATCCAAATCAATAATAATCCCATAAAGAATCATTAAGAAGCGCTAAATCTATTTTATACAATGTAAAACAATAGATGATGGCAAAATATTATTTTGGTGCCTGCATATCTTTAGCGTATCACCCTGTCAACTAACTTAAAATATCCCAAATGCTTTCTTTTTGGTATTTAGATAATATATAATTTTTGAAGAACTGAAGAATGGTCCCAGGATATGGCTTTCATATCCAAACACACAAGCAAAGTTCCTCCATATACCTTTTATTGAACAACAAATTTACTAACTTATTACTGGATACCATACATCTCTAAGCTAAAGCTCTTTCATGCTAGTTTGATGCAAAATCATATAATTATATGTCATATGAAGTACATATCATAATTATGGCAACTCACAAATTAATTCTAAATGAGGCATCAACACCTGGAACAAATTCTGAATATATGGCTGAGGTCATTGGAAAAAAATTAATTGAAGCCTCAGTTACAAAGCACAATTTTGCTTTAAACTTCACATGCACCAAGTCACCAAGTCTTATCGATGATGTAAGCATAAACAATTATATAATATACCTTCTTTTAACATTCAATCGTGTTATTAAAAAATATTTGCAACTAAATTACAAACGGTCAAGAAACTGGAGGAATCAACTTTATCTGGGGGCGACAATATCTGTTTAACATAGATTTAAAAAAAATTACATTCCAATTCAAATCACAAATTTTTTATAATCAAACGAAGTTATAAAATAATTCACTTCCATCCTTACAGCCAAAACATAAAGAAAAATGCCAACTTTAAATACAAATATGATGATCTTGACCAATATATTAAAAAATGCCAGCCTTATATTCGATAACTTGGGACAGATAATTTTGACCATTTTTTTGTTTATTAAAAATCGATTATTAATGAAGAAACAAACTAGTGTTTCATAAATCTCTTTTCTAAAATGGCGAATCACAATATAAAAAAAGGTCGAATATTGGAAATCCGAAATTAAATTAGATTGAACGATCTAGGGTTCTAAAAAATTGATTTTGAAACTTCAAACTCATCAATCAAACAAGAGAGGCACTGATACCACTTGTTAGATATTTATTGTACCCTGTCGATTCATGAGATAAAGAACATAAATTAAATTATGGAAGCGTACCTGAATCCATTGTTAGGCTTGATGGATCTTAAAGTGGTCATCCTTTTATGGGGTTCGATCTTCCTATCCGCTACGACCCTTAATAACAAAGATGAAATCTTTGTTCCTCTCTTTGTTGATGGGGATACAAAGAGAATAAAGAAACCCTCTCTTTGGTAGCCGTATGAGTTGGGGACCATAACCCTAATGAATGCATATATTTATATGTTTTGATATTTCTAATTTGGCCCCTCATCAAATTAGATTTATCTCTGGTATCTACACATTAATTCCATGACAATTATACCCTTAAGCCAATTTTCCAAATAGACCACTTTAATTTGGCTTAATTATTTAGATAGCCCAACACAATTAATTTTACATGTGTGGCCCATATTATTGAATAATTCCAACATAGCAAGCTTCGGTGTATTGGCTTTTAACTTGTCAACAGCCTCATCTAACAAGATCTTTAACCTGTCATCAATTGAACCTATAGTCTGTGACAAGTTTGGTCTTGAGTCGTTATCTTTTATATTTCGAATACCCATTTCTGCATTGTGGTTTCTTCCATTCTCTTCAAGACATGGATAACCTGCTTCAATTATGGAGAAATACTCTGTAAAGAACTCCTCAAATTCTCTAACACCTATAGCTGGGCGCAAGCCTCAAGTATAATCTGCATTTGGTTTGTATATATCATAGACTTCGTCCAACAACCCAACATCAATCATACAATCTACTCTTTGATTGTCATATCTATCAAGGACAGGAAGAGAAACATTCAGCCATATAAAACAACAATTATATCTGAAACTATCAACTTGTCCCCACTTCTCTGCAGACTGTTCTTGAAAAAAGGAGCTTGGAAGGACACCTGAGCTTGCATACAAACTGAGATAGCGGGTAGGAAGTGATCGGGAGACTAGCTAGTAGACTTGTTTAGATTTCATATTTAGAACTTGAATGTAATAAGTTGATATTGACTTGTATTATTTGAGTTTATTGGGTTATTACTATTTAGTAGTTTATATTTTGTTGTTGTTTAGTCTTTTAGTTATAGACTTCTATGTTGTCTTATCGTGCTTAGACTGTGATTGAGTTATACTATATCTTTACTTGTCCTCCATTCGAAGTTGAGACCCATGACAAGTATATTATATATTTGTGTGAGTTGTTAGATAGTGACCTAGTACAACGTTCTACCGCCAATTCTGCGGCGTAGGCTGGACGCTGTTACGCACTTCTACCCTTACATCGGGTGCGGATCGTAACACATTTTTAGTGGTGGCCCAAGCAGGTCGAGAGTCGCATTAGTGCAATATCGTTGTAGTACGATGACTTAGTTGTACTGCTGCGAGCCTGCGACATGAATTAAGGAATAGGCTTTAGCGGAGTGGTACTCAATCACATTTAGGAAAAATTCTAATCTAGTTCCTGCCATCTATAAATCCTTGCTGTTAATTGTCTTCTTTGAAATAAACTATCCTCCTTTGATTATATCGCTTCTTGCTCAGTATTGATTTCTTGTTTAATCTGTCTCCAGAATGGTGCATACATGATCTCATCATCCCGGTCCAGGGGATACCACCGAGAAGTCTGCCACCTTTCGTCCGATTCAGACAGATGTTGGAGCCACAATACCTCATATTTTTGCTCATGTAGGAGCGTCGACAGCTTTTGGGGTGCTCCTTCATCGGTTTCGAGGACCACCCCGGGGATCCCAGGTGTTCTACCACCACCACCTCAGGGGACAGTTGACATGGCGCAGTTCTTTGCCTTCTTCCAGTAGATAATGGAGGCTCAGCGGTACTAGTCGGTAGATATGAGGCAGGGCATCGACAATGCCCATCTGCTGGCCATGGTAGCAATAGATAAGGTGACTGCCCAGTCGCAGGGAGGTCAGATATAGCAGTAGTACCAGCCGAGGACCCCGGGCATTCAGGACTTCCAGAAGATGCGGCCGAGGGACTTCAGGGGTACTGAGGGTATCCTATATGTCGACGACTGGATCGAGCATATAGAGGAGATCTTTCGTATCACATTGATACCAATTAGGATTCAGATAGAGGCAGCGGGCAGCCAGATGCAGGACCTTACCCGCACGTGGTACAAGACCAACCCCAGAGTTGGTACAGAGGGGCAGACGTGAGAGGCTTTCAAGGAGCTTTTCAAGAAGAAGTTCTTCCCCAACACAGTACTTGGCGTGCTTGAGATGCTGTTTGAGAGTCTAGTTCATGGGAACCGGACCGTCGAGGAGTATGCTGGAGAGTTCTGTCGTCTGGGCAGATTTGTTGAGGGCCTTAGTGAGACCGCGAAGGCTAGGAGGTTCCGGAAGGGTTTGGTCAAGGAAGTCAAGTCCTTGACCAAGAGCGACAGAGACGCCATATTTGAGTAGATCCTGGCAGGGGCCATGGCGGCAGTGGATGACTTAAAGCTCAAGTCCAAGTGGGGCCGAAAGGATTCAGGAGGAGCTAGTGGTAGTATGAAATGCCCCTATGTGCAGAGGGCAGCACACTAGTCGCAGCAGATGCAGGCACCAGCTAGAGTTCAGCAGGCACATCATCATCCTCGAGGAAAGGACCACGGGGTGCCGACTTTTGCCTACTGCAAGAAGTAGGAGCACGTTTGGGACTCTTGTAGGAGAAGGCTGACGGTTTGCCTATTTTCTGGATCCGACGCTCATCGTTTTACAACCCGCACCCAGTGTAGGGGCACGAGAAGTGGGTACGTCCAGCCTACGCCGCAGTGTCGACAGTAGAACGCTGTCCTAGGTCACATACATCTAACAATTATAAGGTACATATATAGTATATACACTCCAAACGGAGGATAATACAGAAATGTACAACTCAATCACAACTAAGTTAGAAGTACGATAAGATAGATAGATAATGAAAATCACCAAATGAAATACAAACAAGAGGAAAAGTCTAAGTGTCTAAGATAACATCTCCACAAAATCCAGAATAACAACAAGATCCCTAATATAAACATAAATGTATCCAAATGAGACAAGACATCAAAATAAGATAGTAGTCTAAGCTAACTAGCCTAAACTATAGGGGTGACATCCTCTACTGCTGATGGATCCTGCTGAAGGTCCAAGTCGCAGGTGTCATCTATGGCAGCTCCATAATAGGTGGGGCAAAGGTCCTTGTCATCCTCTGTAATATTTTTAACAGGTCCAGTCAGGACAGGAACGAGCACATAATCTCAACAGTTCATATCAAGACAGGAATATAAAGCATGCAATAAAGTAAAATACATGAAACACTGAAAGAAAGTACATGTAGTAAAAGAGAGAGAACTATAATGTAAATAGCTACAATAAGTAGAGAACTATCAGTGACTAGTAATGTAGAGTACATAATAGACATGTGAACGGCTTGAATTTGCACATGATTACACTAAAGAGTTTGTACAATGACTACTTTGGAATTATTCACATGACTGCTTCTACTTCCCCGTAACCAATCAATACACAAGGATCCAGACAAGTTATATTATTGTACAATATTTCACATGAAGGCCCATAAATGGGTGCACATGAAGGTATATATGAGGGCTTTGTGAACATGAGAGTACATAAATTACAAGAGTATACATGAATAGTAAAAGCACAGGAGTACATGATGAAAATGAAACGTATATGACATGATGCACCCGATGCTCCCCAGGGAGATAACATCTCAATGTAAAGATCCATATAGTACTAATCCGTGTTAACAACGTGACAGCATCAAGTAAAGTAATCTAGAGCAAGAATATAAATCCTAACATGTATGAAATGATCAGAGAATGTACTCGCCTGATATCCTGAGTATCTGGTAAGTGTAGATGTCCAGACAGAGTAGATGAGTCCTATTTTAGAGCAACACAGGTCATATGTCCAGAATGGTAATATTAAACTTTATAATGCATTCTATATGATTTCTAGGTTATTCTAGACTAAAGTCAACTCTTGGTCAACTCTGGGTCAAACCAAGTCAAAATCTAGTCAACTAGGTCAATCTTAGTCAACTAAGCCATACTAGGTCCAAGCCTAGTCCAACAAGTCTCACTAAGCCTAAACAAGTCTAGGCTAGCAGTCAAACACATTACCAAGCCAAAATGAACCACACAAGTCTATACACTATACATAAATACATGTATACATACATATATACATACCTATATTACATGTATACTTATATTACATACATTACACTATTCATGTATTCATGTATTACATTATATACATGTATTCATATCACATATGTATAGTTTACATTATACCTTGCATTATATTATATCCATCTATCTATACACATTACCTTCATTCATTCATGCATTCATTATATACATAGAGAGAAAAGTGTGTGTGAGAGCATGGTAAATTGTGTGTCATATGGTAGTTGTGATAGGGGTGTGTGTGTATAGGCAAGAGAGTGATAGGGTGTTAATACTTAGTACTAAAGGAATTTGTCTCCAAAGGTGATGATTGGCTTAGAAGAATGTAATCTGATACCTTCACATGTTATGGAAAACTCAGATAACTAAGCCTAACATGGAGGCTTGACTGCTCATTAAACAAAAATCAGGACATTAAATCAGACTTTGGGGCTTTTCTCAAGTCCAAAGGACAGATACTTAGTAGGCAGGTCAATGCAATATGAATACAGGTAAATGGTGAATTGTACAGGACTGTCATTTAAGTAAAATCCTCAAGAAGATAGGGCATGGTGATTTGGGGGAACTAAACATGATACAATGGGCTGCCATTTGAACCAATTGGTCATCAAAATAGATTCTCAGGCGTGAAACCGATCCAAAACATATCAAATGTACTCAAGCTAAGGTTAGGAACTGACCTCATGTGGTCTAAACCATTTTTCAAAGAACTGGACGGAACAAGAATTGTTGTGCAGGACAGAACTAAGGCAAGTCCTAGACTTAAGTTAGGAAGGATAGGACATATGCAGGGGATGTATTTGCAGTATTTTATGAAAGAATGTAGATAATATGATATGTGCAGTGGTATATCCCCACATGCTCTGATACACGTGGCAAGGCAAATAGGCAGTGATTATATCAAGTAAAGATGCAGTGAACTAATGTTTAGTGAAGTGAGGTATATCTGATACTAAGCCAACCTATATGCAGGTAGGCAACACAACTGATACTTTCCTAAGGGACCTATATACAGGACAATAACTTATTAAAGATTAGAGTGCAGTAAAAGCAAGTAGGTGCAGTGTGCTACAGATGCAGTGAACTAATATGGTCTGCAATATGCAAGTGATCAATGCAAGGCATGTGTCAGTGTACATGTAGATACAAGACATGTAATGAGTGAATTTATGAAGTGCAGGGCATGGCAACGAGTGCAATGCAATACATTATAACTAATGCAGTGATATATGGAGAGTGTTGCAGACATAACCAAGTGCAGGCCAAATTTGGATGCAGACGTATGCAGGTGATATGTGTTCTTATACCAAACTTGATCTAAGTGTAGTGAATGATGCAGGACACTCAATTATGGTGATGTGTTACAGGTAATGTGGTGTATAGGCAATGTATAGGCAAGTGTTCTCTGATGCTAAGACAGGTATCAGAGTTTTGAATGCTAGAAAGTCACAAACCCTAAATTAACAAGTGAAGATCCAATTTAACATCAAATTAATATGTGATAACATGTTGTGCATATGCATTCGTGTCTTAGAGGTCATATCGTATCCAAACAATTGGACACGAGGTGTCCAAACATGATAAAACACATACAGACACAAACTGCACAAAGCAGTCTCGTATGGCCAGTATGTAGGCTCGTGGATACGACACGAGTCACGACACGTCTTGTGCTCGTGTCCACACATAACCCACACATAGGGCTACACATTAGACATGACATGAGAGACTCACGACTCGTATTTGTGTGAAACGACATGCGTATCTGACATGAGTTTCTGTGCATTCAGGCACAGTGTATATTCAATGCACTCACGATTTCGTGTCCGACACAACACGAGACACGATAAAACTTTAGGGACATGTTCGCAGATATTGCCCCTACGTGTTCCTTGAGTTTTGTCTCATCTCGTTGCGTGTCGTGTTCGCTGCATGCCTCGAGCAGCAGGACACGGCACGAGGTCGTGTACGAGCGTGTTCGTGTCCTTTTTGGACACGAACACTGCACAAATTTGTGCTCAGAGTAGTAGATCTGAGATCAGCATGTCAAGGGCTACAAATTCATGTAATTGTTTGTAGAGAATAAGAATAAAAGTTCTATTAAGGCATTTTATTAAACACCTATAAACCCATACTGATATGTGTCCGATACAAACACCAAATCAATACGAATTTTCACCAAACTCACTCTACAGCCAGGGAACACCTAAATGGATGCATCTATGGAAAGGAATCAGGATTTAGAGGTGATTTGAAGGGACTACCTATAGAGAGCCAATCTTAATAAAAAAGCCCCAAATTGTGAAGTCTCCTTCCTTAAGCAATGTCCAAATAAGCTTCTCTCCTCGCAAGCAAGCCTCCTTCAACCTCTATTCTAGATTTAGAACCAATTGCAAAAGATTGGGATCAATTTGGTGGAGGAATGGTGAAAGGGGAAAGAAATTAGGATTTCCTAAAGGAGGATTTCTAAAAGAGGCAAGTGGTCATGTAGAGATATTATATAGGCTAAAATTAGGTCACTCTTGGGCTGGTGTGGCTGGCCATATAGAGAATTAGGTTTAGGGTTTCGTATGAATGGGCTTTGGGCCAAGATTATTAGCTAGCTAGCTCAACCTCTTAGCCAAAAGTCCAATGCACTAAACACCCAATCTCTCCATGAAACTTAGCCACCCTCAAGTCAACTAAGACCAACTTAAGTTAGATTAGGGTCCCATACCATGCTATCTAAGTCACCAAAGTCAAAGTCAAACTCTAGGCTAGTCTCTAAAGTCACAACTAGCAAAAGTCAAAATTACAACACCAATGCAACAAATAATTCACAAAAATCAAAATGACCAAAATACCTTTGGGCAAAAATATAGAAATAAGTCACCCTAATCACATGGTTAGGTTCCCTTGGTCATGGTTAGTCTCTAGGTCAAGTAGTATCTAGTGTTTCACTAGCAAAATACCAAAATCACAAATTACCCATTAAAATAGTTTTAAAAGAATTAAAAATTAACAAAAAGTCATAACATGATTTAAATTTCATTATTAAAAGACTAAAATGGCAAAAGTTCAAAATTACCCTTATTTAAAAAGTGGGTGTTGCACATCGGATGATAGATTGCCCCACTGCACCTCCATATGAGGGAGTTAGGCCACATGTGGCGCAGCACCATGCCCGACACCAAAGGGGCGGGGCTTTTGCATTGATGGTCGAGGAGACCAACGCTATAGGTGATGGGTTAGCAGGTCTGTCTATCCTGTTCTTTTTCCCCATCTTCATATATGATTTTATTAGTACCTGTCAGAATACTCTTGTGATATTCTAGATAGTATAGTAACCCTGTTCGAGACTGTGAAATCACGACCAGTAGGACTATGAATTGCATGTTATTTCTTGACCTTGATTAATTGGGGGTTCGACCTAGAAGGAGTACGATCAGCTTAAATTTTGAGGACGAAATTTTTCTAAGGAGGGTAGATTTGTAACCACCACTTTTCTAGAATAGGGGTATTTTGGTAGTTGTGTGATTTTTGAATTTTTGATTATTTTATAATATTTTAATTGGTGCTTTTGTTTAGCGTTCTTGATTTAACCTTAGCAAACCATAATTAGAGACTAACCATGACTTTAGAAACTTAATTATCAATTTAGATTTGTATTTTAAGTTCTAGACCTATTTAGGAAACTTTTGAAATTTATTTTAGGGTTTAGTTATTTTGGCTTTTGGGCTTTTTGCAAAAAGGCTTTAAAACAACTTTGAGTTAAGTTGTTGGACCATACCTAAACCCTAACCCTACCAGCATGTGGCCGTCCAACAGCCTCCCCCCTCTCTTTATATTCATATGTTAGCCACCAAACCTCCTTTACAAACCCTAGTTTTCCACTTTTCTCAAAATAGCCAATCTTTCTCATCTCTCATCCGATTTGGACCAAACAAATTGCGTTGTGATCCTTGGGAGGAGAGGAAATTGTTGGAGGCTTGCTAGCAAAGAATTGGAGGCGATTGACCGTAGGATTTTGGGTGTCGAGGCATTTTGGAGACTTTTGCCTTGAGATTCCAACTCTCAATAGGTAAATGCTTCTAAACTCTTTTAAATTCTAATTTCTCTTCGTAGAAGCATGCATCTAGGTACCCTAGACCTGTAGATGTAGTTTGGTAAGATTTCGTGTTCGTTTGATATATGTATCGGAGGTGTGTCGGTGTATTATAACATGTGTTCGATGAAATGTCTCTAAGAATTAAAAGTTGTTATTTTTCAAAACTAATTTCATGTACTTGTAGCCTTATATGAGGGGATTCCAAAAAATATTTTTTGGGTTTATTTTGACACTGTTTTCGTATCCAAATCGGATACGGGGACGTAGCAAGAGGCCCCGTGCACTGTCCCGTGCACTGTCCTGCATCTCGAGTGCCATAACCTGATTGACAGGACACCATTTGATACCAAAATTGGTGGACACGTGGGGACTATGTCTGATAATATGCTTCCAAAATTTGGGGTGATTTGTCCGAATAGTTTGGGAGATATCGCACCCGCCTGGATTTCGGGCTGTTGTGCATGCGCAAAAAATCCGCCCTGAACATGCGTTTGTAGCCCGGACACGAGGACACGAGGACTCAGAACAGGGTATCCTACACCTAGCCCTATATCTAGGCTACCCAAAGCCCTGACCACAAGACTTATGGTCATGTGTGTCGTGTCCTATTGGGGCCGATACACGTGCACGATGCAGCACACACACACGCACGCGTGCAGCCTCCCCTGACACGGAGTTCGTGCATGGACATGATACAGGCCTTGGGATACGTACCCTAACACACTACCTACCCTCTGGCATGAGCACGAGGCTTCTCGTTGGACACGACGAGTCCAACGTTGCTCGACACAACCCGCACACACGCACACGATACTGTTTTCGGATACGCACTGTTTGGACACAACTTGGACACAGTTTTGGCTCGGTATGAACACGAGCATGTCACACACATACCCGCTTTCCTGTTTCCCTGTTTTCACAAGGCATGGTTGTGCGTTTGAGATTTTAGGTTGTGAGTTGGGATGAGGTATGGTTATGTTGTTTTCGGAATTTGATATTTGAGAATTGGATTTGGTTTTTGAGTTGAGCTTCTATTCTCAGATTTTGGTATGTTAAGTTTTGTGTTTTGATATGTTAAGTTTTGATATGTTCTATTCTCAGATTTTGGTATGTTAAGTTTTGTGTTTTGATATGTTAAGTTTTGATATGTTCTATTCTCAGATTTTGGTATGTCAAGTTTTGTGTTTTGAGAGTTAACAGATAACTAGGATTTTGATTAGTTACTCTTATCGAGTTTTCTTCACATTTAGGTTCTAGGTATATATATATATATATATATATATATATATATATATATATATATATATATATATATATATATATATATATATATATATATATATATATATATATATATATAATTCTTCAATACATCCTATGGAAAAATTTGTATCGATACATACCAAATCTAAATCATTGGATGTTCATCCAATGGTTCGGATTAAATAACTTTTCTTAGACTATTAATAGAGGTCAAAAGTCAAAATCAGCATTAAATGATGTTCCCTACTCTATTATTCAATCTGAACCATTGGATCGACATCCATTGGTTCAGATTTTGGATGTATCGATACAAATTTTTCCATGGAATGTATTGTAGAAGGACCCATATATATATATATATATATATATATATATATATAGAAAAAAATAAATAATATATAGTGTTTTGAGAGATAACAGCTAACACAAAACTTACATATATATATATATATATATATATATATATATATATATATATATATATATATATATATATTGTGTTTTGAGAGTTAACAGCTAACTGGGATTTGGATTAGTTACTCTTATCGAGTTTTCTTCACATTTGGGTTCTAGGTATATATATGTTTTTGTGTGTGTGTGTGTGTGTGTGTGTGTATATATATATATGTTCTACTATTCTCAGATTTTTGTGTGTTTGGGTTGGGTCTTCACACCCTTTCACAACACACTATACACATACACTTGCTCTCATTTTCCTTTCCTTATATATATATATATATATATATATATATATATATATATATATATATATATATATATAAAATATATATATATATATATATATATATATATATATATATATATATATACATATATGTATTTTGTTTATTTGTGTGTATGTATATATATTACATATAGTATTGATTTGAATGATATATTTGATATTAGTATAGGATATTAGCCCATGGTTAGTGAGTTAGTTCAGAATTGACCTAAAGGCCTAGTTAGGCAAGGTTTGACTAACTAGTTGACCAAGTTGACCCAAGTCAACTATGGGTCAAATATGACCTGGAATTGACTCAAATGGACTTAAAATGACTTATTAACTTAAGTTTGACTTAAACCTAGAATAATTGACTAGTTGACTTAGGTTTGACCTAATTTGACTAGAATGGTTGACCAAAGTTAACCAAGAGTTGACTTTGACCTAGAATGTATAGAATGCATAGTAAATTTCATTCATTTATATAAAACACATTATAACATGTACTGATCTATTTAGGATATTGTGACTCTGGTTCAGACATCTAATATTCATCAGTCTTTCAGGGGATCAGACGAGTACATTCTCTGATACTTCTTCCATTTACTTGTCGATTATTGTAATTCAGTTCTAGTTAGTTCTATTTGATTCTTTGTCAACACGGATTGATCTTACTGGATCCATTGCATGCGACACTCACCTTTTACATGTCTAGCCTCTATTACTGGAACTATTACGGGAATTACCTGCTGGTATCATCATGTTCTGGCAGGACTTGTGCTTATTTTCGTGTCAGGTTATGGATTCACTTGTACTTGATAGGCGGGAAAATATTTGAGTAAGACATGTGAACATTCCCATACTGGAACCACCTCCCTTGGAATTATACTGGAAACGATAGCCATCCCTCACCTGATCAGTGTGTGATGTGCCATATTACCCACAATCGTTTATATGTCGATCTTTGCATTTTAAAACACATTGTTAGAGTATTGTCTGGGCTCACCCTTGATTTATCGATCTTGTACTGGATTTATCTTGTACTAGACTCACACCGGATCACACTTGATTTACATTGTACTGTCTGGACTTATATCAATACTCTAGTTCAGCTAGTTTTATTTACAGTTTTCATTGCCATGATTTTCTGATTCGTTACATTACTCCTCTTGTACTTTAACTGTTGCTCTATATCATCACCTGTATAAAACCTCCATATGCTTCATCAATATAACTATTTTATAGTCTTTGCCATTTATTTGGGATTTCTAGATGAGTTGTCCTCGTTCCAATCCTGACTGGAAACGTTAAAAATATTACAGATGTTTGTCCCGAGGACACTTGTCCTACTTACTATGGACCAGGAAATGGCTTAGCTACTTTGGGCCCGACTCTCAGAAGTGATCGGGAGACTAGCTAGTAGACTTGTTTAGATTTCATATTTAGAACTTGAATGTAATAAGTTGATATTGACTTGTATTTGAGTTTGTTGAGATATTACTATTTAGTTGTTAATATTTTGTTGTTGTTTAGTCTTTTAGTTATAGACTTTTGTGTTGTCTTATCGTGCTTAAACTGTGATTAAGTTATACTATACCTTTACTTGTCCTCCATTCGGAGTTGAGACCCATGACAAGTATATTATATATTTGTGTGAGTTGTTAGATAGTGACCTAGTACAACGTTCTAACGCCGATTTTGCGACATAGGCTGGGTTCTGTTAGACACTTGTACTCTTACACCGGGTGCGGGTCGTGACATTCGTCGTCTTGGAGATCAAAGAGAAATTGACACCCACTATCTCTAGTCCTGCAAACCAAGACCAAAAGACTAACGGAGGGTCCAATGCACCTCACATCTTGAGCCAAGCTGCGCCCCATCATCTACTCCAACAAGAGGACCTGTAATGTCGAATGAAGTACAACTGGCCCTTAAAGAGTTGTACGCTTGCCACGATGGCAGAGAAAAGTGAGAATTACTCCAAAAGATAGGGATTCGACAACCATATCTGGCCGAATAGATAAAGTGATCTATCCTCCCAAATATAATCCGCAGGCGCTCACGCCGTTCGATGTGAAGGAGTCTTGTAACTACTCTTCCCGGGATTTTGAATTTTTTTATTTAATTGAGTTAAATGGGGATTTTTGGATTTTATATATATTTTATTTAAATAGTTATTACGGTAGTTGACTTTAGTCATGGTTGGGAATTGGAGTACAAGGTGACTAGAAATCATGGCACGGATAGTGCAGTAGTGTGCCTTCGCTAGTATTTTAGCCATGGTAGGGAAGGCCAAGCCATAAGTGTGTCCTAACTAGAAAAACCAGGCCAAGTTGCGACCTAACCCCTATAGATAATTTAAATATCTATTAATTATATTATTTGATTTTTAGGTGACCCGGTTGTACCAAATTAGTTCGGACCTGACCTGAACCAAACACAAGCCCATGTAGACGGGTAATACGTCTAAGGACGACCGTGCACATGTACAATTCGCATTTCATTTTATTTTATTGACCTAGCAGGCCATTGTATAAAAGATGGTTATATTATATGATTACTATTAAAATAATATTTTATTTGATAATATAGTAAATAATTTTCCTTAACAAATATGTTGGACTTTTGGATTTTAGATAGATTATATATATATATATATATATATATATATATATATATATATATATATATATATATATATATATATATATATATATATATATATATATATAGAAGTATATTCATGGTATATGAAATTAGGCTTTTAAATATATACATATAACAACAGAATTTAGTTTTCGTTGTATAGATTTTAGTATATAAAATTTAGGATTTCGTATTACAAATATTGATATACTTAGAATATGTTACTGTTATACTTGTATTTATGGCATATACGTATATACTATATATATACATGTATATCTAGAGGGAATGAATAAGAAATAGAAAGGAAAAAAGAAAAGAAATAAAAAGGTATTAAATCCCAGCCCAGACAAAAGGCCCAGCCAACCTTAGCGGAGACCTACAAACACCCCAACCATCGTAGAGATATATGATAGAGAACAAGAGAGGGAGAGAACCTTAGCGAAATACACTGCCACGTCGACCCCCTGCACCAGGCGACCTTCTCCAGCCCTAGGTGCAGCCGCGCATGGCCTCAGGCTGGCCAGGCCGAGCCAGATTGCGCGTAACAGCATGCAACAAATTGACCCAGCGGCAGCGACAGCCCAGGCCGACCCCAACTTCGTGACCGAAGTTCACCCACGATGCTCGATCGTTTACGAGCTATTTCTTCAGGTAAGATCCCGATCTATACACCTTCGATTTACTTCAGTTAGTTTCAATTCAAATACACTGGATTACCCGATAAATCAACGCAAAGTCGAGGAATTTATTGTTCAAAAACAGAACAAGAAGCAGTCCCAACACCTCTGTTGGAAGGCAAATATCAGACTAGTTATTAGGAGTTTTGTAAACCTAATTAAACAAATTCATAGATGATATAATAGGGATCAAAACCCTATTATTACATTTTATTCTTGTTTATTATACAGTGAAATAAATCATTGGAAAAATTAAGAAAAATCCACAACAAAATAATTTAGAAAATTAGAATTTGTCCCGATACGAGGTGTGTCCCGCCAAACTGGGCAACGTGGTCGTGAACCGAAACATTGAAAGGTGCGTATCAACTTCGCGGACATATGGGTTTGACAAAATTCAAATTGGTTGCATGTGTGCGACGAATTTGATGCGTATCCGTCAAAATTTACCGTATCAGCCCCTTTGCATATTTTCTAATTACTTTGTGCACGTTCATCAGATCGAGTCAAAACTTGTGCCAACAGGACAGTATCATTTTTCTGGTCCTATACGCCAAGTTTGGTCCGATTCTGAGATAGTTGATCGGATCACCATTTTACGGGCCCTACGATCCGATTCAACGGACGATTTTGTGTACGGCCTGCCGGAATCCAACTTTGGACATACGATTGGGTTCATATCACTAAAACAAATCTGTAGACATATATTTTGATGACTTTAGAGACCATTAAATTTGGCACGCTTTTCGGTACAAAACGGGTCCAACGGCGGACATCGTTTTGGCCCGAAATGACCGTTTTACCCCTATGTCCAAAATTAGACATATGGACAGGCAATCTTAGCTAATTTGACTATTCTGAGAATGTTGATAATGTCTATTTCAGCTTTCGAAGACAGTTGCGAGGTTTGGACTTTATGGCTTACCAGTTGATGGTATATTTTTGGTTCTTCGTGCTACCACCAGGCAAGTATACCTTACCTCCCTTTATAGTTTATTTCATGCTTATATTATTTCTTCTTTATTTATATCTTATCATTTAGTTTTCTAGAGTTGATTTGGTTGACATGCCTCTTCTGCTTGTTGACACGCTTGCCATCGGAGATTAGTATCATAGATTTTGTTTATACTTCTTGACTGTCATTCATATGAATTACCATGCTTGTGACCTGATTCCATGAGTACTAGTTGGTTGGAGAAATATCTTAGTAGACATGTGAACTACCCATTTCATCTCCAAAATGTCTGATCTTGACTGATAGCAGCTGCACACGACACGTGCAGGGTGCCGCATTTACCCCTTAGCCATTCACATATCGAAAAGGATATTTTAACACATGTAGATAGTTTTTGTTTTCTTGCTAGCAGATCATTTATGAGTACTTGTTCTCGTGCCCGTGTTCATAGTACTTGTCAGTTTCTGTCTCGTTCCTGGTTATTTCTTTACGTATGATAAACTGTTAGATAGGCATATTTTATGTATCTTGCTAGTCCCCTGAGGAGCTGATGATCTCTTCAGGTAGTTGATTTCATGGAGTTAGTTAGCTGATCGGGATGATAGTTATTTACATTGCAGGATCCAGGTATACTGATATTATGCTTATTTTTTATTCGTGCTTTCATTCCTTATCATGATATATTCGGCTTGTTAAAGGAGTTTTATAGACTCATGTTATTCTTGAAGTCTAATCGAACAACATGCTAGTGGGCTGCAGACCATGAACCATACTTGTTCATTCTTGATTTATATACACCTCGTGGATTGAGATATAGTTTAGATTACCATATTAGACATGATACAATGCTCTTGACAGCTTATAATATTCGAGTCGGGCTGGAGTCCGCTTGATATGTAGATGGCTTGCTCGTGCACTTGCATCCCGAAAAGTGGGTACAGGTCGTGACAAGTCTTCCCGTCGATACTTGAGGTACTTTGCCTCAGTAACAGGACATCTACCTGTAACACCCAGTTTTCTAAATAAGGGTAATTTTAAAATTTTGTGTTTTAATTTAATTAATTATGATATTTAAATAATAATATAATTTTTGATAATTTTTAATCATTTTTAAAACTATCTAAAAATTATGACTTGTGATTTTGATGTGCAGCTAGTGAAACCCTAGAGACTGTCTACCCTAGAGCCTAACCATGTGATTTGGAATATCTATTTATTATTTTTAGCCTAGGGGTAATTTGGTTATTTTGACTTATTAGAATTATTGATTTATTTATTGGATTGACAGTTGTTGATTTTGACTTTTGCTAAGTTGTGACTTAAGAGACTAACCTAGATGTTGACTATAGTTAAGGTGACTTAATTAGCATGGTGAGACCCTAGTCTAACTTAAGTCAACTCAAGATAGGTCACTTAGGATCGAGTTTAAAATATGAGGAATGGTGATTTGGTCCATAGGCTTGAGACTTAGAAATTGGTTCCATGACTTATGAAACTTGGCCCATGGCCCATGACTTGAAACCCTAACCCTAATTTTATCCTTTATGACCAGCCACTAGGTCATTTCCAACCCTATAAAATCTTTCCTCCTATTGTTCTTGCCTCTTTTATATCATTTCTCCATTTGACAAGAACCAAGGTTTGTTCCCTTCTTCAAAATTCCTATTTTATTCATTTAACCTCCTTTTTCATCCTAGTCTTTTGCATTGGGTTCTAATTGATGTTTATGGACTGTTGGTGGAGAGCCATTTCAGTTTGGGATCAATTGGGAGCATTGGGCTATCAAGAAGAATACCCCTATTGAAGCTTTTTCATGCTATTTGTACCTATAGGTAAAACTCCTCAAATTGTGTTAATATTCTATTTTCTTTGCATTTAGGGCTAGATCTAGGTGTCCCCTAGCTGTTTCTAGAAATTGGGTGGATTTTGTGTCCGTTTGGTGTCCGTATCGGACACGTATGATGACTTGTACACATGTGTTTGATGAAACGTCTGTGAGGATTCTTTTTCACTATTTTTGAAAACTATTTAAACAAAAATGTTATTTTTATTGTGTCTTCTGATTTCCCTAGCCTAAACCCATGTTTCTGTGTCGTGTCGTGTCCATACGATGGCGTGGACACACCCCGCATGTGCGGCTAGGGTTTCCCCTGCTGCCCGTGTCCTAGAACTCTCTGTACACGACACATCTGGACAACAAATTTGGTGTGAGCCTTCCCTAGATGACTGACAGGTAGCTTCTAAATTTTTGTAGGGTTTTGTTTAGTGGTTTAGGAGTAATCTAGCCCGCACCGATTCCTCATTGTGTGCACACGCGTGACATTGCCTCACTGATACGCACCTACGGCTCGGACACGACACAGCTTTGAGCCGATTCAGGGTGATGGACCCCTAGACCTATCCTTGGTGAACATATATGTACGAGCACGAGGACACTGGGATACTGTGTCGAGTCCACGAGCTCGTATCCTCGCTGCACGAGACAGTGCTCGACCAGTGTCCTGTTCTTAGTTCGAATCCTGTTTGGACACGTCTGTGTCGACATGGTTGGACACGAAATGACTCTATGACACGTGCACGTGTGTGCATTGCTTTACCAATCAACAATTTTGGTTATTAGCATGTTTTGATTTCGAATTAGGTTCTCTCATTTTCCCACTGATACACGGTTTCATGAATTCAAATTCTGAGTTCATTTAGATAATGTTTTATTCCTGAAAAACTGAAAACTGAGATTTGGTGTACACTGATTTCTTCCCACACACCCATATGCATATAACTGAATGTAATACCCACACACACATGCATATACCCTATTGACTACACACACACATTGTCACATTGCTCATATTTCATGTAAACACTGTCATTGAAATTGTTTTCCTGAGATTAATTTCTTGTATTTATTGATTAATTCAATGTATCCTATAATCTGTCTGATACATGCAGTATCAGAGAGTTCTTCCCTATTTTCTGAACTTTAAATTCATAATTAACTGCTAAATTTATGTTGTTAACTATGTTAAACTTGCTGTTAGTAATTAAAACCATTTTCTATGTTTAAGGTTCATGTATGGTGATTAATTTGGATGAGTTGTGTTCGAGTTCCTAAAATTCAGAACTGAGTTCATATTGCATTCTTCAATTTGTTTCCTGTTAGGTTTTAATTTGCAGATTCAATACATGCTGAGCTTTATATATATATATATTGTTGTAGATGATAGATTTTGTTAGGGTTCACTTCTTACCATTGTTGCATGAACTGTATGAGTTTAGGCTCGGGATTCTCTCATTCCTGGAAGCTATGCACATTTTACACTTCTTCATCAAATCTCAACATTAGTTTAGTTCCAGTTTTTAAATGTGCAGTTCATTTCCCAATTTTAATGTGCATGGTTAAATGAGTAGATGGTTTGGCTATGTGGTTCGTATTAGGTTGGCTTGAGTATGGTTGCTTACATTCGAATTTACCCCATTTTCTGAAATTATATATTGTTAAACTCCATTTCAGAATTTGGATATTAATGTTGGACAGTTTACTAATCTAAACCCTTCAAAACTGAGAAGTAACCCCTCTGTACATGACACACACACACATCCTATATTATACATATGCCATGCTTATTAGTGTAATCTCTATATGCTAGTTAATGCTCACATGTTACACTATTGAGATGTTAACCCTTAACCCCTTAATTTGAAATGTTAGTTAAATTCAGTATTTGGCAATACATGAGCTGTATGCATAGGTGATATTGGTCAAATTTTAGATTTCATATATGTGAACTAACTGCCATTTTAACCCCCTTCTCTACATACTTGCTATATATGTATATAGATATAAGTAGAGCTATATATGCATGTTCTATGATGTATATTTCTAACTTAACCAATTCTATTTCTAATACATATGTAGATGAGTGTATATACCTTGTTAGCCATGCATGTTAGTGACAAATTGGATATGTATGGTAGATGGTTAACAAATGTGCCATGTGTAGTATAACTCATAGCTAGTATCTTGATACCCCCTTTTTATGTACACCCCCATGTTCTCACACACACACACACACATAACTTTATATGTTAATTCTCTCTAAATCTCTCTCTATATAATATTGTTGTATCTATAATATTGAATATATGCATGAATGTGAATGTGCCCTTGATGTTTGGCTTGTGTGGTTTGTATAGCCTTTGGATGGATGTGTGCTTGCTAGGATAGACTGGTTAGGCTTAGTGAGACTTGCTTGGGTTAGGCTTGGCCTAGTTGACCTAGTTTGACTAGTGTAGTTGACTAGAGTTGACCAAGTGTTGACCTTAGTCTAGTTTGACCTAGACAGCATACAGATGCATTGTAGATTACATTTATCATTCCATGTATACATCTTGACTTGTGTTGCTCTAAAATAGGAGTCAGATACCTCATCTCGGACAGTATATTCTCACAGATATTCACAGCGTAGGCGAGTACATTTTCTGATCATTTTATAACTTGCTTAGAATTATATTCCTGCTCTAGTTTACCTTATTTGATGCTGTCACGATATTATTACGGATTGGTACTATATGGATCCCTACATTAAGATATTATCCCTCGGGAGCATCGGATATATCATGTCGTGTGTTTTATGTACATCATATATTCCTCGCTCTCATGTTATTCATGTTTCTCATGTGCTTCATGCTCGTTCATGCTCGCTCGTGTACTCTCATGTGCTATCATGTTCGGTCATGTTTCTCGTGTATTTCATGTATAACCTATACTTCATGTGTACCCTTCATGGGCCTTCATGTGGAATTCATGTGCAATCAGTTTTGAGCCCTCATGTATACTTTATGTACACCCATCTATGGGCTTTCATGTGAAAATCATGTACGTAACATAACTTGTCTGGATCCTTGTGTATTGATTGGGGTATGGGGGAGTATAAATAGTCATATGAACAATTCCAAAGTAGTATAACCATATGCACCTCTTTAGTATATTCATGTGCAAATCCAGCCGTTCACATGTCGACTTTGTACTCTAAATCACTAGTCGCTGGTAGCTCTCTACTTATAGTAGATATTTCTATTACAGTTCTCTCTCTATTACATCATGTACTTTCTTTCAGTTTCATGTAACGTACTCTCTTGCATGTTTATATTTTCTAACCTGTTATAATTTGCGTGAGATGTATTGTGCTCGCTCCCGTCCTAACTGGACCTGTTAAAAATTTTACAGAAGATGATGAGGAACCCTGCACCCCTTACTACGGAGCTTGCCTAGATGACACTCGCGACCTGGACCCCTAGGGAGGTTCAGGCAGCTGCTGAGGATGATACCCGTGTTTAACATAGATAGTCTAGACTGTTCCTTATTTTTATGTTGGTAGTTCTCTGGATTCAGAGTTGTATTATTATGGAGATGTTGAGACTTTTGTTATTTCATTTATGTTGTACCTCAGTTAAGGATTTCTCTATCTATTCCATCGTGCTATATTCTATCCTTAGATTGTGATTGAGTTGTACCTTCTGTGATTGGCCTCCTTTGGAGAGTATTTCATATTATGTAGTTATAGTTCATGACCTAGAACAACGTTCTACCGTCGATACTGTGGCGTAGGCTGGGTGCTGTTACATACTCGTACCCTCACGGTGGGTGCGGGTCGTGACACTACCAAAAGACGACGTTCTCCTTACCAACATATTCGTAGGAGCACTGCAGGGGGTGGCCTACGAATGGTTTTGTAGCATTCCGAACAACTATTTCGTCGTTCGAAGACTTGAAGCGCCTATTCCTCAATCGATTCTACAAAGGGGAAAGGACATGACAATGTCGACTCTCATAGATATTATCCAGAAGGAGAAAGAACCTGTATGCACATACATTGAGCGCTTCCGCCAGGCCGCTATGAGATTATCCCTAGTATACCAGACCCAATGCTTATGGTCTCCTGCCGCAAAAACATGCTTTCCGTAATTAAAATATGGCACAATGCTTCTTATATAGAGTGGACACCCTTCATTACAGAGGCAGATGTGATGAAAAGGAAAGCTCGAGATGCGCAGCTATTGGGACTGTGTTTCCCATCGCTCGAAGATAAAGGAAGGCGCTCATCTAGCAACAATTCTGCTCCCAAGGACAGTAAAGGAAAACAAGCCATGACCGTCAACATCTACATGGGTTCAGTAACAATGAACCCTAAGTTGTCCAAAGTGCAGTGGCCGAAAGATGCCTACTCCTTCAACGATGAAGACATAATAAAACTCTTCGATATGCTGACGAAGGGTGGCAAGCTTCAGCTCCCGCCTCCTAAGCGTCCTGATGAACTAGGAAAGGTGGAGAATCTAATATACTGCCACTACCACCAGTATGTTCACTATTCAATACGTGACTGCTACGTGTTGAAAAGACAGATCCAGTGCCTCATCGACGCAAGGTCATTTCGCTCGACTACGAGGAAAAGATTGTTACTGCTAACATGGTCACTCTCTAGTTTAAAAGTTTTCCAAGAACAAAGGCTCAAGACGGCATAGTCCCCATCCCGAGAGCAACGATGGAAGTATTCAATCTTCCACCGGCCTGTGACAACACTCAAGGCCTCATCCCATTTAAAATACTGCAAGACGAAGTAATATGGATACATCCCGATCTCGCCCCAGACATGATGGTGCCTGCATCACACTTTGTCAAGGGAAAGAAAGTCAAAACAAGTCGTATGGTTTTTATATCGGCTGATGACACTCTAGTTACCACTCGCTCAGCTCACCAACGAGAAGAAAATCAGGCCCCAGAAGAGGAAACACCTCCCCATGTTGCGGCCGCTGTCCCCGATACATCAGAAGCAGGCCCATTTCAAACCTTGCCGCACACAAGCAAAGGCGGAAGGAGATTCGCTTTGATAAAACTCTAAGAAAAGACTCGGCAATAGGACCGATCAAACACTATAACTTCGATATATTGGCTCAGCTGGCCAATACTTCGGCTCGACTGTCACTCTTCGAGCTCCTTCGTCTCTCCAAAGAGACTTGAGACGCCCTCAGCAAAGCTTTACAGATGCTGACTCCTTGCTCACCTTGGTGAAACTGCCCACGGAAGACCCTGCTGCATGCCCACACTATTATATTATGGTCGAGGTGATTCCTAACATCACCTTCACCTAGCAGGACATGTTGCTGAAAAACAACCGGCACAATAGGCCCCTGTACTAAACAGGATATGTTGGTGCCATTAAGGTCGATCACTTCCATATTGACCATGGATCTTCTCTTAGCATCATCCCTCGGAGTTTATTCCAAGCTTTGGGGATCCTAATGCATCGATTGACTGCGTCAACTACTACAATCAGTGGCTTCAACGCTGAAAAAAGTTAGCCCCTGGACAAGATTTGCATGAAATGCCAAATAGGTGATCTCCAGACTAGCGTAACTTGCTACGTTATTGACGCTGATATAAACTACAACATGCTGTTGGGACGACTATGGATTCATGAGTACATGATCGTGCCCTCCACTCTTTATCAATGTATGAAGTATTAGGCCAGCGACGGGACCATCAAAACTGAGTTTGCTGACATCGACCCATTCTAAGGACTCAAAGCATACTGTATATATGCTGAGCTATATAAGTCAGTCCTATGGGATGATGATCCCAATGATGTCGTCGATGAGGCAGATACTGTATCGAAAAGCGCAGCTATCGCAGAAGAACCATTAAAGGTTCGATTGAAGGGAAAACTTCCCAAAACATCAGCTCCTCTTGTCATCAAGCTTCGAGGAAAGGCTCCGGCTCGGTCAAAGGCTCCAGCTCGGTCACCCTCGACAATATCAGCCGTTAGCCTGGAGCCTACGCAAATAAGGCTTCCTCGGAAGGCCCCAAGGCCAACTCTAAAGTAGCAGGAACCTTTGACTACACCTTCCTTGGTAGTCAAGTTAAAGGAAAACCTCCTTCACCTTCTCCTGCAATAGCCCTAGTACTCACAGATAAAGATTTGGGAGACTATATGTGTGTCAATACTGAGGCACACTCTTTAGATGATGTAATCCCTCAGGATAAAATTTTGTATTTTATTAATAGAAAGTTGTCTTCGAATTACTGTTGTGCACATTAGAACACTAGGTATTTCTTAGACAATGTTCTATATATGTTACAAACACAAGTGACAACGCTAGTCTCGTAAGCCGAGTTGTCCCCCTTTAAGGCGCCTACTTCTTGGTTCCAACGAGGAAGAAGGAGGAACCCATCATCTTCGGTCGATTGGACCATCCTCAGCGGCTGGTTCCGGCAGTACTAGAGCCCGATATCGGCAAGATACAACTCTACCGTTACACTACTCAAGCCAAACACCTTATCCAGAAGATGGGCTACGACTTGAACAGCAACAAAGGGCTAAACTCTGTAAAGGCCGACGCCTTCCCTTATGACTTCGTGCTCCAAAAAGAAAGCCCCAAAACTACTACCAACGTACTCGTCGGGGACTGGGTTACGTTATACCCATAACAACTTCGGAGAGTTCAGAGCCGGAGGCCTTGATGCATTCATACTCTTCCGACTCCTCAACCTGGGACTTTGATACCAGTGTTGGCCAAGCCTTCAAGAAGACATTATCCGTCAATATGGTCCCTGCAGATCCTCCAATCGAGACGGAAGACTAAATACTTGAATTCTTTGAAGATGAACCTTGGGCTCAACGCCTGGGATCCCAATGGAATGGTGCTTCAAATAGTACGAACCTCCCACTGAAGATGAAGTCGTCCAAGTCGAGCTAGGAGATGAGGGTTCCCCAAAACCCATCTTCATCAGCAAAGGCTTGACGGGAGAAGACAAGGAATCTCTGATATAGCTGAACCGGAATAGAAAACATCGATGTCTTTGCTTGGAGCTATGAGGACATGTTGGGTTTAGACCCGCAAGTTGCCATGCACCATCTCAATATCTTATCCGACGCTAAGCTGGTCAAACAACAACATCATCATTTTTACCCCCAACGTCATGGATGTTATTGAGAAAGAAGTCGACAAACTCATAGAGAGTAGCTTTATTCACGAAGAGCAACACCCGGATTGGGTAGCCAACATTGTCCCAGTCACTAAGAAGAATAGGAAAATTTAGGTCTGCATAGACTTCACGGATCTCAACTCGGCCTATCCAAGAGACGAGTTTCCCCTCCCGATCACTGACGTGATGATCAACAACACGGGTGGCTTCGAGTGCATGTCCTTCATAGATGGTTTCTTAGGCTACAACCAGATCAAAATGTTCCCCGAAGATGAGAAGCATACTTTATTTTGGACTCCTAAAGGGGTATACTGTTACACAGTAAAGCCCTTCGGGCTGAAGAATGTGGAAGCAACATACTAGTGGGCTATGAGCACCATATTCTGTAAGCACCTCTAAAAGACAGTAGAATGTTACGTTGATGATATTGCCGTCAAAAGCAAAAAAGAAATCCAGTCATTTGGATGACCTAAGGGCGGTATTCGACTTAATGAGGACACATCGACTAAAGATGAACCCAACCAAGTCTTTTCTGGGTGTCTTCGGTGGCAAGTTCCTGGGCTTTATTGTCACAGCCAAGGGTATTCATATTGACCCTAAGAAGAGTAAGGCGATCTTGGACATGGCTCCCCCAAAGAATCTCCGTGAGCTTCAAGGCCTACAAGGGGGCCTGGCATACATCAGAAGATTCATAGCAAATCTCTATGATCGACCCTTAACCAAACTGATGAAGAAAGGAGTTTCTTATATATAGACTGAAGAATGTCAGCACGCGTTCGACGACATCAAGAAGTACCTCACTAGTTCTCTAGTACTAGTAGCACCGGTCGTGGGGATACCTTTCCTGCTATACGCCCAAGCTATGGACTATTCTCTCGGTGCTTTGCTAGCCCAGAAAGTAATAAAGTCCACGAACAGGCGATCTACTATCTCAGCAGGACTATAATTCTGTGGAGAAGGTGGGTCTTGCTCTGCTTTTCGCCATCCAGAAGACACGATATTACGTGGCCGGACAGACAATCCATGTTGTCTCTCGAGTCAACCCCCTCAGGGTCCTCATGACCAAGCTCGGGGCCTTAAACTCACGATTGGCCACATGGGCAATACTTTTGACTCTTTATGATATGGTATTTTTCCCAAAAAAGGTAGGCAAAGGCCAATAATTGGCCGACTTCATGGCGGCACATCCTGTGCCAGAGACATTAAAGCTCTACGACGACATTCCCGATGAAGTCCTAGAGTCCAATGCAATCTCTGATAACTCGATTTAGCGTATTTTCTTTGACGGTGCTTCAAGAACAGGATCCAAAGGCGAGATTATAAAAGGGGTCGGAGTCGTTCTTATCACCCCCGATGGCCTGGTCATCTACCGTGTATATTCTCTCATGGAGTCGTGCACCAAAACGTTGTTGAGTATAATGCTCTCATTTTTGGACTCCAGCCCGCTAAACAGTTGGAGGTTGACTGCATCGAGGCCTATGGTGACTCGAAACTGATCATTAACCAGGTTCGAGGACAATACGAGGTATGTCATAAATATCTGGTTCCTTACCACCAGGCAGCAATCGATATCATTTCCATCTTCACATGGTTCTTTATAGAACATGTACCTCGACTCCAAAACTTGGAGGCCGACGCACTCGTTGGCCTCGCAGCTTCTCTGGCAGCTCCTGTTGGAACCCAATATACCGTCATGGTAATGGGACCAGAGCTAGTTTGCCCAAAGAATAATCTACATACGTGTCTGAGTTACTCAGTACAAATAGACACTAATATTGACGTTCGGGACTGGCGCTTCCCATTTATTGACTATACAGTTTACAAAATCCTACCTGAAGACCCGAAGGAAGTTGCTTCTGTCAAGAGACGCTATCTTCGGTTCTTTTACGACACAGCTACCAAAATAATGTATCATCGTTCATACGACGGTCTTCTTTTGCGATGTATATCCAAGACAGAAGCACAATAGGCACTCCGAGAGGCACATGATGTAACCTACAGAGCTCATCAGCCTGATCCTAAGTTACAGGACATGGGCTACTACTGAATACAAAATATGGTCCTCAGTTAGTGAGCCATGCATTCCATCGGTTCTGTGATAAGAACCGAATACAAAATATGGCATCAACAGCTTACAATCCTGCAGCGAATGGACTAGCCGAAGCATTCTACAAGACGATCGTCAAGCTGCTCTAGAAAGTTATTTCCTCTAATAAGCGTGACTGGAATGACAAGCTCGGTGAATGCTTGTGGGCTTACCGTACAACTTTTTGAACACCCACTGGCAACACACCATTCTTTCTGGTTTATAGAAGCGAGGCAGTGCTTACCCTGGAGATCTAGATCCCATCTCTACAGGTAGCCATCACCAACTAGCTGACTGAAGAAGACAATCAACGCTGACGGCTACAGGAGTTAGAGGCGTTGGATGAAAAACATCTGTTAGCTCAGCAACGAATCGAGCTTTACCAAGCTCAGATTTTTGGGGCCTTCAACAAAATGGTCCGGGAAGGAATATTCCCAGTGGGTGACCTCGTCTTCGCAGTTCGATGACAGATGGTGATGACTCACAAGACAGTTGGAAAGTTCGAAACCAAGTGGGAATGACCATTCATCATAGAGACGGTATACTCCAATGGGGCCTACCGACTGGCCAAACCTAACGGTGACTTGCTAACGATGCCAATCAATGGCAAGTTCCTGAAGATATACTATGTCTGAAGTTCAAATCAGCAAAGGTTCCCACATCCCCTACGGGTGTCCGTGAATTCTATTACTGAGTTAACCTCTTTCATAACTCCCCCAGTAGAAAACCTTTTATGTCCATACTACCGCTGAATTATTCTGTACCCCATTGAAGTTCACGTCTACCACGTACATATTACCTCTGAGTAGTTGTCCCTTCCATGATAACCTTGTGTTGTCATAAAACCTTTTACGTCCATACTACCTCTAAATTGTTATTCTACACCCTAGCGAAGATTGTGCCTACCATATCCATAACACCTCTGATTAGACATCTCTTCCATGACAATACCCCATGATTGTCATAATTATCTATAGAACCTTTCACGTCTATACTACCTTTGAATCATTCTATACACCCATAGAGTATATCCTTGCCATGTCCATATTACCTCTGATTAAGGAAGATCCTACCACCAAAAATTTTGTGTTTACCATGTCCATTTTACCTCTGAGTAAAATAGCTTATCCCCAGCGGAGCTATCTCCGTTCCCTCATGTCGTACTACCTCTGAGGGAATTCTCACTCTTGTACAAGAAAGTATATAACAAAAAGACAAGCAAAAAAGCAAAACCAAATTTTCATTTATAGAATGGAAAGGTTTTCTTTCTTTGGCTACAAAAAGAGTCTCTCAAAAAGCAAGAAACAGAAAGACAAAAAGGAGGTCAAATTTGCGAAAACTGATGCAAAAGTTCTTCTACTCGATCCCTCAAAAGAGCAATTTGGGGGCCAAACAATGCTTGGGCTCGACGCTCGACCTCATGACGTCGAGCAGCTTCATCTTCAACCAAGGACATAGTGATAGAGAGCATCTCAGTGATTAGGAAATAGATAAGAAAGAACTGTACTAACTACATGTTTTAAAGTACTAGTGTTGACATGTGATTGGCTTGGGTACTTGCACAATACAATAGGGCCTGGCTAATCATACCTGAGGTGTATGATTAACACTCACAATACTTTCTCTTACACGATAAGGGCATGATTACACATCTAGCTAGTACTTCTCCCATCTCGACTAGAGGATCCAAATCAGGACATGTCACTATACGTGAATTACAGTACAAGGTCAATACATTAATTATGCACATTATGAAGGTAATATTTCATGACCAAGGATCCAACTATACCAATCCGTGTACCAACATGTCAGGAATCAAGTAGAACACTATGAATCATAGTAAATATCAGATAATGGTAACTGCCAGCGAATGTACTCATCTGTCATCCTAAGCAATGAGTGAGGATCTATATCCAAAGTGGAGTCACAAAGACCTAAATATGGAATATCAATGTCAATTGGTGTTTCAAAATCATAAACATGCTATACTAGCTTGATACTAGGTTTCTAAGTCAAATTAGGTCAAATAGGTAAGTACCGTGCTAAACTAGGTCATTCCTAGGTTTCTAAGTCCATACCTTGCCTTACCAAGGTATCCTAGCCAATACTAGGCAATACTAGCTCATATCCTATGCATATACGTACTTTACCCTATATCTATGACATTATCTTATCCTAGATTATATAGCTAGTACCCAATACCTTACCTATTTCCCACACCTACACATGTATCAATATCTCTACCTATATTATGCCTACATAGCCTACCATGCATCATACTATCTCATTTCTACTGCTTCTACTATAGCCTCTGCTCTCCCTGCTACTGCTTTATATTTGCTATTGCAACTGTTTGCAATTCAATAACTGTTGCTGTAACGACCCACTCCGCCCTAGCGGAATGCCGATTCAAACGGCAAGTGCAACGACTCATTTCAATCGTTGACTCAAAGAGTTGCCTTGACCCGATGAAGTATTGATGTAAATCGATGCAAGAGTTATGTTAGCCCTTCAGAAGAATCCATACTTAGACTTTTAAAGGCGCACTCGGAGTCTCGCTCGGCCAATACGATCATAGCTTAGGTCGGTGGCTCCGATGAACTTGTATTTGCTTAGCCTAGACATAATAATACGGACAATATTGCTAGAATCGCTAGGCGATAACCTACTATATGCTAATAATATGACTCAACGCACCTAGCTAAGGGAATAATCCCATCTTGTATGTGTGTATAGAACATGGAAAGGAACTTGGAATGTTACTTGAACCTTGTACCGCACTCTACGTTCGTGCCAAGGCACAACTTACTTTTCGAGTAGAATTATTTACGTGTTTACTTATGAACGAAATGCTTGTCACTTAGATCGTACCACAACTTGAGGCATGAAACAATTAATGGTTCATTGAATTAAGGCAGGAAGACTATCAATATAGTCGTTTCAAGCCGAGAGATAGAAACATTGAAAGGCTTCGGAATCGTTGGGTTGCCAAGGTGGTTCCCGTACAGGGAGCTGCATAATGAATGAATGTATAAACGAACGAATTAGTGAATGAATAAATGAACAAATGAATGAATGAACAAATGAAAGAATGAAAGAAAGGAATGAATGAACGAAAGAAAGAAGGGTAAGAAGAAAAGAATGATTAGCGACAGTTATGTCAGGGACGTACAACGGGACTCGCTACCGCACTGCATGGACGCCGCCGCCAACCTAGTCGATAATATATTATGGGTCTAGATAGCCCGACAAGTTAATTCATTTGGATCAAGATAACCCGATAAGTAAATCCATTATGGCTCATGACAGCCCGACAAGTTAATCTAAAAATGATAATTCGACAACTCGTGCACGAGGGACAGGAAGGAGGATTCCAAGGCAACGATCAGAGACATCGTGCCGGCCTAGGCAGAATCACAGCTTACGGGCGACTTGTGTGTGGGCTTGGTCACACAAGAGACGTAAGGTAGTCGGGTATTACGTAGGTTATCAGGGTGTACCAGCCATCACGCTTGATAGGTAACATCACTACGAATACCATTAGTAAAGTCCAAATGGCTTGTATTGCCAGCGACTGATGCATATAGATTAAGTGGGCTCGCTGGTGGTAAACCACGTGCAAGTCCTTGTATTGAAACAAGTAATTTTGAGTAAGCTGAACAAATGAGTAACTGAATGAAACGCACCTGAACAAAGCTTAAGTATAACACACCTTGAACAAATGAGTAGTTGAATGAATATCTGAACAATTGAGTATAACATATCTTGACACACTTGAATACATCATTCACCTGAGTCCAGAACACGCCTTTAACATACTTGAATGCTTATGCAAATTCGTTAATTCATAATGTATAAAATGTTGCCTAACTTAGTTTACCTTGAACAGGGAAGATCGTATTGTAAGTATGGTAAGTTGCGCATGTTATTCTTATGCGACACTTGATGCTTGTAACACGAGATAAGTTTTGTAATATATGCCATGAAACTGATCCTATGGAAAGATTGGAAAGACAATCAGTCAATAGATGGTACACAAAATTAAATTGAACGTATTTGTTAATGATTGCAAGTGGGCGAGCTAGCCTTCCCACCAGTGCATAACAATGTACTAATAACCACATAGTCTGCTTGCAGGGTGCATAAGAACCTCATCGGGTGTAGAGTCTTCCCTTGAACGGGCTAAGGCACGGAGCTAACACTGGAACCTTGGTGTGTTGCAAAGAAACTGAAGCACCATATACATGATAATGTATCGGTACATCGCCATGCATCATTCCATGTTGTAAGCCACTTGGCACGCCATTTACATTTTGAGAGAGAGCTTGAGCGAATTGTAATCCCGGCCTAGCGCCGCTTATAATACTTCTTAAATATCAATAAAGAGCATGACTTTGTTTCAACTTGTGTTTATTTACTTTCTGCTACAAATGGGGACATTCTGTACGACTCTGTGGCCTAGCTTCAAATGGTCGTTTTTGGACTTGGCCTTGTACGAGCACAACCTAGGCTCATGTGGCGTCACGCCTTAGCGAGGACGATTTCTCCTCCGAAAGCGGACGGTGATAGCATCTACTACTACTGATTCCATTCTTAATGCTACAGCTGCTATTACTCTTCTACTCTATCTGGTGTCCAACAATGCTGCATGCTGCTCTTTGCTGTTTGGTGTTAGCAGGTTGATGCTGCTGCAAGCTTGGCATTACTGCTGCTTCACTACTCTGCAGCTGATGCAAGATACTTCTGTGCCTGCTATAGCAGCTACACTGCTAACACATAGATATAGTTTCCTGCACTGCAGGTAAACCCCTTACTCCTAATACACTCACCACTGCACCTTCCCCCCTTCACTACCTATTCACCTACACACAAGTGTCAAGCTATATACACACACCACCTATCAATAAATGAATACTTATCCTCAATTTCCCCTAAACTACTACCTACCTACCTATATACATATCTATGTAAATCAAATACACACACACTAGCTACACAAATCTATATATCTATACACACACATATCAACATTTAGGTATCCCTATAGGAAATACACACAACATCTATATATATATAAATATATCCATCCGTATATGTATATATACAAATTCCACACATAGACACATATGACACTCATAAAAATGCATAATATCAAACACCTGGTGTGCATCACCCTAGTATCGTATCAATCTACGATACTCTTGATACGTCCAAGATACCTATACCAAACCTTGTCTGAACCTAACCAAAACACATGAGCATGCCTAAAATGATAATTAGAGCCTAATTAGAGTAGTATCTAGCTAGTACAATGTGTCATGTGGAATATGGCATGTGTGTCACAAGTGTCGGAGGAGAAAACCCCCAAATTGATTCCGTATCCTAGAATATCATGACATGACCTACTCGTATCCATTTATTGACACGTATCTAGCCACACACAAGCAATGTAAGTCTATCTAGCTTAGTAAGTCAAATGACAAATACTTGGTGCACCATTCTCAAATTTTCCCAAAAAAGGTACAAAAACTCCATGCAACTTCTACACAAAGGATCATTAGAGCCTAGTTCTTCCTCCTATAGGCACCCCTAGTCCGTGGGTGGGTTCCGAATGGTCAAATGCATTTATTAGAGTTTAGAAATAGGGAAAAACTAGATGTATACATACTGGAAGTTGTATTCCCAACGCAAAACTCTGTGGACATAATTCTGACACGGTTGGACACAAGCTCCTAGCTAAAGCTTCCCTCCTCAAGTGCTCCTCTAGCAATGACAAGCTTCTTAGCCTCCTTGGAATCAAAATGAGAGGGATAAAATTTAGGAATAGGTGGATTAGAATTTGCTTCCAATTTGGAATGAATTAATTAGGAAAGCAAATAGAGGCTATTAATGAATAAAAGATTTATATAGCCTCCTATTAGGGTTAGGGTTAGGGTTTGGTTTAGGAATAGATTATAAGACTTTAAAGCCCTTCTCCATGCTATGAGTGGAATCTCTACAACTAATAAAAATACACTACTCTTTAATCTAAAGGAAATGACTAATTAACTAGTCTAGTAATGACTACTCTAATTAATGAGCCAATGGTTCAAGTCAAGTCTAGTTGGGTCTACTAACACCAAGTCTAATAAATAGGCTAGTCCACCAATCAATAATATATATGATTAACAATTATTCAAAATAATTTAAATAATATAAAAATGACAAAAAGTACCTCTCTCTAGAAAAGTAGTAGTTACAATCCTACCCTCCTTAGAAAAATTTTGTCCTCAAAATTTAAGGATGGTTGTACCCTCCTCTGGGTCAAGCCCCAACAATCATGGTCCATGAAAGTCCTATCCAAAATCATACAACTCTATTGAAAAAAAACAAACATGCATGGTTATGGTCTTATCTTGATATTGCGTTCTCGAATAGGGGTTACTACTAACTACACTAACTATACTATAGCACAAGCAATCTACAAGGTACCAATGAAGCACTCAAAATAATAGACAAAAAAATGAATGAAGGAACGGAACAAAATATGCTAATCCATCACCTGTAGCATCGGTCTCCTCAACCATCAATATAAAAGCCCTGCCCTGATGGGGTATCTCCCTCTGCGAGGGTGTCACGACCTGCACCCTATTTAGGGGCACAAGAACGTGGGTACGTCCAGCCTACGCCGCAGTAATGACGGTAGAATGCTGTATAGGTCAACTAGAAATATAACATCTAGACACAAAGTATATAAACCTGTCATCTCCACACGGAGGTATATAATCTCAACTCAATCACAAGACATCTAAGAAAGATAAGTACGAATATCATAAAGATATTATGGAAATAGATAAACTGAAATAGATACAAGTCACAGACAGAAGTTCAGAAATTAGGACATAACACAAGATCCCGAATATAAAGTATACTACAAGTCTCAAATATCGAGCTGGAACGTAGTCCAATCAACCTACTAGACTAGGTCACTACATAAGGTACATCCTCTACTGGTACTGTCACCAAAGGTAGATCCTGGTCAAAGTCTCCGTCTGTGCCAAACCCATAGAAGGTCGAGCAGTCAGCATCTAAATCCTCTGTAAATATCAACGAGGTTATCCTGTCAGGATATGAGCAAGTACAAACGCTAGCAGCAGTTCCATGTGAATTGATAAATTCTATAAGAGACAATTATGATGGAATACAAGATGAAATATCAAGACTGAAAATAAACAGTATATATAAAATTGGATATAATGTCAGGGTATGAAATACTAGAATGTAAAGCAGTATAGGAATATTTGATGTATAATGTAAACATAAATAGTGCCTCGAGATATTAGAGCGTTATGTGATCGGCTTAGGTCAGGATCAGGCTGTTCCATTTGACCGACTATGAATAGAAAATATACGAAAACAGGATCAGGCCGGCCATAATGGAAAGCTATGAACAAGTAGTATCAGGTCAGGCTACACCCTGCGTGCAGTGAGGATGAAGCTATGAACAAGTAAACAAGAGGATATAGGAGGGATATTGATCACATAACCACTAATAACTCCCCATCCCCGAGTAATTTATGGATCCGGACATATCACGTCATGACACGGAATTCTCTAAGAGGGTAGCAAATCTCCTTAGGAATCGGTATCTATACAAGTATAAGAAACAAGATCGAACAATGTACCAATATATCATGGTAACCCAAGAATGACATCTCATGACAGAATTCGACGTATACTAGTCCATGTACCATCGTATCAAAAATCAAGTAAAATACTACAATTGAATCGGATATAGTAGATATCAAGATAATAAAAACTATCAGAGAATGTACTCGCCTGATACCCTGAGCAACTGATATGTATAGATGTCCAAACTGGAGTCACAGAGTCCTATTTAGAGCAGTACATGTTACAATGAGTTCATAATATAATAATTAAAGTGTACAATGCAATCTATATGATACTAGGCCTCTCTAGGTCAAAAGTCAACCCTTGGTCAACTTTTAGTCAAACTAAGTCAACGTCTAGGGTTTGGTCAACTGTCTAGTCAAAGGGGTCAACTCTATCTAAGCTAGTCATAATTCTAACTATAGACACACATACTCTAGGATACCTTATAGTACTATATCATATACATATATATATCATGCATGAATTTTCAACAAGCCACATATACTATGGTATCCCAAATCACATATATCATCTATGGATAATATCCACTTACCCTTAGCCTATATCTTAAATACCGTAACTATTAGTTGATCGCTTAGTTCTAGGGTCAATACCTTGAAGGTATTAGCCATAATAGCTAATATTACCAAGTATCAACACATATATCTTACATCTCTACTAGTTATACCTACTATCTAGGATTACTTTAGCCAATTTATCCTTTATAAATACATGGATGTACCCAATGCCTATTACATATACCATTACCTTTACCTACCCGTAACATATACCAATATACCTTTTATCCATATCTAAATATTTATCCTTTACCTATATTATATACATATATCCATATATCCTACTATAGACCCATATCGCTAACCATTTATCCATTACTATACCCTCATACATGTTTGTCTATACTTACCTATGGTGCTTGGTTACTTACTAACTCATATACTATATATATATCCACCCTACATGTCATAGTACACCAAGATACCCATATACCATATCCACATGGTATAATATACCCCTTATACTATACGTATAATATATATATATATATATATATATATATATATATATATATATATATATATATATATATATATATATATATATATATATATATATATATGTATCCCTATGTATCCTATAATATTTGTATCTATATGATACCCATATGAAATACATATGTGATATTGTATCTTTGCTATTCTATGCATACCCATGAGTTACCTTGCTACTAAGGTATTTATTAGAATTACTTATATATATATATATATATATATATATAATATATATATATATATATATATATATATATATATATATATATATATATATATATATATATATATATATCATATCCTTAGGATACCATGTTCTACCTAATACTTGACATATCCTATATCATGATATGTCATGATACCTTAATTCATCAAGTATCCCACATTTTTACACCATGCCTTGGCTACCTTACCTATATCCTATGTAACATAACATGTATTCTAGTATATTATTTCTATTTGTACATGTACCTATAGATATCTACCTTTGATCTTTGATACATATTTGCATAAATATGTATCCTAGGTTACCTACAATTGATACCAAGATATCTATATCCTTACCCTATGACATGTATAGCAATAGATTATAGCAATATGTTTACCTATATACCTATATATCAATATATCAATATACCATTCTATTCCATTACCTGTCAAAATTATCCCAGGATATCCTATGCTCACCATACCCTACCAATCATACACACATGGATCCACTCATCCTGCTCTTAGCACTTGACATCTTGATATTATCTATTATCTAGTTCTAATACCCAATATCTTAGTATCTTGACCAATACCTTATCCTCCCATATACTTATCCAACTAACTCTAATACTAATATTTGATACCAAATAGGATACCTTACTCAAGTCCCAATACTCACTTATCCTTACTCATGATACTTGAGTGTCATGATACCAATATTCTCATGGTACCCAAGTATTACACTAGTACCTTGCCCACAACTTTAATACCGTGATACATAACTTATCTATATTTGGCTTACTTGATAACCATTGGTATCAACATAAACACACACTAACTAACACATATTACCTAACAATAATACATATATATATATATATATATATATATATATATATATATATATATATATATATATATGTACTATATTATACATATTCTTGACAACCTATGATATCTACATTCAATTGATATCCATACTACATCAGCTCATAGGATACACAAAATGCCTATGTTGTATAGTCAGTTTTCTACTTAAAATCAATACTGCACCTATTAGACCTATTAACTAAATTTTAGATTAAATTATGTTGTAGCCCTTCATATTAGCTTTCCGAAACTTCAAACAGATCGCATTTTTGTGTCCGGAAGCTCTCGGAATCGCGAAAACACCAAAACGCATTTGTCTTTCGGACAGCTGACACTCAAATAGTTTTAAAGAAAGTTCTAGAAAGAATTTGGCCTATTGATATACATATATTTGGAAAGCTAACTTCAATACAGTTCTTTTAAAAAAAAAGGAAAGATTAATCGGAGTCTTAAACTAGGACTTATAACATTTCTAACTTGCTATGGCTACTAAAAATGTGGATAAATATTATAACGAATTTGGGTTGTTTTGGACAAAAAAAACACATGTATATACCCAAATCTAACCATGTATATCATGAGATACGATGACACAACACCATGTATCCTATTTAGGACACATACATCCAATCTCGACTCAAAAAGGACACGAAAGTTTCTTTGGGGACACGTATCGAACACTTGGTGGTCACAAATTCGATTTCCCCCAATTTGTATCAAAATAAAATGGGAAAAACCTTCAAATAGGAAGAGAAGAGCCTCAACTCCTCTCTAATTTTACCCTAATACAAATGGGGTCTTAAATGAATATAGTTACACTAATGAAATGAAATGGAAGGGTTTAGAAAGCTCATACCAAAAGGGAGATGGATTTCCAATGTAAAATTTCTAGATCTAGATCTCCACCAAGCTTCAAGGCTCCAAATCCTTCCAATCCCTTCTTAGCTAGCCAATAGAGGCTTCTCCTCTCTAAAGGGAAGAGAATGAAATGAATTTGACTCAATTTGGAGGAAATTTGGGTGTATGAGCAATTTAGGGGAAAAGCTCCTAAATTAGGGCTTGAAATAAAAATGGAAAGAGGAAGAAGATGAAGTGGGGCTTTAATAGGAAGTTGGGCTGTCATATGGTGTTAAATTTAGGGTTTGGTTAATTAGGAAAGGTCCAATATACCCCTCCATTTAGTTATGACAAGTTAGGAATTGAACCTCCCTTCCTAATTAGTTGTTTAGTCAAGTTTTCTAACTAAATCTTCTAATCTAGCCAGAGACTAACTAAAGGTAATTTAGGCTAGTCCTAATCATCTTGTTGGATGGTTGTGATAAGTTAGTTTAGGTCCTCTAGGATCACTAACCATTATTCGAGTCAAAGGCTAACCATTAGTCATATTCAATAATAACACATATGCACCATTAATTATTTTGATAATTAATTAAAATATAAATTCTAATTTTGAAAACTAATTTGTCACTCAAGATATAATATGATATCACACTAATAACAATAATTAGGAAAAAGTCAAAAATACCCTTGTTCCAAAAAAGTGGTGGTTACAAGGGACTGGACATTCAGTTATGCCACATGTGGCCTACCAGGACCCTCTTGACCTAGAACTGCACCTTGAGCTGGATGGTGAGAAGTCAGAAGACAATCCTTCACTTGGTGTCCCACAGAGCCATAATACAAAAATAGTCTAAGTCTCTTCCTGCAGCTCTCCCAAACATGACCTAGCCTCTTGTAAAAGTGACAAGTAAGAGCCTGTTGAATTGGGGCATGAGCACGTGCATAATGCTGCTGCTGAACCGTAGCTCTAGCTGGTAGGTGATGCTCCTGCTATGGCTGGAAGACTTCCTTTTGAATATGGGGACGCTTCACCGGTCCCGCACTGCCAGTAGCACCACTGAAAATATTTTTGCCTCTCTTGGGCCGAAGATCCAAATCCATCTCAGCAATCTGAGCATCTATCAAGATGTCCTTAAAAGTCATTGTGTGACGCCCAGAAGTGTGTGAACTGACCTCTTTGTTCAGGCCCCTCCTGAACTTTTGGGCCCGATCTCCTTGGTCCCAAACTATGCTCTTCGCTAAGTGGCTCAAGCGACAGAACTTCGCGGCATACTCGTTGACTGACATGCTCCCCTAGACCAAGTCAAGGAACTGACTCTTCGGAGCTTTCAGAGCTACGACATAGAAGAAATTCTCCTTGAAAAGCTTCTTAAAATCCTTCCAAGCAAGTCCAGTCACGGTAAGCTGGGGCTCCGTGCGATACCATGTGAGCGTAATGTCAAATAACAGACTACAGCTGCCTAGATCTACAAACTCTCAGGAATCTGAGCTAGCCGCAGAATTCTCTCAATGTCCTCCAGCCAGTCATCCGTATAAAGTATGCCCTTGGTACCATTTGTGGTGTCTCGCTCTACGAAGGCACGAGATAAATGGAGAGATCGGATTGCTAGCTCTGTAACAAAAGATGATTGATCTGGGTGAGTGGACAAAGGCTCATTTTATGATTCGCTTACACCTAATAAGAATCTGAGTTTTTGTATAAATGTTGTTGCTAATAACAAGATGGTAAATCATTGAGAATGCTAGTACAAATCAGTATGCTTATATCACATGTTGCTATGCTAAGAACAAAAAAAAAGTTAACATGTATGCTGAAAAGAAGATTGTTGCCTCTTAATAAGAAATGTTATGATGCCTGTCATGCTAAAGTTAGAATGTTGCCTAAATCAATGAACTATTGCCATACGTAAATAGATAAAAATAGAGTGTGCTTTCACGTCCCTAATTGTATGCTATCAAAAAGTAGACTGCTATGCTCACTGTTATAGAAATGTTACTATGCTTAGATAAAGATTGTTTTGTGCCTGATTGTATGCTAAAACGAATGAATGAATGACGACAATTATATCGATCGAATGAATGAACGAAAAAGAGAAAAGCAGAGCTATAACTCTGTTGTTTGAATGAACGAAATAAAAAGATCAGCTATTGGCTCTGTTATACGAAAAGAAGAGAAAAGACAGAATGATTGATGATTGGTAACATGTGCCTTGAATAGTTTTAGTTGATAAAATGAATAGTTCATGTATTGGTCCCGGACAACTTGTGCACAAGGTAATAGTCTCTCGACGGTTCCTGGGGTACTGGAAATCGATCGGCCCGGAAGAGATTGTAATTGCATCCCTGAGGTAAATGTTAGGCCTCACGATCAGGGGGGATGTTGTGTCTATTAGCGACGAGCTGAACCATGAGTCTCAGTGACTAATCATGGGAATGTACCCATGGACCATTATGTAGATAGGCGTGGATTGGTGAAGAGATGAACCATGAGCCACAGCTGCTAGTATGTGTGTATATCAGTACATAGCTGACCCGAAGAGTCACAACTGCTAGTATGTGCACGTACTAGTGTAGAGCTGAGCCTTGAGTCACAGCTGCCAATCGGATTGCATAAGTCGGTAAATGTTTTGCTAAGAGGTATCAGTGTAGAGACGAACAAGAAAAATGTTGGTTATATTATGTTTACGTTAATCCTTGTCTTGTGCAGGAATGGACCGTCGACTATGGTAAGAATCACTGAATTTGTTGCTAAATTTCCTGAACATGAGTTGCTTAAAGAATGGTTTATTGCAAAGAATTGTTATGTCCCTTTTAAAGAAAATATCTGATATCGTGCTTGCAATCTGACCCTAAGAGTTGTTTGAATAAGTGAAATAATTATGGTTCATGAAACACGTTGTGCACTTCACAAGAATGAAATGTCCCTTATATGCTTGAGAATGAATGAAATAAATTGTGGCTTTTTAAAGATGTTTTCCAAAGATATAAACTGAGTCTGTGCTGCATGAAATGAACATAGGTAAAAGTCACAAGATCATATCACAAAAAATATTTTCTCACTAAATGCATTAGTGATCGTTTCAAACAAATATAGCCTTTGTTCACAATCACCAGCATGTTGATATACTGACCCATCATCAGTCTGCACGCAGGTGTAAGTTGTATCGAGAAGGATAGTCTAAAACGATAGCTCGAGCCTCATCCTCAGAAGCCAAAAATCAGAAGAGATGCCAAGAGATGGACATCTGTTGCAAAGAGTTGGATTTGTATATAAAGGAAGGTAATGTATGGAATGGGATCATTATAATCTGTAATGTTTTTGAGAGAATGTACGCATTGTATCAGAGAGAATTGAGAGCTTGTAATCTGCTCAAATGAAATCAATAAAGATATTTATTTTTGCTACCTTGTGATCAATTATATTCTACAATATGTCCGCTGCTACTTCAAATATCTACATCTTATTCCGCTGCGTATTGTCAATCTGGTCTATTTTGTCATTGGACAGTCTTGGCCTTGTACAAGCACAACTTAGGCTTGCACGGCATTACGCCAAGTGAGGACGAACGGTCTCACAGAGTCCGAAGTGAGGATGAAAGGACTCTACGGGATCGTGGCATGACAGAATGGTATCAAAGCAACTCGATCTTCTGGCCAATTGTTGATTTGGTTGAAATTAAAGATGTCTACTGATCGAAATTTCCCTGCCTGCTTGATATCATCGATGAGATGAACTTCTATACAATAAGTCCGTAAATAATTTTATTATACCGGCATATATTTTATTGATTGAATGAGATTAAGAATTGAGTACGAATTTTGACATGATCTGGACTGAGATTTTTATGGATTGATGATGGCGTAGGATAAGGGCTATCGTTGCTATGGATATCGTAAGTTTCTCCTTAAGTTTCAAGGACTAAACTTCTTCTCGGTGGGAAATTATGTAGTGTCCCTCTCCGTGAAAGCACTAGATAAACGGAGAGATCGAATTGCTGGAACTGCAACAGAAGACGATTGATCTGGATGATTGGACAAAGACTCATTTTATGATTCACTTATGCCTAATAAGAATCTAAGTTTTTGAATGAATGTTGTTGCTAATAACAAGATGGTAAATTACTGAGAATGCTAGTACAAATTAGTATGCTTATATCATATGTTGCTATGCTAATAACAAGAAAAGAGTTAACTAGTATGTTGAAAAGAAGATTATTGCTTGTTAATAAGAAATGTTATGATGCTTGTCATGCTAAAGTTAGAATGTTGCCTAAATCAATAAATTATTGTCATGCGTAAATTGATGAAAACATAGTATGCTTTTACGTCCCTAATTGTATGCTATCAAAAAGTAGACTGCTTTGCTCACTGTTATAGAAATGTTACTATGCTTAGATAAAGATTGTTTTGTGCCTGATTGTATGCTGAAAAGAATGAATAAATGATGACAATTGTATCGGTCGAATGAATGAACAAAAATAAAAGAAAAGTAGAGCTATGACTCTGTTGTTTGAATGAACGAAATAAAAAGAGGAGCTATTGGCTCTGTTATACGAAAAGAAGAGAAAAGACAAACATGTGTCTTGAATAGTTTTAGTTGATAGAATGAATAGTTCATGCATTGGTCTCGGACAACTGGTGCACAAGGTAATAGTCTTTCGACGGTTCCTGGGGCGCTAGGAATCGATCGGTCTGGGAGAGATTGTAATAGCATCCCTGAGGTAAATGCTAGACCTCGCGATCAGGGGAGGATGTTGTGTCTATTAAAGATGAGCTGAACCATGAGTCTCAGCGGCTAATCATGGGAACGTACCATGGACCATCAGTAGATAGGTGTGGATTGGTGAAGAGCTGAACCCTGAGCCACAGCAGCTAGTATGTGTGTATATCAGTGCATAGCTGACCCGAAGAGTCACAACTGCTGGTGTGTGCATGTACTAGTACAGAGCTGAGCTTTGAGTCACAGCTGCCAATCGGGTTGCATGAGTTGGTAAATGTTTTGCTAAGAGGTATCAGTGCAGAGATGAACAGGAGAATGATGGTTATATTATGTTTATGCTAATCCTTGTCTGGTGTAGGGATGGACTGTCGGCTATGGTAAGAATCACTGAAAAGTGATACGTTTGTTGCTAACTTTCCTGAACACGAGTTGCTTAAAGAATAATCTATTGCAAAGAATTGTTATGTCCCTTTCAAAGAAAACGTCTTATATCGTGCTTGTAATCTGACCCTAAGAGTTGCTTGAATAAAAGAAATGATTATGGTTCATGAAACACGTTGCGTACTTCACAAGAATGAAATGTCCCTTGTATGCTTGAGAATGAATAAAATAAACTGTGGCTTTTCAAAGATGTTTTCCAAAGATGTAAACTGACTATGTAGTACATAAAATGAACAAAGGTAAAAGTAGCAAGATCACATCACAAGAAATGTTTTCTCATTAAATGAATTAGTAATTATTTCAGACAAATGTAGCCTTTATTCATAATCACCAGTATATTGATATACTGACCCATCATCAGTCTGTACGAAGGTGTAAGACGCATCATGAAGGATAGTCCGAAGCGATAGCCTGAGCCTCATCCTCAGGAGCCAGAAATCAGAAGAGATGCCAAGAGATGGACATATGTTGAAAAGAGTTGGATTTGTATATATATGGATGTAATGTATTGAACGGGATCATTGTAATCTGTAATATTTTTGAGAGAATGTAAGTACTGTATTAGAGAGAATTGAGAGCTTTTAATCTGTTCAAATGAAATCAATAAAGAGATTTATTTTTTCTACCTTGTGTTCAATTATATTCTATAATATGTCCGCTGCTACTTCAAATATCTGCATCTTGTTTTGCTGCGTATTGTCTATCTGGTCTATTTTGTCATTGTATAGGCCTTGGCCTTGTCCAAGGACGAACGGTCTCACAGAGTCCGAAGCATGGACAAAAGCACTCTACGGGATCGAGGCGTGACACCTTTAAACTTTCGAGGAGACATCCTCTTGAAGTCCAGAATAGTACCCGGCCTCGACTACTAATGGTGATGAACTGGAGCACCCTGAGGCTAAACAAGTGCCACCATCTCAACTTGTAGCTAATACTAGTTGGTGGGCACTCTCAATACTCTGGCACATCACATCAGCTTGTCACTGATGCACCTCGGCCTGGGCTCTCTGAGCCTCAATCATTCGTTGGAACAAAGCAAACATGTGCACTGCATCCATCAGTTTTGGAGGTGTTGGAGGAATAGCCTTTGGCTCCACAGGAACAGTCCTTTGCACAGGTGAAGGAGCGCCCCTGAAAGCAGCTGAATCTCCCACACGAATGGAAGAAACAACAAGAGCAACCCCACAGCCAGAACAGGAGGTCAAGAGCTAGCAGATCTCTCAGAAGCTGCTGTAGGTCCAAAATGCTGAGATCTAGTCTTCGACGACAACCTGAAGACAGATCAAACAAAGGAAGTCAATATGGCACAAGATAATATATTATCAAGGAAGGACAACAATTGAGAGAATAGTAATAAAATAAAATGGAATGGAAGATAGAAATTATCAGAATAAGCAGAAGTACTAATTATAATGGGTTACTACTTCTAACACTAATGATACACTATAATACCAGGATGTGAGTAACTTACTTACTGGCACCCACTACTCAGGGTAATATACTAGAACTTCTAAGGTTCTATCTGTTGGCACTATTTAGGGTACTTGTTATAGGATGTCTATCCCATTCGTAACCACTAACAATCCCACAAGTTACGCTTCCTACAATCTATACTATACTCAACTACACGAACCTGTCTGTAAGTCGCCATCTACTGCACTATCCAAAAAACCTCAAAACCTAGGATGGTGAGTTCTTATAAGAACTGAACTAGAGAAACTAGGGTATCTATATCCTGAGCTAATAAGGCAATGGAACATAACTCATTTATAAAAGGGTTGAATGATAGAGACGATATATTAAGAATCAAATTAAGGTACAATCTGATAACCCTATATGTTTGTCCGTAATCATGTTACCAAAAATTTTCGCCACGCCAATAAACATAGCTACAATAAACGATAAAGTTCATGACTAAGATATATACCCTTATTGTAGCTCCCCTTCCCGAAAATTTTGAATTATTTTTTATATTATTTATTTATTTTAAACGGGGATTTTAAAATTTTATAAATAATTATTTAGTTAATTCTTATGGTAGATGACTTTAGCCACGGTTGAGTTTTGAAGTACCAGACGACTAGGAATCATGGCACAGATAGTGTAGAAGAGTGCCATGACTAGTGTATTAGCCATACTATGGGAGGCCTAGCCATAGCAGTGTCCGAACTAGAAAAACCAGGCCAAGTTGCGAGTTAATCTCTGTAAATATTTAATTTAGATTTAATATTATCTCACCTAAATATTTAATTTAGGAGACCCGACCAGCTCGGACTTGACCCAAAACAAGCCTAAGCCCATGTAGTCTTGTGATATGTCCAACGATGTCCAGGAGGGTATATTGATATGTGTAGTTCATTTTTATAGTCTCATGAAGAGATTTCTATAAATGGTCTAACAAGTATAATATATGCATTAATTGCTAATTAAACCTATTTTTATCTTGGAATTGTGCTAATATTCTCTTAGAATGATACTTGGACTTTGGGATTTACATAGGCAATATACATTTGTGTATAAATAAGGTCATAAATTGTACACGATACATTTTATATAAATTCCTAGATAATATTAATTATAGATTTTAGTATTTAAAATTAATAATTATATATCTTGATTATATATATATATATATATATATATATATATATATATATGGAAAAAAAATGGAGAGAAGTATACATAATGTATATATGTATATATATATATATATATATATGCATGTATACAAAAGGAAATAAGAAAGTAAAACAAATAGAAAAAGAAAAAGAGAAAATAAAACTCACGCACACACACAAACCGAACCCCCAAAAGCCCAGCAGCAGCAAAGACTCAGCCCATGCTAACCTTCACCGACCCGAGTGGAACCCCCCACGTATACGTAGACGTATACATATAGAGATCGAAAGGGGGGACCGCACAAACCCTAATCCTCAATACCAGAGCCTCTCCGCGTCACCGGACCGCCACGCGCAGCCGGAGACGTCATCGGACCGCCGTGCGACGTTACGCACGGATAGAACAACGCCAGAGACAGCGACAGTTGCAGTCCGCCCAGGGCGACTTCGCCGCGTGTTTTCTTCGCGCATACTCGACTAATCGTCGAGCCGTTTCCTCTGGTATGCACTAAACCTAACCCCTTCATTTCTATTCAATTAGCTAGATTTACTTTGCACTGTACGCGTCACAAACCGAGCCCAAAGATCGACAAAAACCTGTTTGCAAATAGCAAAACAGAACAGTCCCCACCCAAATATTGGAAGGCTAATCGAGGGAATCCATTGGGAATTTTTAGAAAGTAATTAACAACAGTCCTAGACAACCTATAGGACTCTGCAACCCATTTCCCAGAAGTCGATTTCATCGACTACGCGCCGAGAAATCGGATCCCAAAGTTTACCAAAAAACTATTTTAAAAACAATAAAATCCTTCGACACGACGTGCGTTCCGCCAATCCGGGTGACGTGGTCGCGAACCGAAAGCATCAAAAGGTGCGTATCGACTTCGCGGACGTGTGGGTTTTGACGGAATTCAAATTGGTTGTGTGTGTGCGACGAATTTGATACGTATCCGTCGAAATTCACCACATCGGCCTCTGTAAAAATTTGCCAATTACTTTGCGCACGTTCGTCAAATCGAGACGAAACTTACGCCAACAGGACCGTATTATTTTTTTGGTCCTGTATGCCATGTTTGGTCTGATTCTGAGACAGTTGACCGGATCGCCATTTTGTGGGCCCTACGATCCGACTCAACGGACGATTTTGTGCACGGCCCGTCGAAATCCAACTTTGGACATACGGTTGGGTTCGTATCGAAAAACTGGACCTATTATCATATATTTTGATGACTTTAGAGACCATAGACTTGGCATACTTTTCGGTACAAAGTGGGTCCAACGACGGACACCGTTTTGACCCAAAATTACCGTTTTACCCCAGTGTCCAGAATTGGACTTAAGGACTGGAAATTCTAGCTAATTTGAGTATTTTGAAAATATTGGTAATGTTTATTTCAGCATCCGGAGACTTCTGCATGTGTTGACTGTTGTGGCTCATTGAGTGGTATAGTATTATCGGTTTCACCAGCACAGGACCTCAGGCGAGTACATCTCTGATAGTTTTCGTATTTGATTATCTTTATACTTCTTGTATTTAATATTGTTTTACATTGATATCACGTTGATTTTCGACACGCTTGTCACACAAGATAGTAGTTATGGATTCTTGCATGTTGTTCGTGACCAATATATTTTCGTGTTCGTAACCTGTCTGAATCCAAGGCTACTAGCCGGACGGGGAAGTACATTAGTAGACATGTAAACATACCCAGAAATATCCTATGATGTCTATTCATGAATAATAGCAGATGCACACGACACGTGCAGGGTGCCGAATTTACCCCTTAGCCATTTACATGTCGAAAGTGTATTTCAAATCACTTGTTATATATAGTCTTGCTACATTACAGTTTCTTGTCATTGTTTGTCTCGTGTTCCATGTCATCCTGCTTTAATTTGCATGATTCCTACTCTGATCCCTGTTCATCGCTTATCATGTATCTCAGTATTATTACAGATTTATGGATTTCGTTATTTATTGATTCTGTTGTGAGAATGTACTCGTTCCATTCCTGACTAGAAACCAACATTTTTATTGTTTAGCTGTGGCTTCTCTTAGCATGGGAGATACGGGTGTACTTGCAGACAGAAACCTAGAAATAGATAGCAGTTGTGTCATTTCATTAATTATGAGAACTTTGTATTTTCTTTAATTATAAATATTGTAAATGTTGTAATCAAATTTAGAAATGTGAATGAGCAATAAAGTTTATTTTGAGCATTTATTTCTTGCGGGCCTGACAGCGTTCTACCGCCGACTCTGCGGCGTAGGCTGGCTTGGACACATCTCGTATCCGAAGAAGCGGGTGCGGGTCGTGACCAGTTTTTGTGGTAGCCCATGCAGGTCAGTTTTTGTAAAAGATTACGAACTCGTGATAGTACTTAAGTTAGTCGTACTATTGCGAGCATGCGACTAAGGGATTCTCATTCATAATTAGGATTGAATTAATTTAGAAGAATGACTAGGAATAGGAGTCCCTTAATAATTTGATTATTGGGTAGTTAAGGATTAGGCCATGCAATTTACTAAATTTAGATGACCTGGAAGGTTTTATAGTTGCATTATTACATTTTGATACGACGATAAGACCTAAGGTGGGTGGACTATTTACTCATCAACTTAGGCCTTCCTGGAACCCAATCCTTGACTATAACCCCTCTTTCCGAAAGTTAGGAAATATCCTTTTATGTATTTGTTCGAATTAAAATATAATTTTTAGAATTTTATAAATATTTATTATAGAAGGCCTTAGTCACGGTTAAGTTTTGGAGTGCAAGACAACCAAGAATTTTGGCACTGAGAGTGTGGTCGAGTGTTTTTGACTAGTGTTCTAGCAATGCTAGAGGAGGCCGAGTCATAGGTGTGCACTAACTAGAAAACCAGGCCAAATCGTGACATAGCCCTAGGAATAATTTAATTACTTATTATTTAGACTATTGGCTTTTAGAAGACCCGGTTGTTCTAAACTAGCCCGAGTCCAACCCAAGTCCTAGTGGTCATGTAGAGCGACCAACGTCGTCCATGTAGATACATAGATGTGTATATATATTGGTAGTTCATTTCTAGTATTGTGAATAATTTCTATAAATTATATATTGAATATAATATATGTATTATTGCTATTTAAATTTATATTTTACTTGGAAATATGATAACCTTCTCTGAGATTAACATTGTGGGATTTTTGGGATTTACTTAGGCTATACATATATATTTGTTTATAAATATATTCATAATAGGTAGACATAGTGCTTTTTACCTATTTTTCGCTAGATCATGGATATTAGAGAAATATAAATTTAAGTTTATATTTCTTTTGCCTTCGATCATTTCCTCCATAATCATGATCATTTGTACAACTTTATCTTATATATTTTCTAAACATCGCCATATCATAAGTTCGTATCACTTATATTTTTTTTCCCTGGACCTAAGGAATTATTTTTAAAAATAACTTCCCACTCAATTGTCTATTAATCTCGAGTTAAGTTTTTGGATTCAAAAATTTTCTCTCAATCGTTGAATCTTGAATATCCGTAAAATAAGGATTATAAGATTTTACTTATTTTGGCTTGGATCATTACCCTTCCTAATCAATTGTTTTCTTTTCAAGAAGCTGATCTTATACTTAAAGAACAAATACGTACATTTTTCTATCTTTATCAACTTGTATGATGTTTTAAACTCCTTTGATATTCTTGGGGATATAGTTGGAATAATTTTGATAACTTGCAATGATAAGACAGCAGCACACTTTCGTCACTTATTTGAATTATCGAGACTGCAGGTTCACTGCAGCCAGCAGCGCACTAGCGTGGCATGCCCCTAAGTTGAAATAATTTTAAGTAAGCGTGGGTGATCGAACATTATTAAAATTATGTCTTGGTCGTCTTATTTCTTCCTTAAGTTGTTATGTCAAGATTAGATAGAGTTGATAGGGTATTCGTTATCGCAACATAGCTTGAGTTGTAGAACTAAGGGTTTAATGCAGCTAGTTGTACACTGGCGAGGCATAAATTCTCGGTAAAATGACTTCGATTATGTTTACGAGTTTCGAATACCATAGAGACTACGTCTTATTGGCATATAACTATTAAGTTTTCAAATTGATTTGTGCTTATTCCTAGTCATAATCTTCTCAATAAATCGGTAATTCTCCCTTCCTTTTTTATCCTTCTATTTTTCAGTTTGTCATCTTTTAATGTAATTTCGACTGGATTCCTAAGCTTATCTAGATTTTGATTCTAAACTCGTGCCTAAATAATTATGGATAAATATTTTAAGCATTTTTGGATTTGATCATCCTTGAACAATTTTGATCATGACTAGACTCCTTTATTATATTTTGATCGAGTCAATTTGTATCCTTTTCTAGGTTTGATTATATGATTATGCCTACACAATCGTTCGTGTTAGAACGATTTCGATTCGATCATCCTTAAAATACTTTTTGATCACGACCAAACTTTTCAATTCTATTTCGATCGTGCCAATCTGACTGTCATCCTAGAATTCAATTCCATGATCGTGGCTAAATAATTATGTTCAACTAGTTGTTCGTTCCAAGATAATTTCATCGATCTTACACCATTTTTATCAAGACAAAATCATAACTAAGGTTATACTTTCATTCCAACTACGGTCATGACTAGTTTGATCATGATCATGCTCGTGCCAACTTCCTATGTTTACCCTGCTTGGATGACTTGCATGATTAACCTTGATCGTGACTGCCTCTTAAGTGCGACTAAAATTCTGTTTAGATTTTATCAAGAACCTTGGTCATTCCTTAAAAAACTGGTAATGACTCAACCACGCTGACCATAGATTGGTCGTGCCCAACCATTTCACTCTTGATCGTTCTTAAAAACATTTGTTTGTCAACTAGACCATTTGACAGAATACTAGTCGTCCAAATCACACTATCTTTTTTTTAGTATATTTGTCATTTTTACGCGTGACTAATTAGATCATGAATCATATCACTCCCTTGATTATACCATTCATCGTTTTATTCATATCAATTAAAAATTTGGTTCCTTGATTATTTTTCATAGTCGTGCCTAATCGTGCTTTTTGAAATTTTGGAGACGAAATCATTCTAAGGTGGATAGAATT